>JAQGEP010000027.1:0-327699 GCA_028476805.1 Acrocalymma vagum
AAGTAGTTAAAGTAATTTAAACTATAGCTTAATATAAATTAAAACTAGATAATTTAGCTAGCTACTTATTCTAAGATATATAAAGCTAATAAAACCCTTCTTATATAGCTAGAATAGAAAACTATTAGTTTTAAGGCCTAGTAGGATATAGAAAAATATAAAACTCTCTAGAAATAAGATAAATTCTAGAGATAAACTAGTTCTAAAAATTACTTAATTAACTATTTTTATTTTTTTTAAGCTTCTATCTAGCTTTCTCTACTAAAACCTACTAGATATATAATTTATAAGAAGTTACTACGCCCTTTAAGACTAGCTCTATAGAAGGAACCTCTAGCTATCTTAAGCTAGGTTTAGATAAATACTATTATATTAATTTCTATAAATACTTTTTACTTTAATTTAAAATAACTTTTTAATAAATTCTTTACTACCTTACTATATAAAATTAAGTATATATTAGATTATATTTAGAAAATAGAAGTTCCTAATAATCTAAATAATATATAACTAGTATAGAATTTCCTACTACCTAAATACTATTTATATATAGATATTTTTAGTAAATCTTAGTCTAATAAACTTACTTTATATTACTTTTATAACTATAAACTGTAACAGCCGTTACAGATCATCTCTCCCAGAGTCATGACAAAGTGTAACAACTCAGCTCGCTCGCCAAGGCGCTAGTTGGTGGGGTGGAGTCTGATCCGAATCGGCGGCCATTCGGACCACCTATGGCGTCGAACGAGTCGAGGACGAATCGGACCTGGTCCGGCCTCTCCCTATAGAACCAACACACACCGCTACACCCGCCTCCCTCCCAGACCACATTCGGGCTTAGGGAAGAAGCAATAAGGGAATTCACTAGAAAGGGATTTGGCCCTTATAAAAGAACCCAAATCCTCTTAGATAGAGAAGTAGTTCTTTTGTATCCTTTCGTACAAGGCCTATTGGCGATTAATATATTCGTGGTTTCCTTCTCCCCACGCACTCCCATATGCCTCTGAGTGGAGTCCTACCAGTAACGGATACTAATCGACCAGCGCCGATACACTACTTATATTTACGGCTATGAAGTCAGTCGCGTTATATACTGCACTTTTACACTGAGAATTGCTGGATTTTGGTAACTATTATATGCGATGATGTTCAATGATGTCTAATGATCCGCTAATTGATAGATTGGGAGAGTAGACTATAGATAGATAATATAGACCTATACAGGTATAGTTTCAACGCTAAGGGTTGCTTGTGAGGCTTGGGCTAAGAGTGGTAGTTTAGCGCTGCCGGAGATGAGAACCTTGCCTTGGAGCAATGGTCAAGAGTACGGCTAATAATAGTAATAATAAGTCCGTAGCGCTGCGATAAATCCGTATCCCTTTTCGTTTCATCGGCACAGCATGTCGCACGGTCCTCTTGGTGGAACTACCTGTGCGAAGGGTGCGAGTCGTTGGGATTAATGTCTGAGATGGACTTCATACACCTACATTGAGCCGTTAATTTTTCACGTCACATACCCACCGGATCGCAAGGAGCCAAGTGCCTTAACCCAGGCTGCTCTTCTAAGCTCAATATACATTGAAATGGATCAAATAAAGTCCAGGAAACCCCACAAGAAGTCACGCAATGGCTGCCTTGCATGCAAGTCTAGGCGTATCAAGGTAAGCTTCGCTTGACTGTGCTTGCTTCAACCCAACATTTGTATAGCTTTCCGCTTTGGAGCTCTATCCAGGTTATAGCGCGTCCAGTGGGCTCCAGCTTAGCGTTATGGATAGGACGAGGATGCTGATGTCCCAGACAGTGCGACGAGCAGAAGCCCATGTGCTACAACTGTGAGAGATATGCTTCCGAATGCATATATCCTCCGCCTAAGAAGCGAATATGGACGCCGGACTGTGTTCTTCCAATCACTATGTCAACACCGTCGTCTACTGAAGGCGCTGTACCCAGTCAAGGAAACTTGTCGGAGCTAGCCAGCAACACAGACCAGGAGTTATGTCTAAATATCTCACAGCTTCATTTACTCCATCATTTCACTACTGGCACCGGGAAGACGATTTCAGCCGAGCCTAGAAATGAGGAGGTCTACTCATCGTACCTGATTAAAGTAGCCTTTCATCACCCTTTCCTCCTTCATGCAATCCTCGCTCTGGCTGCGCTGCACCTCAGCCGTTTAGAGCCGGGCCGGAGGCCAGAGTACCTGCTTCAAGCTGAACGACATCATGCAGTTTCTCTGAATCGGTTTCAAGAGGAGATAAGTGCTATGGACGAATTCAACTACAAGGCAGTCTTTCTGTACAGCAGCGTTGATTTCCCATATTCATGGGGTATGCTCACTAGTGTTGATCTGGAGCCGGGGGATACATTCGATAGCATTCTTTCAAATATGGTCCTTATTCGGAGTGTGCGACCCCTCATAGATGAGTTCTACGACATGTTAACGAAATCAGAGCTTAGCAGGCTCCGACCGTTGGACACTCAAAGCATCGACTGGGACGCTGTGGAACCAGTTGCTTCAACCGAATTGGTCGGGCTGCGAAAGTTTGTCGAAGTCATGCCACAGTTGTATACTGAAGATATTACTGAGGTGTATCGACACGCTGTTCATATCCTTATGATTGTCTTTAGTGCGGCGGGACAGTCTCTATTTCGCCCTTCTGATGCTCTCCTTAAAATATGGATTCACTTTGTTAAACCTCGTTTCATGGCATTACTCTCTGAAAGACAACCTGGGGCTCTAATTATCTTTGCGCACTTTGCCGTTTTGGTAAAAAGAGCCTCGCATTATTGGTTTCTGGTGGGAGTTGCTGAGAAAATACTCACCATGACTGATGCTCTTCTGCCCAATGAGTGGAACACCTGGTTGGATTGGCCCAGGGAACAACTGGCAATAAGCACCGGGAATACTAGCGAAGACGCAGTATAAATAATTAGTTTTCTTCCCACGGAAAATACGAAGCTCCTCTATCTCAGCTACGACCGGGTGGAAATCGCATTTTATTCCGTCAACATACTGCACAATTTATGTTGCTGTACGAGATGAGGTTGGAACGTCCTGCTGCCTTCACATACTCCAATAATAATAATGAAGGTGCTTGCTACTATGACATACAAAACCCTCAGTTAAAAGTTATCAATCTTCACGCTAGCCATAGTCCTGATAACCAATAGAAATGTTGACGAAGAAAGGCGCTGAAATGGTTCAAAGAATCCTCAAGCGTCAAGCCGACAGCTCAGGTAGCAATGATCTCTTCCGACTCATGTCTTTTGCTATCAAAACTGGGATTGAGCGCCATTTTTGCAACGGAATAAAGTCGCGAGAGCATTATTCGCAGTGTATCTCCCCCATTTTCATCCACAATTGTTAGCATCAATAGGCTGTCTTACCGAAACAAGGCAGCCATGTACGAAATTCCCATGCTGGGTTTTGTCATCCCATCTTTTGAATTTGGCCTGACTGACACCCGAACTCTATGATTCAACGGTACTTAAACCTTGTCTTCTCAGCCCATCTCTTGCTCAACAAAAGGTATGTCTTCATTGTGAAAGCTTTCGCTCTTGTGACATTCCATCAACCCATCTTAACCAAAATTATCAGCCTGACCACCCAATTTGTATGTCTTCATATGCACCAATCCTAGGATGCAATTCCAGCTAATAGTGATCTTTGCATAGTTTCCGCTGGACCTCTCGTCTCCTGTGGTTCCCCTTGCAATCAATTTACGATCAGGAGGAGAATGAGTTTAAGACCAAGTCCATATCGCAAAAACTGGCAGTAGCCTAGGAGGTACGTGTTCGTGATACAAGCATCCTGACGTTTGTCTCTGGGAGGACTGACTTTTAAGTGGGTATTATAGATCACTTGCAGGCTACTATGAAACGAGGATGTATTGGGATCCGGGTATATCTTCTGCTGTCAAGGTGCAGGCGAGGATAGACGTATTTTGACTCAGTGGTGTGCAGAAAGAAGAAGGCATCATGAGAGCAGCTGTTATATTTGACACTTGTAAATGTTTTCCAATTAAACATTACTACTTCTCGTAGTGGCGACGCTTCAAAGGTCTGTTTCCTCCATTCAATCTTCCCAACAATTCCCACCCTCTGATAATCATCTAATAGTAGCGCAATATTGCTATTAGCCACTTTCTAGTAATTAGTCACTTCTCTGAACTCTCCCCTAATAGATTGTCCTACCCCTTTATAACAAGCCCATTTCAACCCTGTCCATTGATTGACTTCTTGGTCTAGCCTCTGGATCATACCATGCCAAACAGACGGTAAGGGTAATAGCCATAAGGGCAAAGTCACCAACGTAAAGAGGCCATTCATGAACAAGGAGAAATCCATCCTACCGGACTAAAATTAGTGTCAGATACCACGAGCAATGCTGCTTATAATAGCAGCGGAAAAGTGACATACCTTCCCCATTGCATACTCCACAACGCGGTATGCACTCCTAATCCCAACGCACGCACACACCACATATAGCAGAATCATATATCTGCGCCACGGGAACTTTGCATCCATCACAGAATCAGTCGGGTGTTTCTGCAGGCCTCTTTGAAATGTTGCCGCAATCTTCACAAAAAAGCAGAATATATAAATCTGCAAACCAAGGCCAACAAGAGCCATGTTCTTGCCCAGATTCATACTACTATGCGTCTTTGCTTGTGAGAGTATGCCACCGCCACCGCTCTGAATCAGGAAACAGAGCACATCGCCGAAGACGAAGAAGCGAGTCATGATTGAAGGATGGACTATGGCCATGTTATCACCGCCCACATGACGTATAAGTCGTCCAAGGATAGCGTAGATAGATGCGGCGAAGAAGATTGGGGCAAGGAGGATGAGGAGAGATTGGACAATGTACGGAGTAATGGACCCTGTGTTGTCATGAGCTCCAACTCGAGCTGCATAGCCTATGGTTTCGAACTGGAGGTTTGAATTGGGTTAGCAGTGGCGATTGAGGTAGTTGAAATGGCGACCACTCACCAATCCGCCAATGATGAAGGGCATACAGAACCAAGTACGATGTCTTGCCAACTTGAAAGCATGAATGAGTGTGAGGAATCCACAGACTCCAGTACCGACTGCCGCCGCTAGGATGGATGGATTGTAGTCCCAAAGTCTGTATTCGTCCATGGAAGAAAATCGTGAGATTGGGGAAATACACCGAGAAAAACTAAAAGAGCGTATTCAGAGTGCAGAAAGTAAGAATGCAGCGGAGGTAGGTTTTCGTTAGGTGTGACATGAGTATAAGATCCAATACCTCTCTCTATAGGTTCGTGCTTCATATACTATACTTTACTGCACACAACCATGCGCGTTGCCATGTCAAGGATAGCGAATGCGACAACCGAATACGCGCACAGACAAAAGTCGTAGGTATACAGGGGGAGAGCATGAGCTGACCACCTTTGCCACTAGTACAGAAGAGCTTGGGCTATCAAACGCTCTAAACGCTTCTTACACTGTAGTGTAGTACAAAGGGTGTATGAACAGAGAGAAAGGGTCACGTGAGGGGAAAGTCAGGTGACCTTGGGCAAAAGGGGTTTCTACTCGCGATCGGAAACCCAGGGAGGGGACACGAACTAACTAAGAACAACCAACTAAGGTCTAAGACAGACAGATAGTAATTATCAAGAATTAAGTAGCTAATAAACGGATATTCGATTATTATTCGTAATATTTCCTGAGACGCAGTAGTCCACTCCGCTCGATTCTCTATCTATCAACTGACTGCGGGTTGCACAATCGAACGTCCAACAACACTACAGTACTTGTAGCCTAATGTTGTTCTTTTGATCTAGAGAGCCACACTTTTCAATTTAGCCACAATAATGACTCCGGCACTTCATACTGTAGTGTAGTACAAAGCATTGATCGGCACTTTTCATTATTAGTAATTAGTAAAGATTGTTTAGTACCTACTAAAAATAGAAATAATTATGTCTATTAGATTCTTCTATATTTTTTTAAATTAGTTATATAAATAAAAATACGCAAAACGCGTAATTAAGCACATAAAATAAACGCGATAAAATGTCTATTTTTCTATTATAAAGACTTATATATTGTAGTGTAGTATAAAGGGTGTATGGACAGGGAGAGAAAAGGTCGTGTGAAGGAAAAGTCAGGTGACCTTGGGCAAAAAGGGTTTCTACTCACAATCGGAAACCCAGGAGGGGGACACCAACCAAGCAGAACACCACCAAGACAATAAGACAGACAGATAGCAATCATCAAGAATTAAGTAGCCAACAAGCGGATATTCGATCGCTATTCGTAATATTTCCATCACGCCGTGGTTTTCTCCGCTCGATTCTCTGCCTATCCACCGACTGCGGGTTGCACAATCGAACGCCCAAACAACACTACAGTGCTTAGAGTACTATACCGACGAAAAAGAATAGCGTAAGCAATGCTGTGATAGCGGAGAATGAAAAGATCTGTTGAAAGTATGTGGAGTTATCGTGTGGAAATGCATTGTAATGGCGTCCTTGATAATACGAAATAGGGTGTCCGTATCCTCTAGAGTGCTATTGCCCGAGCCGGCGTACCAGATGGCTTTTAGATGGGTTTTTTCAATCTCTGCTTTGTATTAATACGTCTTATCATTACTTAGTGCTCTGTTGAAGATCTCGGGAAATAAGTTGAAGTTTATACTAATGGTTGTTTCCAAACAGATTGAGTATCTATTATGAGTCTGTTGTTAGCGTATGTACTATGGTCTGATTACTAGAGATATAATTCTAGAGGGAGCATATAAAGCTAGAAGGAAAGCGACCGGACTCCTCCGGCTCACTTATATGCAATCTGAAGGTACAGTTCCAAGCGCCTCCTTGCTGGCCAACATCGTCTTAAATGTATTTGTTTTATTAGGAGAGTATAACTTGGCTTTCATATGGTCGCTTAGCTGTGAACAGTTAAAGGTGGTGTAGTGTTGTTCAAGGTGTTCGATTTTTGCAACCCGCAGTTAGTAAATAGGCAAAGAATTAAGCGGAGAAACTACTATATTATTAGAAATATTATAAATAGTAATTAAATATCTCTTTTTAACTTATTACTTACTTATTATTAAGCTCTTTTCTTTTTAACTTCTTAGTTTCTTTTAGATTACTAAATTCCTTCTTATCCCTTAATTTCTAGTTATAAGTAGAAACCCTTTTTCTTTATGATTCCCTAACCGTTCCCATTACATAACCTTTTGCCTTAATGTTATAGTGTTGTTTAGGCGTTTGATTTTGCAACCTGCAGCCGGTAGATAGGCAGAGAATCAAGCGGAGTAAACTATTACGTAACGGGAAATATTATAAATAGTGATTAAATATTTGCTTATTAACTACTTAATTCTTAGTAATTACTATCTATGTGTCTTAGAGGACTTAGTAGTGTTTAGGGCTAGGTTTCTAATTGCGAGTAGAAACACTTTTTGCCCAAGGTCACCTGACTTTTCCTTCACACGACCTTTTTCCTCCCTATCCATACACCCTTTGTACTACACTACAATGTCTATAGACTCCTTATACTACACTATAATATAAGCGAATTTATATAACCTGGTTAAAATTACTCATTTAGCTGTTTTACGTGTGTTACGTATTTTGTGTAACCTCGCTTACTTAGCATAATCTAATTATATATATACTAAAAGTAGCTTTCTCAATAGATTAAATAATAGATTATATAAGCTTTTAGAAATTTTGCTATATTAGGAAATACAAGCGAATATGTGTAAGTATACTTTTTTATTATTTCATACGCTGTTATCTGTTTCCCATACACATAATCTTGTGTTACCATCATCTTTTAGCTATCATAAGCCTACTAATATATTTTAATTCGTTCTAAAGTTATTTTTATACTAGAACCTCTAATAAATTCTAACCTTAAAATTATGTAAGATTTATTCGCGATCTATTCAGCTTCTATTAAATTAATGTTGAGTTCATAATCAGTGGATCCTTGTGCAACCTACCTAATATTACATACGGATCTATTCCTGATGTTCGCTGTGTCATTGAATGGTGGGCAAACGTGGATCGATTTCCCGATGTTGTATTATGCCAACCACTTAGATATATTAAAAATCTTTAGGATAATGCATCGTAACATCTGTTCATTCTTTGGTATCCCTAGAATATAAAAGGAATTCGATGACAAATTATTTGACTTAGGATCTTGCCCGAGATTCTGTTCTAAAGGTTGTAGTCATTGGGGTTGCCCATGAATGAGGAAGCATTCGACTGCCTCTTGACCGTCTGAGCTTATTGAAGTCCGTGGTCCAGACTACAGATGATTGAACAACGAAGCGGGATATGTTGATTTTGTGGGCTGCACTACTGCTTAGAGAGTATTGAATCTAAGCTTGTAGAAATGATACTCACTCTGAGTCAAGCCCCCAAATGATGTGGGTTCCTGAACAGTCCTTTCCCAAGCCAGGGGAAAGCTAGCCCCTCCAACTTTGTGGCATCCTCGTTCAACAAAAACTATATGAAAGCCGCTTTCGTCATTCAAATCTCTGTTTTAACGGAAGGGAGGGGGCGACTGTCCAGTCCAAAGGCGTTGGTGCATTGTGTAACTTGTAGAGTCGGTTGTTGATTGAACCGGATATAAATCAACGATTCACTGACAGACTGAGATCTCGACAGGTGGTAACCGGGAAGAAAATCTGTCAGGAGCATAAATGTGTCCATTATTCTTCATTTTACCCAACTTCTGTGAGAGAGTTTACATTAGTTGGCACGTGGTAAACTACATACGGTGTTGTGTGTCCCAGTTGTTGAGTTATTTAGATTGAGCTTCTGCAACCAATGGTATGCATCCATGGGTTGCGTATAATTCTCATACAATATATTGAGTATTTGAACGCTGTTAATATCAGTAAGTAATTACTTTTGACAATGACTTCAGCGTCATGTCGTTGCATGTTGCATACCTACGTCTTAGTTCGCAGATCACGGCGTGCATACAGCGAAATCCTCATTCCATCCCGCCAACTGAGCCTCAGGTGTCTACCATAAACTTCAATCATTCCCATCCTACCAACTGAATCTCAAGTGCCTACCATAAATTTCAATCATTTCGCTTTCCGCTTGCAGAAGTGACGAGGGTGTCGGTGTTACCGACTGGAACCTCGTTCGAGGATGCGTTTCAACGAACCCCAAGTCGAGTTTTCTGATCCTCTATGCCGTCACTCCACTCATACTTCAACCTTCGTCTTCGCCAGATCTCGTCATGTCGCGCACCACCCAGCCGTAGCATTAGAGATGGAACCGGATCGAGATGGTCTGTATGACAACAGGGAAAGTACCACCCAAAAATGGTGCGTAAGACTTAACATGGGACCAAACCAAAGGAAGCAAGAGTTGAATCAAGAAGAGTCATCTGAGTTGGCGTTGGAATTGATAATAACAGAAAACGTATGTGATTTAGAGTCGTATGAAATCCAGCGGTTCAACTAGCCCCAAACGTCAGAAGGTGTGCAGTTGCACAAAAGAAAAAAAAAACTTACAGTCGACAAGTGATATCCAAGATGCAAAACCCTTTCGGTCCTTGACTTTACTGTGCTCGCAAGCTCAAGATAGCGATCTTCCTCATCGTGCTCCCTCGCAAACCAGTTGTCGGGGAAATACCATTGGCACCAAATTTGGCCACGCATAAGATAGTCCTCGGGCAGCGGTAGGTTGTCCGTAAGATCGGTAGGAAACATTGGACCCGAAAATAGTTTCTCGGAATTTTGTTCGGTTTTGAGTAACGTATTAAGGAAAACGACGAGTTCGGTCCAAGGAGCGTGGTCAATAAGATGGGCAACGTATGATATACTAGCGAAACTGGAAAGGAATGATAGGAGCACGTGTACGTGAGGAAGCACGTTCTTGTCGCCGATTCGGCGCAGGACGAGGGAAAAGGTGGAAATCGTTAGCAAATAAGCACGCGAGAAAGTGAAATCCCTGGAAAGAACTTCAAGCTTAGATGGAATCTCCGCTTCAGTGATTGATGGGGGTGTGGGCTCTGCTTGTTCTTGGGGGGAAGTAGAGCGGCTCCGTTCTTCGTCAGATTTAGATGGAGTGTTTTCGCTCTGCGTCCGTTGGTAGCTATGAAATAGAAGGATCTGACGGAGAATTGCATCATCTACACCGTAGTCGAACCATCCTGCGATATTAGTAACAGCAATATAAACACCCTGCTCCTTCCACTTTGCTGTTACACGACCAATATGATTATCAAGTTGGCTCTGAAAACCTAAGCGGGCATCCTCAAAATCTTCAGGAGATAGCTTATCGAACAGAATCCCATGGGCTTTGATGAAAGTTGAGTCAATGGGTAGAGCGGACGAATAAGTTGCAGTGGCTCGACCAAGAATAGGATCCAGAAGAGTCAATATGGACTCACGAGCGCTGGGGAAAGGCCGAACACAAGCCAAGGATCTTGCGTAGAAATATAATTGCTGGAGAGCATTCGGACGAGCGAGAATGGCCAAATGGTGGTACAAACGACCAACTGATGGATTCTTATCGGCGGCTTTGCTATACCATGATCGGGCAACACCCGCCCAGGTCTCTCGGTCCCGGATGTCTTCGTCCTCGATTGCCATGCGGTAGCGGCCTAGATCGCCCAAACACTCGATCCAGGTATCCTCGAAAGCTGGCACTGTTTCGTAGAGAAGGGCCATCATTTGGTAGGCAAGATAGATAAAAGCCAACATGTAATCAATACTATCAGGAAGCCGGCGGCGGAGAAGTTCTAGGAACGAATGGATACCGTGCTTCCACATACGGGCAGGCATGGAATACTTAGCGGCCAAACGCCGCAACGCAGGGGACGCAGACGGATGTTGTGAAGCCAAAAAGAAGTCATGGTGTTCATGTAGCAGAGTTCGGTGGAGGGCTATAAGCGCCTGCCAATGCTCAGAAGTAAGTTTGTGGTTAGGGTCAGAGGGATCTTGTGCAGCGGCGGCCTGGGCTCGATCTACGTGGATACATTTCGTCTCTACCATAGTCAAGCCAGCGTAGATAGATTTCACTTCAGACGCTAACTGTTCTTGTGATATAGGGCGAGAGTCTGGTTGCAGGAGAAGTCCTGGGTACCGGGGGTCATATCGTTGTAGGTCGATGAGGCCAGAGTGACGTGGAGCAGCAGAATATTGTACCTTGCTAGAGCTTCCCCTGTGAGGCAGTTGTTGCGAAGGTGACCGTGGCTGTGAAGACTGAGGTTGATTGCTGCGATTTGCTTCGACAGACCATTCACTCGATACCTCTGGGGTAGACCGATAGGGAGATGTATTACCTTTGGTCGCTTGATTGGGATCAAACAAGCGGGTGTCATTTGGCTTAGGTCGAGTCCGTTCTGGGACTATGGTGTGGGGGATAGCCCTTGAGTAGTCCGGGTCATATATGTCTGTGTGAGTAGGGACCTTACCCCTTCGAGCACTGAAGTCAGTCTCAGCAGGCCTCTTTTTAGAGTAAGGCGACGACTGGCGACCCTTTGCTGGCTCAAGCGACAGGCTGGTAAGGTCTGGGGTGGAGCGGCCACCGGCCGTAGCTTCAGATGACTGGTCTGCCTTCCTGAATGGAGAAGATTAAAATGGGGCTAAGACGGGAGAGATGGTGGAATCATGTGACTGGCCGGGTGATTGGGTGGATGATAAAGGTGATTGGACTTACAGCTTCAAAGCGGCTTCCTTGAGTTGGGCACGTGCCTGGGCGGTTTCGAGGCCCTCAAGTGCATTGCGATGGTCGACCTTAGCATGGCTAAAGAGCTGATCCAAGTTCTGGAAAATTCTGCCTTGGTGGCTGCAGTAGGGACATGAGAAAGCGTCGGTTGGAGGAGCATCAGCGGTCTTGGTCTGTGTGCGGAGGGCGGTTATGTATCGTGAATGGATGTCGACATTGCTGGTCATTCTGTAAGCCACGAAGTCGGCGGCAGCAAACTCCCTGGAGATTGAGACGTGGTAGTCGGCGAGTGTCGAGTCCTATGGAGCAGCAAGCTGGTGTTGGTTTGTCCAACATTGGCTAAGAGTTGGATGTCCGCTTCGGGTGAATTGGTAGCTGAAGTGGGGCTTCCTGCTACCGGAGCACCTGATACATGGGATTGGATAGGACGAAGGCGGCAGATTGGAGGCAGAAGAGGAAGATTTGAGAATGAGCGTAATCGGAGAAGGGATCGAGAGAGAGAGCGAGAGAGAGATAGTGCGAGAGAAAAGAAGGACGGGTCAAGATCCTGCAAAGATGGCTCAAAAGGCAAATTTGAGGTTGAGGTTGGGGTTGGGCGCAGAAAGCCAGATTGACGCCACGCGGCGACGACCAGAAGCGGATAGCGGAGAGTGGCGGGTTCAACTAAACGCAACGCAACGCAACGCAACGCAACGCAACACAGCGTGCAGCTGGGATATCGGGAGGCTAGACAGCTAGACAACGATAGAGCAATAAGGCCCTCGAGCGCGAAGAACGAGTTTATGGTCTGAGAAGAGGAGATAGCGATGAGGCTCTGTTGCAGGTGTTGACGGTTCGCAAAAATGCGGGCACAGTAGGCAACAGGCAAACTTGGCCCGTGCGTCTAACAAGCAATGTGGGCGGTGGGTGATGTGTGCGGCCTCCGGTTGGCATTTCAGTGGCCTGCTTTTGGCCTGCTTTTGGCCTGCGTTGGCCTACTTTTGGCTTGCTTGTGGCCTGCTTGCTGCTCTGCTGCTGCTGCTGTGGTCTCCTGCGGGTGACCCTGTAAAGGTATGTTGCATGTCGCATCCCTTCTCTCCCTGCAACCAAACCTCCCCCACCCCCCCTTTCATTCATCCACTCATTCGCCCTTCAGTTGCCTTTCATCGTGTCTTTTGCCTTCGCCTTCCTGCATCAGCGCTTGTCGCAGCCGCCGCCAAAAGCCAGTCCTTCTCCAGGCAAATCACACCCAGTGCTGAGACTCGTAGCCTTCTCAGCCTTCAGGCAATCGTGGTCCGCATCGAGCGAGGCAGGAATCATTCTTATACTTAGACCCACATTTCAGCTTGAGCCGCAATCGTCATCGTCATCGTCATCGCCATCGTGTCCTGGTCCTGGTCCATTCTTCCCGAGCATTTCTTCAAGCCACCATCACCTTGCGTGTCTTGTCTCGCTGGCCCTAGTTCGTTGCCCCTCCACCACTGCTCACACTCACCGGAAGTCTTCGAGCATCGCTAGGTCCTCTTTGGGTCGCCTCCCGCTCCCACAAAAGCAAACGAAGAAAAGCTAAAAGGGCTAAAGGAGCCCATGATGGCACCATGCACCAGCTCAAACATACCATCGTGACTTGACCGAGCGCCCACCGTCTGCCTTTCACCATTCAACGCTCTATGTGCGCTCATCCAGCCCGCCCCATTCCTTACCATCACCTCCATTTTTTTGTGCACTCCGCTCTTCTTTAGGAGCTGACTGCTCTTCTTACCTCGCCTTGCCTTGACTGAGACTGTAGGAGGCATCTTGTCGTGCAAGCCTCCTTCTCCTTTCTCAAGGGCATGGGCACGAGTTCATGACTTAGCTGCCTACAAGCCGCGCGATCCTCCAACCCGCCTGTGCATCCAGCTCTCGTTTCAGAACCAGCCCTCGATCCACAAGTACTACTTCAATAATTCTCCATTGAAAGGTTGCTAAATCGAGACTAGAACGCCGCCAACACGCTCATAGTCCCCGTACAGCAGGCAATCAATGGTGACCGTGCTGCAGCTTGCCAAAATCCTCCGGAAAGGCAACTCACGAACTTGTGCTACTGGGAAATTCCCTCCAATCTCCACTTGGGTGTAGCCGATATCCTTTCTGTACATGCATGGTGCCATTTTGTGCGAATCCCAACCAACCGTTTGCAACTTCTCTTACGTTACCGTCTCATCCATCTTGTTGGCACACTTTTGCAGGCTTGTATTGTACGTGGTCCTGTCTGTCAACTGTGTCCCAGAAACGAGGCATCAATTTGTTTCTGACGTCTGCACATCTGCACACACAAGAACCACGAGTCCGTCACGATACCTCATGCGTGGACCTCTCAGATCACTCCATGTGGTCCGAGAAACACCCCCCGCCCTGGCTGAACGTGAACTTGTAGCCATTCAAGGCAATATGACCCAACCGGAATTTATACTCCAACTCTTGAACAACGCATATCTCTGGGCCCGTCGAGATGCAGTCAATTTGACGCCCTTTCAGCCTGATTTTTACCAAGGACATCCTGTCTGCGGGGCGAATAGAATGTACACTTACGCACAAGGCTGAGGGGCGATTCATGCAAGATCCTACTCTAGCTTTCTTTTTCCGCTCATCATGCCCCGTGCGTGATTGTGGAAAATTGTTACGAGTACCCTCTGACTAGTGTATAAAGCTCGCATACAAAATCTTTGGCGAGTCAAGCATCTTTAATGTTGTACGGATAACATCCCAACCCATTTATACAATCGGCTGGTTGAGAGTCACGGCAATCGCGCTAAGTCTATGTTTCTGCAGCACACCAACACATCAACGAAATCTTAAAGCAACACCTAAGACGCTAAATCACCTTGAGTGTTGAGCGCACTTGCCGACATGGTCGATATTAAATTTGTCCAAGTTTCATACATGCTGCTTCGATGTTGGCTCCAGATTTTACTGTTCCTTTAAAAATTGCTTCACGGGCAAATTATAACTGAGGACTGAGATTGACTTCCCTATTCTACGTTCAATTATTCCTCCCAGCCGTGCCGAAAGTAATACCGAAGAGAGGATGAGTACGGCGAATGGGTTGAATCCTCAAATTCTACCACATATACAAATATGGAGTTCCTGGCTAAGTTCGGATGATATTATACGATTTCGGAATCTCGGAGAGCATACGAATCTCACTTATTTCTGAGTGGCCTCTCATCCTTTGCCTGAATGTTAAGGACGGCCGCTAGTTGGCCTACTCTTGTGCTTACCATGAGTAGTTTTCTGCTACTAGGAACGCTCACACGTCCTCCATGACGTACGAAGCATGAGGGACGAAGCGTTGTTTCACAATTGCAAAATTTCAAAAGTGTATTTTTGTCTCATGGTCCCACCTTTTGAGAGCACTCATCTAAGCTGATGCATGTGTTCTTTGACTGAGACTTTGCCAAATGCATGCGACTAACTATTCTAGTTATTATCACAAATTCTTACATATCCTAAAGTACGGACCGCTGTTTCCGGCTTGAAAGTAAAGCCTACTGCTTTAGCTATAGATCTCGAATGTAAGTATTACCAATACATGCATCAGCAATATTCGAAGGACTATACGGACATCACCTGTTTCGCGGACACCGATACGAAAATGTTTTTCCAAGAGATGTGGGGTCCAAGAAATATGCAAATGAAGAACATCCCCCGTCTCCCCTTCATATCCGTTTGCTGGGGGCCCACGGGTGCATCTGAGGAACGATTGTTACCGAAACGGTTGCCTGATGCCTGTTCCCCTCCACACACTCACACACACACTAGATCAATCCCTCCCAATCACGGCATGACAGAACCATCGATCCGGCAAACTCTGTTATAGGCTGCGTTTAGGTGCACTTGATGATAGATAAAGCGGGGTTAAACTGACGGTTTTCCGGAAAAGGGATACGGCTTCTGTCTGTCGCGTGGCTGGCAAATCGGAAAATAGAGAAATGATGCCTTCTATAAGAGCATGCATCCAAGGACGAAGTTTGTACTGGGTATCACGTTGTTCCGGACCTATGGAAGCATTTTTGATCGGTGAAACTAAAAAGAAGGGCGAAGGGGACAAGGCTGTATATCAACCGCTGTGACTTAAGAGGGACTATCAGATGTAAGTGTGGGGGCCAAAGCGGCAAGGCTGAAATAAGTCGAACAGGCTGCCAAGGGTTGACCTTTTTTTGTTTTTGTGATTTGGTATCACAAGATCAATGCCACGACGCTTTCAAGGCGAAAGATCTGTGATTCAGGATCCTGAAGCCTTGTCAGCCGCCGATGGCCCCAGGGGAGAGGTTTTTCAGGTAGTTCCAAGAGCGCACCTGTCGAGCCACGTTCAAATGATGCTCAGAAAAAAGGAAAGAGGGCGAGAATAAGGCCGATACAAAAAATAGCGCGCCGTTGCTAATTGAGCAGTAAGAGAAGGAGAATGATGACCCGAGTAGTGGGAATGTGAGATCCCTTATTTGGGAATTCCTTAGCTAGGTTCTTACAGTCTGACTTACCGCCTGACTTACCGCATTAGCTGATAATATCACGCGCAGAAGATTTTTTTTTTGGTCAAGTAGCATGAGTTCCACAGTAGATGGAACAGCAGGTGGGATTTTGGGGAAGAAAATTTATTCTTTGGATCCAACACTTGTTGTTGTCCTCATTCTTCGACCTTTTAGACAACAAGCCACCATGAAAACTGTGGCATCAAATACCCACTCGGCTTGTCCATGGTAAGGCGGAACCAATCACTCCATTCTTTCATTCCAGTACTTCTCGGTATTTCAGTAGGATTCTCCCCTCCAAGAGAATACACTTGGGTTTGGGGCCAGAGTCACCGTCCAGGGCCAGTACAGAATGCTGAGATATGCGCGAATGAGCGTCATTAATGGAGTTTTTGACCTTATCGAAAGACTATTCTCTAAAGTGTTCTAAGAGGACGGTTTCGAGTAGGGCTCCCACAACTCAACAAAGAGGCCAAGAAGAGGGGAGAAAAATAATGACTACCATACACAGGTATCTATGAAATTATCTATCTGGATTCTATCTACTGTACAAATGCTCGGGGAAAGGCGTGGGGAAAAGCCGTCTTTTCTAACCGCTTTTGGCGTAGCACGACCGGCAACTCATCTTTCCCGACAGCCCGACGATGCAAGATGCGACGCGATCGATCTCAACGTCATGGGATAACTGAAGGAAACGAAGCTGCCACATCACCTTTGCGGAGCCCCGGACTAATACTGCGGACGAATTCATGTATTCTTGATTCTTCGTCATACACATTGGACACGCTGGTTTCAGCTCTAGCGACTTTGGCAGCGCCAAATTGATAAACTGAGAGGTACGGGTGTGGCGCCGAGCCCTAGCTGGCTGACATATCTGCTCAATTCACCGCTCGGGTTCCGACTTCCCCATTATTATTCTGTATAGGTTGTTCGAACTCAAGAATTGACAGCATTAGCAGGTGAAGCAATGCAGCCGTAGCCGTGACGCTTTCCGCTTTACACTCATTCCACTCCCATTGCCCCTCCTCGTACCGCAAGAGCCGGATTAAGCTCAGCTTCTCCGCTTGAACACCCCTATGGCTGACACAAACGACGGTGCTTTCGCCGACGACATCGACGTTGATCAACGGCTTCACGCGCGTGTCAACACCTTGAGATCGAACACCAAGGGCAATCACCAGCATACCAGTCATTCGGGGCCCGAGAGCGAGAGCGAAGAAGCGCCCTTATTGAGCCCGATAGGAGATAGAGGGGAATATGGCAGCGTGGACGAGGAGCAGGGTGGCGAAGATCAACCTGAATGGTTTGGCACAGTAGAGTTGCAAGGGTTGCCTTGGTGGAAGAAACCTTCAGTATACATGCTCCGACCTTTCTTCTAAAGCAGGCGTTAACATAGGGTTTAGATCTATTGGCTTCTACCGCCATTCCTCCTCTTCACTATAGCATTCGGCGGAATCATCATTCCAAAGCTGAACCTAATCATGGACCTGGTCTGTGACGAATACTATGCCTCTCAAGACCCCGATCCAATCACTGGACCAGTTGACCCAGGACCCGATCGATGTCAAAATGATACGGTTTCGTCTCGCTCCTCGCTTTTCCTACTGTATGCCAGCCTCTGTTCCGGGATCCTAGCTGCTATCACAAGCCCGAAGTTAGGCGCTCTTTCTGACAGATACGGGCGAAAGCGGCTTATGATTATGAATACTTTTGGTGCGCTTCTTGGGGAAATTATTACGGTTTTCGCAGCCAAGTATCGTGAAACTATTCATGTGAACTGGATCCTGGTAGGCTACGCACTCGAGGGCCTCTGTGGATCTTTTGTCCTTGGTATGGCGCTCGCGCACTCTTATGCTACTGATTGCACTCCACCTCATAAACGCAATGTTGCCTTTGGCTATTTCCATGCCTGTCTTTTCACTGGAATTGCTGTCGGACCCGTAGTAGCAGGGTACATTATCAAAGAGCGAAGCAAGTATGTTGGCAAAACAGACGCTGTACTATTAATCTTCTACATCGCGCTGGGTTGTCATTGCATATTCATTCTGTTCTTGGCGTTTTTCATTCCCGAATCTCTTTCGAAGTCGCGACAGGAAATCGCAAGAGAGAAGCACCGCGAGGAAATGGAACGACTCGGCCCCTCGTCAGATTGGATCAATCAACTACGCTCCGTTAACCTGCTGCGCCCCTTAAAGATCCTTTGGCCAACTGGTCCGGGCTCATCTCTAGCCCTTCGCTGGAACTTACTTCTCCTAGCGGCAACTGACACTATAATGTTTGGCGTTGCAATGGGTGCAATGGGTGTCATTATCGTGTATACGCGCCGTCAATTTGGCTGGCAAGAACTTGAATCAGGCCGATTTGTTAGCATTGTAAACAGCTGTCGCGTTATCTCGCTGCTCATCGTTCTGCCTTTGCTTACTAGATTGATGAAAGGAAAAGGAAGCAAGGCAAAGTCGTCTAAATCGCGAAACTCTGGATCTGACCGGTTCGATCTCTCTATTATCCGAGTAGCTATATTCTTCGACATGCTTGGCTACTTGGGGTTTGCCCTGGTGAGAGAGGGGAAACTCTTCATAATGTCGGGTTCTATCGCCGCTATCGGTGGCATTGGGTCTCCAGCTTTGGGGGCAGCATTGACCAAACACGTTCCTCCAGATCGTGTAGGTCAGCTCTTGGGAGCCACAGGTCTCTTACATTCTTTTGCACGCGTGCTTGGCCCTACGATATTTAACGGAATATATAGTGCCACTGTAGGACACTACCGACAAACTGTTTTTGTATGCTTGGCTGTGACTTTCGGTCTGGCTTTCCTTTGTAGCTGGCTCGTAAGGCCTCACGGTAAGTCTTCTCTACTGCAGTATCGGTGAAGTGTGATAACTAATTCGCGATAGTGTATTTGGAGGACCTCGAGCCGGATGGCTCCCCGCATTCCCGAAGGGATTCCATTGACGTCTCATCGCCTTGAACACCAACGCCGTCACGACGGATTTAATGTGCTTTGGTATAGCATACGCCCAATTATCATCGGCGTTAGCGTAAACTTGGCATATGCAATCAATTTCATAATATCAGCAATTTACAAGCATTGCGGTTGGAGCTTTTTTCTTTACAAATACATCTCGCACTTGGAGTTACTATCCTCATCTCAGGCCAGATTTAGTCTTGTTTTTGTTTTGGTCCGTCGTTTATTTATAGAGACTTTGGGCAGCGTCGGGATTTCGATTGAGTAGCTTAGAATGAGAAATATATTGGCATAGATATATATCTTACATACCTCAGACATAGAAAGTCTGGGCTCTGACCGTATTTTCAATAGCCCACCTTCTCCAAAATTTCCTACTTTTCTATGCCCCGGGAATTTTGAGGAAAATTCAATTTAGGACCCGATGCCAACAAGCATTTGACGTTGAAACCCTGCAAATGATTCTAAAATTCACTGCTGTTGGTTATATAGTAAGCCAGGTAATTTGGGAGTTGAGTAGTAATGTGCGTCCTTCTACCGACGTACAAGAAAGAAAAACACGAGCAAGCTCTAATTAAAACCCAAAATTGCGATGCTCTCATTCATACTTCCGCGTGACAACAGGATATATCAAGCCTGACATAGTTAGGAGCTACCATTGAGAAATAGGAATTGAGTTGTTAGTTGAATTATCTTATAAAAAAAAACAAGACGCTCCTAGCGAACAACTTTTATAAATCAGTAGCAACCCCATTTCTATTCAAGTTCGTCTTTCCTTGACTTCTAACTTATATTCCTTCACCTCTTCTAGAACATGCATTGCCTCAAAATATGAGTTGCACAATAGTCGCAAATCGAGTGTGTAATTTGACAGATGAACTACGGAACGGAAGAGCATTTACAAATTCAAGCACCTGACGGGGAAATTTCATTTTGAACTCGACAACTAATCATGTAACGTGATTTACCGTACCTCAAAGTTACCTTAAATTGTGCCAATTCTTGTTATGCCTAGCGAGGTATGGACAGCAATGAGGAGACTGAGCAAAGATACATGAATCATCTTCAAGCTAAACTGCTGACATTGTGTAATGTCGAAAGGCAATTGTGGTTTACTGTAATCAAAACTATATGCTCATCGGTAGATGCCCTAAGTACGAGTGCTTAAAGGATATCCGAGTTTCAGTAGGAATTGAAAGAGGGGTGGAATTGAAAAGAGTGTTCAGAAGCTTGCACCTTCGCATTACCAAAAGCTAACACCTTGTTACACACCCATGATAGACACTTCCGAATGTACACCAAACCTGGCCTTATGATCGGAGTTGAGCGTTTCGAGAGTTTTCAATGGGAAGAGGCCTAGAGCATATGATCTAAACAATATTCACGATACAAGAACATAAGTAAATATTCAGCAATTGTTACTGGTGATGGAAAGGATTCAGAAGTTCGCAAATAAACTATTCAATTCGCTGCTCAGGTTTTCTTTTGGGACTCACTCTAGCTATGTGATGTCTATTCTATACGGTATATAGTCAGCAGCCAAGCCAACCGAAGCACAGCAAGGCCACAGGCCATTCCTATGCTGTCTCGGATGACATTCAATTTGCTTCCCATGACTTCCTTCCATCCAATTGGGACCTCAATCATGGCAATGTTGGCCATCTCTGCAAGCATTAACATCTCAACATCGAAGATCCAGCCTTCAGAGTGCATGTATGGCACAATATAAGGGAGCGATGCGCGTGAGAAAAGCTTGAATCCACATTGAGTGTCTTTAATGCGAGCGGTAGCCGGAGGTGTCATCAGCCAAAGAAGAATGTGGAAGGAGTGCATAAGAAAGTTGCGGAGCTTGGAGCGCTAAGAAAATGTTAGATGTGAGAACACAGGGGGAACAAGATAGTCAAAACTGACCTTGACGACAGCCTCACTGCCGACCAAATGCGCCCGACTTCCAATCGCGACGGCGCGTCCTTTTTTATCTTCTACGGATTTGCATCCTTCTACTAGCTTCCCCAAATCACTAAACCTACTAGCGCCATCCGCGTCAGCGAATACAATATACTTTCCTCTTACGTGACGCATTCCATGAGTAACTGCCCCTCCTTTGCCTCGATTCTCCTCCAGTTGGATGACTCGAATGCTTCCATGCGGAATATGCGTAGAGTGTGCTGGGCTCTTTTCAGTAGTAGGTGACCATGGGCCAGGTATCGGGATAGGATGCTGAGATAGTTGATGTTCGCGCGCAAACTCAAGTGCTTTGTCGACAGTTGCATCGGTAGAGCCATCGGACACGACCAATATCTCCCAACCCTTCCCTTCCTTTTGTTCGCCATCGTGCGCTCCGCCGTATTCCGCCTGTAGGAACTCCACAGCCTCTTCCAACATGCCGCCTAGCCTTTCCTCTTCATTGAACGCCGGAACAACTACTGACATGAATAATTCCGCATCCTCAATCGTTATCTGTGTTGGCACAATATTTGCGCCAGAACTCTCGGCGGCTTTCTTCTTTGCAATTTCTTTCTCGGCAGCCCATTTATCTAGCCAGCAAGGCAATTCTTTCGGGTCACTCCGTTTCCCGTCCGGAAGTATGGTACAATATTGTTTTTCGGAGCGGAGGGGCGGGCGAGGATCTTTGGCGAGCAGAGTAAGCCCAATGAAGGCCTATATTGTAGACTATTAATTAGTAAAGGTTTGTTCTGTGTACAGAAGAAAGCTATAGTATATGTAGAGGCGTGATTCTAACTCAAAACATGCTCTCTCCTTCACATACCCAAAAAGTCAACGCAGCACAACAAAACCCTAGCGCTACAACAAGCGCCCAGGTAGGTGGAAGCTGGGCGGGCTCAGTTGGAAAGGAATGAAAACCATACGGCTGATCCATGGTGGGTAGAGAGCCCCGTTACGAGCAACCAATGCTTGAGCAAACTACCTGCGGGGAATTGCTGACATTGATGTAGGGGTGATTTAAGCAGGAATTGTCGAGCAGACAAAAAGGAAAGAACCAATCGAGAGCTGGTTTGGAAATGTAAAAGCAGGCAAGATGATGAGCAGAAGAAGGAAAGGTGGCTAAGCACGATGTATATTGTTTGCGCCGTTGCTAAGCTTTTGCATCTGAAGAGGCAACGTGGAGGCTGGCGTCATCTGCTGCCGTAGCCGTGTCGGGTAAAAGTAGCCCCGCCCTCCTTGTTCAGAATAGACCAGACCCACCCCTTATCATTCCTGCCGTTCGTGCCGTTACACTACGAAGTACTCAAAGACCATCGTGATTTTATGCCTCCCTCGCTGCTGTAAAGCGGATCTTGTGCCTTATCTTGCAAGTCGTGGTCAATCGCTTCTGGCCAGACTATATTGTCCTTTTGGACTGTGAACAGAACCGCTATTATTACTTGGAAGTTGTCGCTGTATTCTTACATTTGTAGCGTACTTTACACATTTTTGTGTCCGTCTATATTCTTGTGGTCGTACCTTTTGCAGTACCTTCACGCATATACAATGGAACAATCAAGACAGATATCATTGAACCCTGCTGGTAGAACATTCGTAATTCGAGAGGCTTTACAGGAGCACATCATACACAGATGGAATCTGCGAGATCTCTGCGTGATCTTCATTGACCTGGAACAGCTGCGGTTGGCGATACAAAGGCAGTTACCATTTCCCACCCTTGCCCTTCTTCTTGTTTTTCCCCCCGCCTCCTCCTTTACCGCCTTGCTTGGTCTCTGTCGTTGGTCCTTTGTCTTCTGAGACTGGCCCGCCTTGGGTGAGGCCTTCCATCTTCTTCTTTCCCTTCTTTCCTCGCGGCCGATAATAGCTCCTATCGCGCATTGGCAGCCATCGCTCGGGGTCCATCTTTTTGTTCGGATCATAGTCTTTGGGCATACGGGCTTTGCGTATTCGTTTAGTTTGGACAGGATGAGATTTTGGTGCTGCACGTTTGCGGGCCTCGGTCTGAAGGCTTGTTATAGTTGTTGCACCAGCAGGCACACCTGCGTCTTCCAGTGCTGCGGCATCGATATCGGAAACCAGACGCGAGGCCTCGGGAAGGATGTTTAACAGATCTGCTGGGAGCTCGGCAGGGCTGCTGATGCTGTATGCCGCGACGAGACCAGCGATGGCGGCACGATCAGCATTATCTTGATCATAAAGCGATTTGAAGATTTCACCTGCTGCTTTGACATTGTCCGGGTTGTGTGTATCTAGAAGTGCTGTTCCTGCAGCAACCATGAGGGCCTTAGACGGAGCCTGCGTTTTGGATTTGTGCGATTTTCGCCAATACTCTGCCGCCTTCGCGAGTTCCGATTTGGCGGCACCCGGGCGACCTTGATGGGCATAAAGCGAGACCAATGTAGCGATAAGACCAGGAGCGAACCGGGCATCGAGATTGGATACGGAGCCACTCTGCTCAAGACGTTTGAAAAAGGATTCTAGGAGGTGAGTGGCCGCGGCGTAGTTGTTGGTCAGAACATAGAGGTGAGTAACAGTCAACAATAAACCCACATCACTTGGCCTTTTCTCTAACAGCGGTATGATTTCTTTGAGTGCAGCCTTCTCAGTCTCTGCATTCCGTGCGTGGGCTGCAGCATTCAGGACAGCAGCCATGTTGACTGCAGGTGAGAGTGTTGGGGTGGCAGACGCGGAAATAACTTTCTCAGTCGAGGAGGCGACACCTGCAACTTTCTGTGAGAGGAGAGAAATTACGTATTCATCTTGACGCAAAATGTTGGTCTGAAACGAGAAGTGCTGGTCTGTGGCCGGTGGTTTTGGTGAAGAGTGGAAGAGACGGTGTGAGAGGTATGGGTTCGAATGTTCCTTCGAGGCCGCGATGCTGTTGACTTGGGCAATGTAGCGGGTAGACAGCTCCTTGATTCTAGCGTCTGCATCAGCTATTATCTTCCGCCCTTGAGATGGTTCCAACTTACTCTGAGAAAGGAATTGTGGTTGCCAGCTGCTCCGCTTCATCAATCTTACCCATCTGTGTGAGCAAATAAACTTGTTGCACCGTAATGGGTAAGAGTTCGGCTTGCTTTTCCGCGTCACTCAGATCGGACAGAGCATTACATAGATCCTTAGCTCTTTTCAGGCAAATTTCACCTTGTGCTAACTCTCCTCGTGCTATGCTTCCACATGCCGCATTGAACGCAGTTTCGAAGACCTCGAGGTCTTCACGGGTTGGCTTCTTCTTTTGCGCCATCTCACCTTGGCCAAACCACTCTAATTGCGCATCAACAGCACCTGAGTTTATGCGGATATCGTATTCTTCATTCTGAACATTCTGAGCAGCCAGTTCCTTGTATATTGTAGCGGCTTGAGGGAAGTTTTCAGAGCGGTACGCCTAAGATCCGTTAGCTATACCACAACAAACAGTTTGAGCCACAGTATCAACACACAGCTTGAGCCAGAACATGCTTCATTCCACGTGTTGACTTTTCCCCTTCGACTTCGGCAACCTCAACAGCCTTTGCCGCATTTCCTGTCTTGTATAAAGCATACGCATATTCGAAGCGCGCCGTTTCTTGCAATCCCTTCACATCTGCGAATACTCTAACCGCATCCGAGTATCGATCCAAATGTAGCAGAGCTACCGCTTTCGCATAGTGGGCATCCAGGTCAGTGCTCGACTTTTTGATCGCGGCATTGGCAGCCTTGAGGATTTCGTCATGGTCATCGAGCGATGTTTGCGCAAGCAGTGAAGCAAGAGATTTGGCGGAGGAGGTCATGATTAATTGGCGCTTCTTTTCTTCTTCTCACCATCCATCCATCGGCGAGTCGTATTCGATGGGCCAGTTGGTCGTCGTGGGTGAGCTGGCGGGGCGGATACTGAGGTCGGCGGTCACACAGCCAACAAGCATGGCGGGGAATGATTGAAGTGGGATGCGCGCTCTCGCTAAATGTTCGGCAGTGCCTGGATATGGTATGGACTGGATATGCTTTGCAGCAACAGTATTTAGTGCCTTGAACTTACGATTTACCATCTCGAGCTTCAGTTTGTCTATTATAATTGTCCGTTAAATCAATACAGCATGGATTTGTTCATTACTTAAAGAATGGCTCATGACGATCTACGAGAAAGCTCAAGTGAACACACGAGTCTTGAGGTCACTATGGTATTTTACCTCGACTTAACAAAGAATCGAATGGATTTCAGGATTGATAAATTTGACACTTCTTTGGCTACAAAGAATAGGAAAAGGTGCAGAAGTTTTATTATCATTTGCCTCGTTTTAATGCTGTCGATGCAAACGCGCTGAAATGAATCTCAATGAAAGCAATGCTTTTGTTTGCTTGGCGGGCTATGTAATCAAATGAGAATGAATCGTATCAGAACATCTCTTTTACAGTTCACTTGGTACCCCACCTGTTCCTCTAAAATGCGCCGCAAATGTATGAATGCATACCCCCGTGTCGAGGTATAGAACGCCAGAATACTTTCCCAAACGCCATCGCTATGCAAAATCAATCAAACATCAACAAACTCGTCTTCATCGCTCTCATCGCCTCCATCCCCGTTCGATGCAGCTGGGGTGGCAAGATTGGTAGGAGTCGGTGCTGCCGACGAGTCCAGCTTTACCCGCTTGGCATCAGGAATTGCACATGGAGTGCCTACAGCCACGTCCTCAAACTCATCATCGTCTTCGTCGTCTTCTTCATCATCTTCCTCTTCTTCTTCCTTCTTTCGTCGCTCCTCCTCCAAGGCGGCAAACACAGCGTCCAAGCTAGGATTCTGGCTAGTTTTCTCATCTGATAACTCTGTCTTGATACTTGGTGTACCAATACCATTGGACTCTTGTTTGACCGCTGTAGTATTGCCATCATAGCCAGAATTGGTCACGGTAGACTTGGTGTGCCAATCCGGAAGCTGGTTCTGGGCAGCAATCTTGTCCTGGCGAGCCTTTTCTGCTGCTCGAGCAGCCTCGTTATACTCGGAGTTTGTTGCGATCTGAACTTCAATCTTCTCTGGTCCGGTGCTCATCCCTCTAACCGCGGTAGGTTTGATGGCTGTCTCGTGTACCACCTCATGTTTAGCACCCGGGTTGATGTCCTTGTCGCGGGGTAACTCTATAGCGGTTTCAAGGGCATCTTTGCCTTCAATGGCAGGAATAGTCACCCCGTCTATCTGTTGCATGAGCTTCAGGAGCGGACCAAAGAGTTTATTGAACTTGGCAGGCGTGTCGTCGCTCTCAATCTCGGGTCCAACGGTGGCGTCTATCTGCTCGAGGGGGTGATAGCACGTTTTGCACTGGAAGCCAGCTCCCCTGCCGAGAGGATCGGCGAGATCGAGTACATCCATAGTAGTCCATTGCGCCTTGCATTGTGGACAGTAGAACTCAGCTTTCTCAGCAGTGGGCTTCGCATCCTTGTTTACCCGCTCGTGGATCTTATGGATCTTGTACTTGGCGGCATCGATGGCGCGGCGATAATCGATGTAGAAGTACTCGCGGTTGATTGACTTAAGAGCACCTTCTCGCGTTTCTTGTCGAGAGTACCTGTTCGCATTAGCCAGAGCCTTGCGAATGCGACCGAAAAACTTGAATTACTCACACTGAGATGAGACCGCCTTCCTTCAGCTTTCCGCAGAGCTTGCCGACGCCCTTAGAGTTCTTGCCTGCATCTAGCACAAGGACCAGATCCGACAGCGCCAGGGCGCCGTGAAAGACGAGCGCATCCACGACTACGATGTGCTCGGTTTCGTAGAACATGCGGACCACTGTGCGCACAAAGAGCTTCGCGAGCGAAAGCGGGTCTGACATGGCGACGTAACAGGAAGCGAAAGATCGAGGCGGATAGAGGATGAGAAGAGGTGAAATGAACTAGGCAGCTAAATGATGATGGCCCCATGGGAGATGAACAATGGCCGAAGGCGGTCGTTTAGGCGGTGAGTGGCACTGCCGTGCCAAGTGTGCAAGCTGCAGAGAAATATCACAAGGCGGGCAACTTCCTACTATACGTCCGCTTTCCTTCACCTCACCTCCTCTACCTCTCTCCCAAATTTACCTCTATGCCAGATTGCTCCAAGCAATGGAGCAAGCTCCCGAGAAATCTTCTTCAGCGCCAATGGCGCCCGAATCCGGCCCCGCCAGCGCTGCCGACTGCACACAACATGACAAGAAGCGCAAGTGGAATGGCGACCGCGATCACCGCAAAGGCAAGGGACGCGATCGCAAGCCCCTTCAGCACGGAAGCCATCCGAATAAGAAGAGAAGTATGGGACGTACGGAGCATTTGTAGGTACTCATTGTCCTCTCCAATATCCTTTCTCTAACTAAGCAAAGCCGTGGGCAATTAGACAGGCGAGGTCGCAATGAAGCCCAGCAGACAAAAAATAAGCAAAAGGAAGGATCTGGCGATGTAGACAACTCGGCTCTTCCGTCAGCATTCCCAGCCGCTGAAATCGAGGCTGAGGAGCGCCGACCAAAGCGCAAGGTTGCCGTTATGATCGGTTACTCGGGCACTGGCTACAAGGGCATGCAAATCGATAACAAACAGAAGACGATCGAGGGTGACCTCTTCAGCGCCTTTGTTGCCGCCGGCGCCATCTCTAAAGCTAATGCAGATGATCCCAAGAAGTCTTCTCTTGTCCGTTGCGCCCGAACCGACAAGGGCGTTCATGCTGCTGGTAATGTGATCTCGCTCAAGCTCATTATTGAAGACGAAGACATTGTCCAAAGGATCAACAGCAATCTCTCACCACAAATTCGTGTGTGGGGTATCCAACGGACCACGGGCTCTTTCAGCTGCTACCAGGCCTGTGATTCGCGATGGTACGAGTACTTAATCCCCACCCACTCATTCCTTCCACCTCATCCTTCAAGCTTTTTGGGAAAGAAACTTGAAGAGCTTGCGGAAAAAGAAGGCGATTTGGACGAATACCGTAAGCGACAGGATGAGGTAGCATACTTCTGGCCTGAGGTCGAGGAAAAGCATATCAAGCCTATCCTAGAGTCCCTCGACGATTCAATTCGACCACTAGTAGAAGAAGCGCTCTATAATGTAGAGGCTTTCGATGGAAATGAGGGTGATCCTCTCATAGATGCTGCTGTTGGTAGGAAAGATGATCTTGAAAGCAAGAATGTAACTGAGGACGCGCCAATGACACAGCCGGTAGCGAGTGAACCGACGGCAGAAGAGGTTAAAAAAACAATGGATGGGATTCAGAAGCACGAGCCGAGCCTGGTGATGAATGATCATACCGACGGTTCCATCTCGTTGCCTGAAAACGTCGTCGACAAGCAGGCCCTAGAAACCGCCGTCAAAACCCTGAAGAAAGCTTACCTGGACGCAAAGAAAGCATATCGCATATCTCCCGAGCGACAAGCTCGCGTGCAAGCTGCCTTGGAGCAGTATGTAGGGACCCGCAAGTATCACAACTATACGGTTCAGAAGAAGTTCACCGATCGATCCGCTCAGCGTTTCATCAAATCCTTTAAAGTGGCTGAGAAACCAGTCATCATCAATGATACAGAATGGCTGTCCTTGAAGGTACACGGGCAAAGTTTCATGATGCATCAGATCCGCAAAATGGTTGGAATGGCTGCATTGACAGTTCGATGCGGCACCAATCCCAAGATATTTCAAGAGAGCTTCGGCAACGTAACGGTACGAATACCCAAAGCACCAGGACTGGGACTCCTCCTTGAGCGCCCTGTTTTCGACTCCTACAACGAGAAACTAGCTAAACAACATGGACGAGAAAACATCGACTTTAGCAAGTATGATGAAGAGATCGAAGAGTTCAAAGAGCGAGAAATCTACCAAAGAATTTTCAGAGAGGAGGCGCAAGGCAATCAGTATGTACCAACCACTCAGTAACTTCACTCCTCGTTGATATCATCTATTTGTGAATGACATGAAGACTGATTTGGACAGATTCAACACCTTTTTTACGCATCTCGACAATTACAAAGACACGATATTTCTTTACCTTACGTCTGGTGGTATAGAGGCTACGAAAAAGCTTGTCAATAAGTCTACTCAACCGCAGTGGGACCAGGATTCTGAAGATGAAAATACTTCTGGTGGTGAGGGCTAAACCAATTACGTAGTGGCTTAGGTTACCAAGAACAAGCCCCCTTGCGTTAACTTTTCGTCTCGTTCGGTCGATTGCATTGATATCAATTATTTTTTGCACCGTCTATTAGGGCGGATGTTTACAAAACTCTATAGCTATTCTGCCTAACAATAAAATCAAAATTCGTGCCTCTAAGTAGAACAATGACTGGCCCCATAATTAAGAGTGCTCATTCACAAGTGTATACCATTGTCCTTCCACATAAATGATCAGAGTTGTATCTTAGGATTTCACAGCCTATCATTGTGATATTGAGAAACACGGTAGAATCAAGAATGAAATGCAGTTTATTCTCGTTTCGTCCCCTTAAAGAGGGAGGAGAGATTGAACAAAAGGTAATACAAGAACCATGCTCCCTAGCTGAATGAACATGCAATTAGAAGCAGAAATTTCTAGTATTACAATTTTCCACACAAAGACCTTCTAAGATATACGAACACTACGAACCAGTTCTAACTCTATGTCCTAGCAACGGCGGGCTTCTCCTTGCCAAGATCAACTTCGCTGTAGTAGAAGTTCTCCTCCGGGATTCTGCCCCTCAAAAATTCGGGCTCAGAGCCACGGACGTAGATATCCTCAAAGAGGACCTTGCCGGTGGGCTCTGGCGCTTCCATCGCCTCGGCTTCGGCGACCTCAGCATCGACGTCTTGGCGAGCCTGCTTGTCAATAGATTTGAGTTCCTCCTCAGACGTAACGCCCCAATCGAGGAGCTTCTGCTTGAGTCCTGCAATGGGGTCGTTGGTGCTACGCATGCGCTGGATTTCCTCACGAGTCTAAATATTATGTATTAGAACAAGGGTCCAACGGATGGAGGTACAGAGATTTCGGTACTTACTCGATATGTGGTACCGGGGTCAGACATGGAGTGACCTCCATAACGGTAGGTGACATATTCGTAGACAAGAGGGCCCTTACCCGCAGCACACCACTCCTTGCCGTACTTGACGGCGGCCTTGACGGCGAGGACGTCCATACCGTTGATCTTTAGGCCGGGAATATACTGGCCACGCTTGTAATAGTCGGTGAGGGCAGCGGCACGGTTAGCAGCAGTTCCCATACCATACTTGTTGTCTGCATATAATTAGCCTCTCAGAAATTACAGTGCTTGGGAGGGGCACTCACTCTCGCAACCAAAGATGACAGGAATGTTCCAGAGCTTAGCCATGTTGAACGCTTCGAAGACCTGACCCTGGTTGGAAGCACCATCTCCGTAGAGGGCGAGGGTAACATTCTTCTTGCCAACGTACTGCTGAGCAAAGGCAATTCCAGCACCGACGGGAACCTGAGCACCGACAATACCGTTTCCACCATAGAATCCGGGAGCAAACATGTGCATAGAGCCACCCTTTCCATATGCAATGCCTTCCCTTCGGCCAAGCAATTCACCGATGATAGACTTGACGGTTCCACCACGCATGTAAGCAAAGCCGTGGCAGCGGTAGGCGGTGATAAGGTGGTCCTCCCTGTCGATGGCATGCTCGATACCGACGGCGACAGCTTCTTGACCTGTGGACAAATGACAGAAACCTCGAATCTTCTTCTCCTTGTAGAGCCTATCGGCGGCCATTTCCATGCGTCTAATAGTCTCTGTATCAGCACCTGCAAAGCTGCCATTGTACTTAATGAGTGAGTTTTTCCGTACCGAACAGCAACCATATCGTAGTACATCTGCTTCAGCTCCTTCTTGGTGGTATCGAGGGAGTATGGTGGGGGATCAAGCTCGTAGGTCTCGAAGCTCTCGTCTGAGAGGCGGATCTCGAAGGGCTTGTCGTCCTCCTGCGGTTTGTCAGCCATCTCAGCACAGATGCCAGCATACCAATTGCGCAAAGAAAAGGCGGTTATACCTTTGGCACGGCCTCCTTATCAGCGTGCGACGACGCAGCATCGGTGGTCACGGTCCTGAAGGCAGGGCGCGCGGCAGGGGCGACGACATTGCGTCGGAGCGGGGACGAAATGCTCCTCCTAATTGTCCTTGACAGCATGTTGCTTCTGTTGCGGAGGAGGAGAAAGGAGCGGAGATGGGTGGTGGAGAGGAAGAGGTGGAATGGAGTAGAAGTGTTGGGTCAGCAAAAGCTAAACTTTTGGTGTTGAGCTCCGCCAGCTTTCGGGATCAGAGTGTTGGGCCAAGCCAAGAAAATAGCAAATACAACAGTGCGCCCACCACCTTTCCGTTCCGACATCCACGTTGAGGTTAGATACCTTTGTATTTGATTTGTCGACACAGTATGTCCTTTCGTAAACACGGCTTCTAATCTTAAGGAAATTTGCGCTCTCATTTTTTGCATAGTCTCTTTGATGGAAGAAACGAGAGGACACTTTACTATTGGTCACGTGACTACACACACCCTCCACCAACTATTACCCTGAGCTGCAGAATATTTTCTGTCCGGTTTTCCATTTTTCGTTCTCGTACACTATTTATACACATAACATACGGGCGATCTTTACCTCTCCCTCTATATGTTCGGTAACATTTATGTTGATGCGGGTTGCAAACGTTTTGCCTGACCTGCAAAAAACTCCTTTTGTGCCATACACCTCTCACTCACACATCCCGGGCACCTCAAAGCCATCTGGGCGCTACATGCCTGACCGCTTTCAAGATGCGTCTTTGCAATGTCAGCCAAAGCCTGGATGAAGACAGGATTACCGTTCAAGCTATCGACGCGCTTGACCCCCTCGTGACCCTCTGCGTCCTCCCCAATCACCTCCTTATCCAGTTCAAACAATGTCTCAATATGATCGCTAGTAAACGCAATGGGAATGAGAATGATGTCTGTTTGGCCCTTCTTCATGAGTGATTTGACAGAGTCGGAGGTTTGCGCACCGAGCCACGGTTGAGGCCCGACCTGGGACTGCCAAACTAATCGGTACTTGTGCTTCATACCCAATCGTTGCATGACAGCATAAACAGTTGCTGCTACTTCGGCGGGGTAAGGGTCACCGCGGTTGACGACAGTCATGGGCAAGCTATGCGCAGAGAAGAGCAAGGTGACATTGTCTCTTCGCTCTGGTGGGTACTCGACCAGCTTCTTCTCAATAAGCTGAGCGAAAGCCTCAACGAGTCCCGAGTGGGCAGGCCACCGATCAATAACACTCCACTTGATGGCACCTTCTGGATCAACTTCCCCGGTCGCTCGTTTTCCCTCTAGCCTGTTGCGCCATTTCCATAGTTCATTGAGCGATGAACCAGTTGTAGAGCAAGAATACTGGGGGTATTGGGTGAATGCTACGGCCCTGCCGCCGTTACCTCCTCCGAAACCATCGGCAAGCAGCTGCTGGTACATTTCCTCAGTCAAAGGATTTGCATAGCGAAAAGCGACATATGGTTTGTGGGGAGCCGTCTCGGGTGAAATCTTGTCGAGGATTTTGCACATTTCTGCAGCTTGGTATTCCGACCACTTTCTAATCGGGGAGCCGCCGCCAATTTCTGCATACTGTTTCTCAATTTTAGGTGTTCGCCGCCGCGCAATATAAGGGCCAATATAATTTTGCAATGGGCCAAGGGGAATAAGGTCGGCGTCAGCCTGTAGGAGTCAGCCAAAAAGCTCTTGTTAAGGTATGCAGAAAATGACATCTACACACAAATAATCTCCGCAGGAAGTCGCCAACTTCATCCGTGGTGGATGGGCCACCCATATTCATGAACACCATGGCTGTAGGGCCATTGGAGCCCTTACGACCATTAACATTTGGTGTTACCGGCGATGCGGCCGTTGCATTGCCTCTGGTGTGCTGCCATTGCGAAACAAACGGCGACAAGACGGAAGTGGCGGGAGGAGCTACAGCGGCCCGCGTTGCAGCGCGACAGAGAGGAGTACGCAATACCATTTGAAAGTAGGGCAAAGGTGGAGGAGAAAGAAGAACGAGGCGCTTCTTCAGATTGACATGGAGAAGGCGAGGTTGATGGCGGCCAGACGGGCCATGTGAATAATACTTTGCCGGAACGGACAGAGTGCACAAGCGACCAATGGCCGAGAACTTGATGATGACGATCGGGGCTGGCGATCGTGCCTGCAACTGAATGAGAGTGGAAGGGGCAGCCTAGCCGTGTCTGGAACCACGTGACTGCGCGAATGGAACTAGCAAAGCTCAGCGCGTCAGTCGTCATTGTTGCCTGACCGCTGACTTCACCCCGCGATTGTTTGGGTGCACTCTCCTTCGTCTCCATTCCCTTTCTCTCTTCCTGCCTCATTGCCTGTCCACTCAATCTGAGCCAACACTACCACTGACGATCCTACACATCATGGCCGCCGACCCGCAGGACAACCGGCCAGGCGAAGAGGAAGAAGAAGAAGAGGAGGAGATCGATGATTCCGTAAGTCATTGATTGATGCAATAACATACCCAATTGCATCAGCTAAACCTCCGCGCAGAGCTATAAAATCGTCAAAGACGCCGTCCTATTCGCCATCGATGTCAGCTCAACAATGCTAGAGCGGCCCCCACCGTCCGACGACAAGAAAGCCGAACGCGACTCCGCCACATCTGCAGCTCTCAAATGCGCATACCAATTGATGCAGCAGCGCATCATTTCCAACCCCAATGATATGATGGGCATTCTGCTTTTTGGAACTGAAAAGACCGACTTGAAGGACGGCGATAACACTTTCCAGCATTGCTACCTTCTTTCAGATCTCGATGTGCCCTCCGCCCAAGATGTAAAACAGTTGAGGGACTTGATAGAGGGCGAGGAGGATAGTAGCGACATATTGAAACCTGCAAAAGACGGTGCCAGCATAGCGACTGTGCTCTTTTGCGCCAACCAGATCTTCACGACCAAAGCACCTAATTTCTCTTCAAGACGCTTATTCCTTGTGACAGACAACGACTATCCCATCAAAGCCAAGCAAGACAAGGATACTGCAATCACCCGATCTCGTGACTTGTATGACTTGGGCTGCACTATCGACCTCTTTCCCATCTCCCAGGCCGATCGTGGCTTCGACCGAACCAAATTCTACGACGATCTCGTGTATTCAAGCTCACCCTCTGATCCTGATGCCCCAGTAGCTGTTGCCTCCACTACGAAGGTAGCAAAGAGCGGCGACGGCATTAGTCTATTGAAACAGCTTCTTTCCTCTATCAACTCCAAAGCCGCGCCTCGAAGAGCGCTCTTCAGCTTGCCTCTTGAGCTTGGCCCCGATCTGAGAATAGGTGTCAAAGGATACACTATGATCAAGCGTCAAGAGCACGTAAAATCCTGCTATGTCTGGGTCGGCGGCGAGAAAGCGCAAATTGTGACCTCGTCGACGTCTCATATGGCCGACGATACAGCGCGGGTTGTCGAAAAAGGCGAACTCCGAAAAGCCTACAAGTTTGGCGGTGAAGCTATCACGTTCACACCGGAGGAGATTACACAGATTCGCCAATGCTTCGGCGATCCAATAATTAAGATTATCGGCTTCAAGCCGCTTTCTTCCATTCCCATCTGGGCAAACATCAACAAGGCAACATTCGTCTACCCATCGGAGGCCGATTATGTAGGCTCAACGCGCGTTTTCTCCGCCCTCCAACAAAAACTTGTTGCTAGCAAGAAAGTGGGTCTAGCATGGTTCATCGCGCGCCGCAATGCTTCGCCCGTTCTCGCAGCTATCATCCCCGGTGAAGAGAAAGTTGACGAGAACGGAGAGCAGTCAATGCCACCGGGGCTATGGCTAGTACCTCTCCCATATACCGATGATATTCGAAAGTGTCCTGAGCAGACAGAAGAAAATCTCAAAACAACCGACGCATTAACAGATAAGATGCGCATCATTATTGAACAACTGCAGCTCCCCAAAGGTATATATGAGCCTAGCAAGTACCCAAATCCTGACTTGCAATGGTTCTACAGGATTCTACAAGCCATGGCTCTTGAAGAAGAAGTCCCCGAGAAGGCAGATGACAAGACAATTCCAAGGTTCAAGCAGATTGATAAGCGTGCCGCTGAATACATTATCGACTACGGCAAGGAATTCGAATCTGTTTTCTCTCAACTCGCCCGTTCCACCTTCCCAATTCGTCGCAAAGCTGGTGTGGCTAAGAAACGAACTGTAGCAGCGGCCGACGATGAGGATGATGCCAAACCCAAGAAGCGAGTCAAGAAGGAAACAAAGGTCAAAGATGAAGATGAAGATGGAGATGACGAGAGTTTGACCAATGAGCAAATGGCGGCTATTAATAATAAGGGTCAAATCAGCAAGCAGACCGTCGCGGTGCTCAGGGATTTTCTAGTGCAAAGAGGCCAAAGTACCAGTGGGAAGAAGGCTGATCTTGTTGATAGGATACAGGAATTTCTTGATGAGAAGGGCCTTTGATAGAAAAATGCCAGTGGCATTTCTGCAGTGATATCCGGGAATGTCTGGAGCCATGGTGTTTCTAGGTTGGGATGATATGTGTTTAGCATTTTCGGCTTTTTTCTAACTAGTTGTTTATTATACATTGATGAAACTATTGTATTCTGTGCTCCCACCATTCACCCAGGAAAGGGAGTACTAAGGGAATTTTGCGGTGTAGTACGAAGCTTACACACTAGCAGCGATACTGGACATTGTTTTTGGTGTTCTTATTGCCTTCTATCGGGAATACATTGTATCTTATCCTACCCAGGCCTCTCTACTTGTCAGCAAACAAGCTATTAAGTAAACCGATAATAAAGAGTCAGCACTGCAAGGCAAGCACATTCCATCATTCTATTCTAGTGCCCTCAACCAATCCGCGCTCTACAAGAAAAGCATTCTTCGTAGCTCACGGATAGTCTGGCACTACTCCGATGAAATGCCAACGGTTCATCCCGCCTTAAAAGTGTTTCTCAGCTACTAACTCCCTCCCTCGGAGTCTGTGGCTTACGCTTACGCTATATAGGTGGCATATATGCACGGGAAGGACTAATGGGCATGGTTCTGCTATCGTGTGTGAGGTCACATTCTGACGCAAATCTTTTTGCAGCTAGGGTATGTGGCATTGAATCTCACTCACTATGTTACAAATTAGTATTTTGAGGAGTCCTTTGTACTCTCCGAAAGTATCGACTGTGGTTGTAAGGTAGTAAGACTTGAAGAATGGAAAGAAATAGTTTGGTCTCATATTGCATGGTGAAATATTGATGGATTTATTTTAAATTATTTGCGTGCAATTATGGAATTTATTTTGTAGTACCTAATAGGTAGGGCAAAATATTATATGTATTTATGCACATTGGCCCACCAGTTCAAAAGTGGATGACTCCCAAGCGCCTTGCTGCCTTTCATGCAATAGGTAGAGGAAATGAAGCGTTGCTCAAATGAAATAGCAAACCAGGCCTGTCCACTTAAACCCAAGGTTGATGCTGTGGTGGGGCCGGTCGTTCGGCCTCTCCTCTGTAGCTCTTGAACTTCCTTGCTGGCAAATTCAACTCGAACATACGGTCAATTTCCGTGACGCTCCTTCCCTTCATTTCTGGGATCAGATACCAAGAGACAACGATTCCAAAGAGACATGCGCCCACGTATGTGAATCCCACTTTGCCACGCAAGTTCCCTTGGTCAGGATTGAATATGTATGGAAGCGCGATACCAGAGGCAGCAGACGTGAAAGCAGAAACGAACCAACCAATGCCCTGTGTGCGGGCACGAAGTTGGAGGGATGAGGTTTCTGCGGCGATTGCGAAAGATGCGGGCCAGACGCCGACACCACAGACAATGATCGTAAGCATCATGGATGCAGCAGTCCACCTGTTGGCTTAATTAGCACTTCATACCAAAAAAAATAATGAGTAATGATAAGATGACGTACCACTTAACAAAACCGCTGCTGAAGCAGTTGGCGATACCCATCGAGAGCCAAAGAAGAGATGAAATGGCGAGGGTAACAATGACCAAAGGCCTGCGCCCAACGCGTGCGATAAGCCAAACGCTTACTGCATTGGCCAACAATCCAAGAACGATGCCGAGAATCAAAAAGATGATGGAGACATTTGGCTTCATGCCTACAATCTGAAGGAAATAGGATGCTTTCGCAAGGAGTTGAAGGCCGAAAATTGCAGTAAGAGAATTGGCCCACATAACGATGAATGTTCGGCGGAAGTTGCGTTTATGGAAGCATTCCATAAAGGTAGCCTTTGATGATTGCTCCTCATGCTCGACATCTGCCAGAATCTTATCGACATTCGCCTTGGTGTCCGCCCCTGGAGGATCGAGGCGGGCTTGCGCCTTCAACGCTTGGTCCATTTTGCGCCCGCGAACCAGCCATGTCGGAGACTCAGGGATAAAGAAGGCCACGAGAATTGGCACAAACGAAAATGGCCACTGTGAGCCAAAGACAACAGCATATCCCTTGGCTCTGTCTAGTGTGCCATAGATGACGAGCGCACCCGTCAATTGGCCAAGTAGGGTAAAGACCGGGAAGAAGGCCATGCCAGACCCACGCAGTGCTGGTGGCAAAATCTCAGACATATAAGTCTGAGTGGCAGCCATGACAGCACCGATTGAAGCACCCTGGAATAGCTTGCCCATAAAGAAGCAGACGCGGCGGCCATCAATGTCGGCTGGAAGGTAGCTAACGTACATAATGGCGACAGCAAGGGCGGAGAGAAAAGAGGTGATAGCAAGGGAAAGGCGACGTCCGACTTTGTCCTGGAACCAGCCACCAACGACTGAGCCGATCATTGCACCAATGGGCGAGGAAACATTCCATAGAGCGAGCCATTCGGAGGGGAGAATCCATTCGCCGTCGAGCTGTCGGCCAAAATCTTCTCTGGACGCATGTGTTAGCAGGTGTGTGGACGGCAATTGTGTTGTTGGTTGGTACGGGTGTTGGTAGCAATCACGGGTCGAATGGGGGGGGGGGGGAGGGAAGGAAGCCAGATAAGGAAGGAGTGCGGCACAGCCAAACTCAACGTCAAACTCTGGAATACATAATACATACTGGAAGCGAGGCATACCCGAGACGGTGCCGACGACGACATTGTCGTAGCCGTAGAGCAGAATCGCAGACGTGAGGGCGAGGGTGATGTAGGTGACTTTGCGATACTTCTTGACGTTCTGCCACAGAGAGCGTTGCTCGTCGCTCGCCTGGCTCGTGGTCTGGCTGTTGACCTCCGACAGCTGCTCCGAATCCTGGTGCTTGGGGTCGGTGTTCGCCATGGTGCCGTATGTCATGTATGGCTGCAGCGGAACAGGAAACGAAACAAAGAGAGACGACGATGCTGGTGAAGAGCACACACAGGGGCAACTTGAGAAGCGACAGGACGAGTGGATGAATAAGTATTTGTATCTATGGATTGTATAAAGTGCCAAGGCATTTTGCAGGCATGTCCCGCAGCAGGCACAGGAGGCACAGCGGGGCCGTGCTGTGAAAACCATCTGAAAGCGAATCAGCGCAAAGGAGCTCCCTGGCGGCCCTGTCCAACACACCCAAAACAGCAAAGCTGATCCGCACATTTAGAGGTCGAGAGAGCGCCACATTGGTCCTCTCCCCAGCAAGCTTGTCGGTTTCCGTAAGGTGGAGCACGGTCGGAGTCGGGATACAAAATAAGATAGGCCGTTTAGGCCCGTTTAAGGTGGGAAGGCTGAAAAACCGCTGCCCTGACCTTTCGTGGTAAGTTGCTACTACGGGCGCTTAGGCGCCTACCGTGCCGTCTGACCCCCTCATTGCTTGCTCTCACACAGCCTTAAAATCTCACATACACACTTATTTTGGGCTCCATGTTGGAGATCTTCGGGAATGAAGGTGTTTTTGTTGAAACACAAGACAAGCAACCTATTACTGGCCCCAAACGCCTTTACAATGCATAACGCTACAGTACAACATGAACAAGATTACAAGGCCGAGTACGCCAATCAGCCGTGCCGCAAATTCAGGCCGGGCTTCATGTGGAAGACGCATTCGTGTGGTAAAACAAAGCATCAAGTTACTAGCACTCGCCGCATGCCAACAAACTTACAGCATAACTTCAAGCATATTAGCCTAGGAACTTTTGCACTGCCCCACCTACGCCCTCCAAGTCAAGCAGGAACGTATCGTGGCCAAAAAGACTTCTGTCTTCCCCTAGTTCAATATGCGTGACTTGCTGGTTCCCCGTTCTCTTGAGCGTGTCCGCAATTTCGCGCTGCTGCCAAGCAGGAAATAAGATGTCGCTAGCCACTCCAAGGATTAGGGTCGGGGTATTTGCAAGGGGCCTCAGGCCAGCGACTAAATCTGCAGGAGGCTCGCTCGCATCTGGTGCTGCAGTCCCAGCCTCGGCCAGCTCCCGAATGGCCTCTGCTGGCTGTTCTTTCTCCTCGTAGGGCTGATCCGGAAGTATCAAGTTACAGACATCGGCATTCGCATCCCTTGCGGCGGCTTTCCCTTCGACAAAGGCCTGCAATTTGCCACTGTTTTCTTGCCTCCCTTTGTTAACACGGTTGCGATGCTCTTGTCCCAAGTCGAACAAATCCATCGCCTTGGATACATAGAGCAAGCTGTTGGCGTCGTACTCGAGGCACCATTTCTCCCCGGCATGGTCAAGATATGTCTCAATTAGGAAGTCTGGGCACAAGGCTGGTGGCCGGGAGGGATCTGCTCGGCGTCGTCCAAAGCGTTGTTCCCACTCAGGACCGCTTCGGTAGGTGACTGTTGCAATCTCGCGAGCCAGCTTCATACCGCCGTGTGGGGGGATGCTATCGTAGTAGAATCCTCGGGCCCAATTCGGATCCATCATAAGCACTGCAAACGGCTGTTAGTCCATACCCCAGATGACGATGCTGCTTACATAGCTTAATTATGCTTAAATTACCTTGTCTTTGTGTATGCCTCATGGCAATGCTGTATGGGTGGCTTCGTGCGCAGCCACTTATGCTAACTATGCGCCCTACCCGTTCTGGATATAGAACTCCTGCTGCAAGACTCTGCATGCCACCCATACTGGAACCAACACTCGCGTATAACTTTTGGATGCCCAGAGAGTTCAACAGACGAAACTGTGCTCGTACCATATCCTCCATGGTCAAAATGGGAAATCGAGTCGCATATCGCTCGCCGTTCGCAGGGTCAATAGATGAGGGGCCAGTTGAGCCGTAACAGCCCCCAATGACATTTGTACAGATGACGAAGTACTTATTCGTATCCAAGGGCTTTCCAGGCCCTATAAACTTTTCCCACCAGCCAGGCTTCGGATTGGCTTCTGTACTATGCGCATGGCTCGATGCAGACAATCCTGTATGTAGGAGAATCGCATTGTCTTTGCCCTCGTTCAACTGTCCCCATGTCTCGTATGCAATGTTGAACTCCGGTAGGACACCACCCCAGTCAAGTAGTATTGGTTCTTGCGAATAAAAGCTCTGATGTTTCCCAGTGGTATAAGAAGGTTCAGGGCCGTATAGCGAGCGGCGAGAGAGGGTCGCGGAGCGGGATTCGACGGCATCAAGGCATGGAAAGGACAGGGCGGGGTTTGTCGACTCCAAGTAGGGCTCTGCGTCTGGCTGTGCAGCTACAGCTTGTTGAGTGTTTCGCTGAGCTTGTTGGTGTAACTTTCTGGCAGCCTGGTTTGTGTGTCGTCGTGAGATCAATAATGGGAGTTGTGGTGGATTTCTTGTTCGGGCAACTGTTGTGGAACGTCGAGAAAGTGAAGGTCCCGCAGTTGCGAAAAGCCTACGGGGGATGCTCATCGTTGTGACGTAAGGTCCAAGCTGTTTGGGGGTCTCTTTCGCAGGACGACGATGGAAGAGAGGATGTTGGAGATCCGCATCATGACGCTATTCCCTAGGATTAATTGGCGGGTCGCGCCGACCAAAATTGTGCAACCCTTCTGGCATCGTGAGGATCCAATGAAGTTGCAAAGAAATTGCGACATATCACGTGAAAGTCACTTTAGGTAAGCATATCCCGAGGCTTCAGCTCCGACAGCGCCATACTTACAAATGTACAGCGCTCAACGACTTCTTACCACGTACTACTACCCAACTCATGCCGCACTTGACGAGACAGCTAACTGACAAAAGGCACCAAGTCGAAGTGTCCGCTAATGCCGAATGGGATAGGGAGCCGCCACCGACTCGTCGAGAATGTGATGATGGCGTTCAGTCCCTAAACTCTTGCGCCCTTTGGGGTGCTTTATCTGGCCTTCGCGCAAGACCATGGTCATCACTTTTCTTCTTCTTCTTCTAGCTATACGTCATTAGCAATCGCAGAATAGCCATTCATCATCATAACTATACCTACTTAGTAGATTTGTAATCCCCCCGACAATGCTTGCCTACCTCCGCCTTGCACATTGCAGTCTACTTTATTTCAAGATTTAGTACACCCCCTCCTCATATATCGTGCTCCAAGGAATATTGAGAATCTTCTAGTCTTCCAGGCTGCCCATGATAAACCTCCTCTAGCATTTCATCTACCCAGCTTGTCATGTGTCTTGGATTTCCTCGAGCCTATGAATGTTCGGCTATCGTTGCGCCTTGCGGTCCGGGGTGCCGACATGAGGATAATATAGCCAACGGCGAAATACTTCCCATATTATCCACGGTAGATCATGCGCCCTATAAACCCCACTTTTCTTCTAGGCGAGGCTGCACATGGTTTCAAGCTTTCTTTGAGCAGACCTGTTTCCCTTGCGATGCGGCTAACGCTATCACGACAGAAGGGCTTTTTGAAGTTGCAAACCACTCTTTTCCAAATGAAACAACATCGAGTGTTTCAACGCGTTATCAAATCACTTCAAGGGTCACCAAGAGATCCCTCTCCTCAAGAGATCGTCGTTGCATAACCATCACCCCGGACCTCGACGACTCGCCTCCAGTGTTCTACACCTCTCGGATATTCTCACCTGGTAACTGACAATATAATTGAAGCTTAATTTTACTATACCGACAGGTTTTATTGGCATATGGGTCACCCGCCTCCCTTTCATAGGCGACCAATTCGCCAACGCCTAGAGCTAGTGCCACTGTAATCTATGTTAGTGGATACTGAACCTGGACACTTACTGGTGGTCGACCAAGCACGGAATTGATTTTCATCAATTGTGGTGGCGCGACGCCGGTATGTGGATGCTTAAATGATACTACCCCAGATTTTTCCTACTTCTGTGCATCTTTAGTGCAGGGAATATTTATAACTAGTAGAAACTAGTGATCTAGGGTGGACGGAAGCATTCTACCTGTGGGTAATGAAGGAGTAGATGCCCAACGAGGCAAACCAGGGCGGAAGCAAAAGTATAAAAGGCGCTGATCGCTTTGGAAATGTAATAGAGACAGGTCAATTCCTATCAAAAATTCTCAGTCGCCAATATGAAGTCATTCTTGTCCACTGTCGCCATTGCCGGGCTGTGCCTCCTCGAGGGTGCTAATGGCCACTGTACGTCATCAGCTACTGTTTTTTTAAACCGTTCAACTTTCAAGATACTCCCATCCTCTTCTTTCTTTCCTCGTGCCCTTCATGCGTCCTCACCAGAACTATGAACAGCACAGTGAACTAACATATATCAATAGACATCTTCCAACGTCTGACCGCCAATGGCGTCCAAGGAGGAGTCTATCAGAATGTCCGCCAAAACACCAACATGAACTCTCCCGTCACAGACCTAGCCTCCAACGATCTCCGATGTAATGTGGGAGGAGGTTCCGGCGGGTCCACTACTACGGTCTCCGTGCCTGCTGGCTCGTCCGTCACATTCACTGCCGACCAAGCGGTGTACCACCAAGGCCCCGTTACCTTGTACGTCATGCTTCACAGTAGGAGATAATCTATGAGACTGACTGAGCGCACAGCTACATGACCAAGGTCGCCTCCGCGGCCACTGCAGACGGCTCCACTCCATGGTTCAAGATTAAGGAGATTGGACCCAAGTTCCCTGGCGGCACATGGGACATGTCACAATCGTACTCTGCTACTATTCCATCCTGTATCGCACCTGGCGAGTATCTTCTCCGCATTGAGCAACTCGCTATCCACAATCCCGGAGCGGCACCACAATTCTACATCTCGTGCGCGCAGATCAAGGTCACCGGAGGCGGAAGCACGAGCTTCAGCGGTGTGAGCATTCCTGGACATGTTAAGGCGACTGATCCAGGATACACTGCAAACATTTACAACAACTTCAACAGCTACACTGTACCAGGACCGAAGGTTAGCACTTGCTAAGGGAGGATGGGGTATGCTGGTGGCCTTGTATATATTGTCTACTATACTACTTGTAGTTATAGTTGTAAGTAACATAATAAAATTACCAAAGAAAATGAAAAGAATAGTGGACGTGAAGCGAACAGCCGCAGTCTTCCTTGTATATCTCTCATAACCTTAATTTAGCTACCGGGCAAGAAGTACGAACGGGGTTTTGTCCAACATGGTTTCACTGTAATGAAATGCCTGTCCGGGTGATGTGTAGTGGCCGCCCGAAGAGGCGAAATCATTGACAAACGATTGAGCAATCGGCAAGCAGAGCATAATTGGACATCTTAATTATAAATTCGTTGGGATTCATGACGATCAACTACCGTTCATGGCATGTTCGTACGAGTATACCCACGGAGATGCTGATGTGATGAGAGCTCCAGGATCGTTGTGGGTGCAGGCGCTGTTCCTTATTATAGGGTTGCGGACGGCGACGGAGTGTACAAGCAATATGCTCAAAGTTAAGCCTCTCCGCGCAGCGGCTCCGTGCGAAGGTCAATTATTATGCGCAGGAGGACTTGACAATTGCTTGACTCGCGACAGACCTGTACATGGATCTAGATGGTTTGTTTTAAATGATGGTAGGAATGGCTAAACAAACGGACATCCAAGGGCCGCAATGTCGCAATCAAGATCGGATCTCAGCAGGGCGAACCATCATACGAGGATACTTGTACCATAGGCGGAGAGTTTCCTTTCCATCGGGTGACAACCAGTGCCTGGCCATGTCGGTCCGCGACAGTCGGCCCACTGCACATGGAGGTAGGATAGCAGTTCGCAGCCGTGGATCGGCCAAGGGCCATCTGATTGAGACGGGCCATCCCGGCGGATGTTCAGCATCCCAAGAACTGGGCGTTTGAAGATTGGGGGCACCGGGGCCTGCTAAAAATGGCACGCTGCTTTCTTTGCAGCATCTGAGGGAAGCAGGAGCCGGGCGGAGGGGGTTTATTCGCAGGCTATGGCCAGAGTGTCTCAAACATGGCGCGATATGTGGGCGTCGCAGGCGGGAGGATGCAGGGGACAGAGCGGAGTGAGAGCGCGAAGAGGGAGCAAAGAGGAGTGAGGAGTGAGGAGGTGTGAGGAGGTGTGTGTGTGTGAGAGAGGAGATGTGTGGTCGCGTGCAGGAGAAGCAGCCTGGAACCCTTGCAACTTTGAGCTTGGAAGACGACGAGTGTGAATGAAGAGGGCTGGAGTTGGGAAAAGCAGGCACTTCTAAAAGCTGGTGTTGGACTTGGATTTGGACTGGGCCGCTGTGGGAACTCCCGCCCGGCGTCACCAGTCGCCATTCGCCATTCGCCATTCGCCATTGACGGCCTCTAGCTACCACACCTACCGGCGCAACAGCACACTGTACTGCTCGTTCTGCGACATCTTACAACTCCTGTTTGCTTGTGCCTGTGTCTGTGCCTGTGTCTGTGCCTGTGCCTGTGCCTGTGCTGCTGCGTATGCCTCTCCCTCTCCCTTTCTCTCGCTTTTTGCTTACGGGGGCTCATCTATGAACTGACCACCTGAAGCGACCTCCACCGCTCCGCCCATCACGAAACACTAGCACCCCCTCTCCGCCAGAGCTCTTTCTGCACCTGCGATTTGGCCCTCCTTTTGCTCTTGGTCCGCATGCCCCTGCAACGCCCGTCTCTGCCCTCTGTGTCCTCTCCGCTACGCTTAAACTCTGCTTGCGCCGTCGCTGCTCCGACCGTGGTAGCAGGACCGTAGCAGTAGCACACAACTCTGGTTCCCAGCCTGAGCGTCAACCACCAACTTCCTCCTCCAACCGCAACCGCAACCGCACCCTCCTCTCCCTCCCTCCAAACTGCGCCCGCCGCGACCACCACCACCACCACCACTAACTCCATGGACCAGGACGACTACTTCAGTTCGCAGCCAGATGATCAGCACACGCCTGGCGTGCCCGTCGACTCAGACACCGACATGGCCGCTTCGTCATCGCGGCCGGCCATGTACAGCTCGCCCACTACCCACACTCGCAAGCAGGGTAGGATGTCGCGCTCGACAGCTCCACGACCAATAATCACTCCCACAAGCCCCCTGACTTCTACAATACCACACAATCTCCTTCCCTCTGCACCGGCCTCTCCTCCCACTCCAGCTCCCAGCCCGACTCCCACCCAGCGAGCCCCCGACTGGAGCACTGCCACTGAAGATGAAGACGCCCATATCAAGAACACCCGAGCGCATTTCCGAGAGATGAACCGAGCAGAACGCTTGCGACTTTTAGGAGAGCTGCTAAATCTGTGCGACAGCCAGGAATTGAGCTTTGTCGCCGAATTTGTAAGCCCGCGGTTAAAGAAGGACCCCTTCATGGTACTCCCCACAGAACTCTGTCTAAGGGTAGGCTTATATTTCCTGGTATTCAAAGCGCTCTGCGAAGGATACGTTATGCTAACTTTTGTTGTTGCTAGATTCTGGAATGCGTCGATGACCCGACTACGCTCGCTCGAGCGTCGCAAGTCTCAAAGAAATGGCGAGAACTAGTAAACGATGACACAGCATGGAGATTATTGTGCCAAAAGTACTCATTCCGCAGTTTGTCGAAAGAAGAGCGAAGCGAAGAGGAGGAGCCTGGCGACGACCACGACGGCGAATCGAGGTGCCAGTGGCTTCTTCCTGGCCGCGCCTCACGGCTTGGGGATACAGCAATGAAAGAGCAGTTGGATGGAGCATCCTCAAGCGCTGGCACCGAAAACCTGCGAACTCAGAGCCTGGATCGTGCGGCGAAGAGGAAGTTGTCGCAACGAAGGCCCAAGGCTACTACTTACCGGTCGCACTTCAAGCAGCGGTATATGGTAGAAACAGCATGGCGCTCCGGAGGTGCTTGTGAGACTCGCCAAATCACCCCGGAACAAGGCGTTGTCACAAGTCTACATTTGACCAAAAAGTACATTGTTGTTGCTCTCGATAATGCAAAGATCCATGTTTTCGACGTTGAGGGAAACCACCAAAAGACCCTTCAGGGGCACGTTATGGGCGTGTGGGCAATGGTACCCTGGGGCGACCTTCTTGTCAGTGGAGGATGCGACCGTGACGTTCGAGTCTGGAATCTTGCTACTGGGTATGTTCCTCGTTGTCTTTGAGATCTCGGTAGTGGTACTAATGTTCCATAAAGCTATCCCCAGTTCACTCTGCGCGGTCATACTTCGACAGTTAGGTGTTTAAAGATGTCCGATGCGAACACAGCAATTTCCGGCTCAAGAGATACAACACTCCGGATTTGGGACCTTAAGAAGGGCCTCTGTAAGCATGTTCTCATTGGTCACCAGGCGAGCGTCAGGTGTCTCGAAATACATGGAGACATCGTCGTATCCGGCAGCTATGATACAACAGCAAAGATTTGGAGCATTTCGGAAGGCAAGTGCTTGCGCACCTTGACCGGCCACTTTAGCCAGATCTACGCCATTGCCTTTGATGGGCAAAAAATCGCGACGGGCAGTCTGGACACCAGCGTCCGAATTTGGGATCCAACTGACGGGTGAGTTTATTGGTATTCCCTCATCGGGTGCTATGCTAATCCATTGCTGGTAGAAAATGCTTGGCGGTGCTACAAGGCCACACGTCACTTGTTGGTCAACTTCAGATGCGGGAGAACATTCTTGTGACTGGAGGATCTGACGGCTCCGTCCGGGTGTGGAGCCTTGCAGATTATCAACCCATTCACCGTCTTGCAGCTCACGACAACAGTGTTACGAGTTTGCAGTTCGATAACACCCGTATAGTCAGTGGTGGGTCAGACGGAAGAGTCAGGGTCTGGGACCTGAAGAAAGGCACACTCGTTAGGGAACTTTCATCGCCTGCGGAAGCGGTGTGGAGAGTTGTATTCGAAGAAGAGAAGGCGGTCATCATGGCGTCCCGAAACGGAAGGACCATCATGGAAGTAAGTTCGCATCTTTACCAAGTAGACCAAATCAAATGCTGACTACGACATAGGTATGGTCTTTCTCGCCACCGCCAGGTGAATTTGATGACTTCCGAGCAGGTAGCCCGGCTAGTATGCCGGATCATCTCGATATAGAGTATAATCGACCACACTCTGCCGCTTTGCCTTCTACGGCACCAGTCGTCCAGGAAGACAGCACTGGTGACGTCACGATGGCTGATGTTGGAGAAGCATGAAAAGCCATTGTTGATTTAATACGTACAGCACACTCCTGTTGTTTAAATAATAACGGAACAAGCGTGTCGCAGAATTATCAGTGTACAAAAGAGAATGGTGGATTTAATGTTGTTCGTACAAGCAAGAAACAAAGATGAGGGGAAAGAGGAAAGGAATTTGCGGAAATACTCAGATGCGCTTGGATTGCGTATGGCATGATTGAATATGGAGAGAAGTATCTCGGCTCAGATGGTGGATAAGGGATTAGAGGGCTAACCTGTTTCCCGTCTACTCTTCTACCAATCTTGATGCACGGCCTCGGTGTTGTCCAATCGAAGTGGATAAAGACGAAGAAGGAGAAACATAACCCACCGGCCTGCAACTGTCTGCATTTTCTTGGAGTTTTGATTCGTTTTATCGCCTTGTTGTATTGGCTTTGCATTGAAACAGGCGTGTGTCCACGGGGACGGACCTTGCAGCAGGTGGAAACCTTATTTTCGCAAACTTGAAAAATGGGACGGGTAAGGTTTGCTTTTGGACTGTGTGTTGACAAGGTGATTATTATTCTTATTCTTAGTCCTTGTGTAGGGTTGCGGGTTTGGGTTCGGTGGGACTCATTGTACGAATGAAATGCGGAGATTCATGATTTATATTTGGGATGGGTAAGGAATGGCAAATGGAAATGGAATGGTATTGGTATTGGTATTGATTCTGGGTTTGGGTGGGGATAGCAATAGGTATAGGAGCCGTTAATAGACTGTTTGCTTGTTCACTTGCGGATACATCTAGAGTGTTTCGGGTTCGGTTGGATCTTGCGGTTTGATTTGATATTTGTAAGATCTATGCAAGGAGTATAATTTGATCCTCCTTTTACTGTCTTCCCCGGGAGTGTTTGGATGTGCGCCTATTTCTGTCCAGCTTTTGACGTCAATACGTCGACCCCAATCCCCTTCCACTCTGCTCTTGCTGCTTCATCTAACCACTTGCACTCTGTGGTGCTGACTTTTTCTTGAGCATAGTCCTCTAGAGCTTTTGCTCCGGGTGCCCCTTCGAGGATGCCAATGGCGCCAACCCGGGGGATGTGAAGCGCGGAGGCAAGCCGGGACTCTGAAGACGTGCGTAAAACAATGAGACGGGTGTTTGTGGAAGGAGAAGAAGAAGATGATGATGGTATAAGGGAACCGTAGGGGCTTGACAGGGACAGCGACGAGAGGTGGATAAGTGTGGGGAGGTGGGCATGTGCAGCGGAAGAAGGAGGGTTGGGATGTGTTAGCAGGACGATGCTCAACGGTTTCTCCTTATGTACGTTTTGCTTCTTTTCTGATTTCTCATTCTCGTCCTCTCCCTCATGGTTCCTGGGGGTCTGCAAGGTCGATGGCGCCGTTTTGGCTGCTAGCGCTTCGAGATGGCGGGTCACTTTGTTTAGGCCGACAAGGACGTGGCTGACAATTTCTGGTGGGGAGGGAGGCGGCGGCGCCGCGTCCGCGTCTTCCATTAGCGTGTCGGTGGCATTGTTGTTGGCGGTGGGGTCCTGGGGGTCTTGAGGGGCCTGGTGGTTATTGGGACTGGGCGCTAAAGGCTTGTTTTTTCGTTTGCGCATTTTGCCTTTGGAGGGGTGGATGTGGTTGCGGCGGTGGTCACCTAGGGGTTGGAGGAGGCTAGCGAGGAGTGTCAGGAGTCATTCATGGATGGCGTATTGAGTGCTTTTTTTCAATCTTTTTTTTTTTCCCCTTTATTTTGTGTTGGGAAAAGGTGTAGGGGTTCAACTTGACATGAATGAGGTATTAGGAACAATGGACTGGAGCAAGAAAATGACTGGAAGAGAAAATTGAATTGGCGGCTATCTGGCAGAACGTACTTGCATACCAAGTCCAAAATGACGTCCTGGTCATGGAGAGAGATGGTGGGCCTGGTCTTTGTCAGTAATTTGGAGTTTTGGTGTGGTGTTTGAATGGTGGAGATGAATTGGCCGACCATTGCGTTTCTGTGAAGGGTGCAGAGGTTTTGAAGATGGGCTTCGATGTCTTCTTTGCGGTTGGCGGCATGTGAAGGATTAGGAGGAGGTGACAGAAAAAAACAAGCAAGTGGTTGGGGTGATGTGAATATCTGATATCTGATCTTTGGTGTTTGTTCTTTGTCTCGGCGATAAAGGCAGGCAGCAGCGTATCAATCTACGCGTTCCTGCCCAGGTAGATGTGGTGTTATCCTGTATTGGGACTAGCGCTGATGGGTCGATCTTGAGCCAATCAATGACGTCGCCCGCTGCCTCCCTCCGCCCCGCCAAAGCTCTCTCGCCAGACCCCAAACGTTCACGATCGCGAGCTGCAAAAAACTACGAGCTCTTGTCCCTCCCTCTGTGCTCCCTGAACGCTTTCCAATTGTGCGCTTGCTGCCTATCGCCTCGAAAGTTGCAGCTCATGGTACCTTTGCCCGCCGCAATTTCACCTCCTCCTGGCGAGGTCGTCCAGTAAGGCTGGGCCGCTGGTGCTGCTGCCTGTGTAGGAGACAGCTACCTGCCCTCTGCCTGCCTGGCTTCACTTACCCGCACGCGTGCCTTCCTGCACGCCCGCTCGAGCCTCCATACAAACACCCTTTTCCTGGGCCCTTCACTCCGTCATGAGCCAGCAGGACCATGATCTAATGGAGTCTGTTGCTGCAGACAACGACCCAGCAATCACCATCCCCGCCTCGCCGCCTCGCCGTGACTCTGTCGAAGACGCAGATTCGTCTCTCACCCGCAAACGCCCACGGCTCGACAGCAGCGGCCCTAATATTCGCGCCATGTCCACCGAACCCATCTCTCCCTCTGCCGCCGCCGCGTCCCCGGAGAAGCACCATTACCACCGGAAGCAGCAACAGGTTGAGATGACGATTCGCTCACAACCGCCATCGTCCTCCCAGCCCGATGATGGCATGGACGGCGCCAATGGCCCATCCGAGGTTCCGCCACCGGCTCATGAGCACTCGCCAGTAGTCGTGGGGAGCACCGAGGAAGATGTTTCTGTTAGTCCACCTGTGGTGATTGTCGATGATGACGAAGACCGAGATCAAGCCCAACAAAGTGCCGAAGACCCAGTAGACTACATGGAACCTACGCCCGAGTATGCCCAGATTGAACTCGACGCGGATACCTACTTCCAACAGTTTCCCTTCGCGCAGAATGGAAATTATATGCAAGCTGTCCGCAACCTTGCAAACCATATACATGGAGGTACATTTGAACCGCTTCGCTTCTCATCACATTCTCAAGTATATACTGATGTGCCTCTACAGCTAGTCCCATCGACGGCACAGTACTTCCATTGATCGAACGATGGCTCATGGCCCTCCCTGATCCTCCGGCACAAATCGACAGCTTCTACGTGGAGAGGGCAATCTTCTGGGAAGAATTTGCCAACCTGATAAACAAGGTCCTAGTTCGGAGGTACCGCTGGATGAGCTCTCTTCTCAATGGTGACCAGGATATTGACTCCAGTAGATATCCGTTCGGTGACCAGTTTTGTGACGACGGCCAGAGCGAAGACGACATCTTCTACACGTTTTTGAGTGCTTACATGAAAATTTGCGCAAATCTCCTCCAAGTGGACGCTGACTCGATTCGAAATTTGAAGTCTCAAGAAGGTTACACTCATGCACTATTGAGTCATAAACATATCCGGCACATCTATACAATTTTTCGCCAAGAAAAATCGCCCGTATTCCATCTTTTAACCAAAGAATATGCCCTAGATGGGGACAGGATGGCAATGCGGCTTGTGCTTGATTTTTTGAAGTTTGGTGGCATCCAGAGCCTTCTTCAATTGGCAGACGTTGCGTGCCATGAAGTACCTAATAGTACGCAGAACTGGATCGCAGCCTGGACCCCTCAAATACTCAGCTCGATTGGCTGGTTTCTATTCCAGTATCGGAGATCAGAAGATGTGGTTGATCGATCACTTTTCCATCGCGATGTTCTGCATTTCTTCCGCACTTACAGCGAGGACCTCCAGATTCCAAGTAAGGCTGCGGATGCGGGTGTAACCAGGGATCTGATCATCCACTTTTCAAATCTTCTTACCGATCTTTGCCAATGGGATGGAGATCTTGCTGCGGAATTGGTTGAAGAATTCCTAGATTTCCAGGATGCTGAGTCCCCCACTTCGACAGCCCCTTCTGAGGTATCTGACAATACCCCGTTCAATGATACTTACCGTCAAGATTCATTATGTTTTCCCGCTTTGGTTATGAACGCATGGCGGTTCAAACTTCTCCGCAGATATATCGTGAAGGGCCGCATGGAGCTTCGCGTCATGAGCATTGGTGCCATGGATAACGCACTGATTGAGATATATCGGGAGTTCAATACCATTGACCCGACTGGCCAGCATCCGGTCATGCAATACCTAGCTGATTTCCTGCTTCACGGAAGAGTCATCGATTATATCATCAGCGTTGATTCCCACCCTCAGCTCATCCAGCGCAGTGGAAATGTAGTGGGGTTCCTTGTAGTGACGCATCGCTACTCAAACAAACAGACTGATGCTATCTGGAAAGCTATCTCTAGCCCTGACCCTCGAGTGGTTGCTGCAACAATGACAATGTTCCGTGGGATTTTTCAACTGATGGACACCAAAGATCAGCTTTTTCTTTGTTCCAAGCTGTTCGACCTCCCTATCGAGGCATATACCGTGGACATCCTACGATTCTTAAGGGAACTCACCACAAAAATCCAAGAAAAGTATTATGATTGGAGCAGCGCTGATTTGAAATCCCGGCCTTGGAATGTATGCATCCGCATCCTCCAGGATACTCCCCTAGGAAAGGATACAACGAAGCTCACAGCAGCCTTGCATGCTGAGGCCAGCGAACAGCTTCGTCTCATAGCCGCGTTTGTTGGTCTGCCGGAACGACACCAAATATACCAGGACTGCGCTGCACACATAGAATCTCGATCCACTAAGGCAACCGGAAGCCTACGCGCCATTTCCATTCTTGCTTACACCCCAACCTATGGGGATGCCACTTTTTTCATGGACAACCAAGATGTCACACGTCAGATACTTAAGGAAATCATCAGCTTCGTTGACACAGAGAGCAGGACTGCCTCATATCCACATCAAATGCAAGCTTTGCAATATAGGCTGGAGGTTTTGAGTTTGCTCATAACTCGGGCCACGGAAGTGGTGATGGCTGAATTATATCAAGACATTTGGGACCACCTTGTTGGGAAACATGCTCTTACGAATCAAGCCCGAGATTTGGCCTGGACACAGTTCTCTGAAGCAGTGAGGATCAAGCCTGACAATGACTTTTGTAAACGACTTATTTCCATTTATGTGCCGGAGCTCGATCCCCAGTTCTATACACTGGGGCTCTATGATTTTGTAGCCAAGTACGGATTTCGAACATCAAGGCGGCGGGTTGCCACTGATGATGGCGAAAAGGAGTTATTGCAGATCCGTGGCGCCGATCTTTTGTGGTCAATAGTCTTGTCTGCTCCAGAAGGTAGCATTGAAAGCTCGGCTGCCCGCCTGCTTGCTACCCGTTACATCGAAGTACAAGAAGAGCTCGATGTATGCCTGGAAGAGGTCGAAGAGGCACATGTGGCTCTGGTCGAGCAATGCATGAAAGAATTGAAGTCTGCCTACAAGATCTTACGTGGCGAGGCTTTCAGTCAGGGCGGAACGAGTGACGATATGGATATTGCCGTATCTGATGAAGTACGGCACGATAATGAGGTTCGGATTGGGAGGGTCCTCCTCCTGGAAAAACTACTTCTTGCGTCGATTCGGCAGAGACCAGAGTTCAACCGCTCGCGCAGAGCGGACTCCAAGGTGGAGCCTCTAGAAGCTGACCTACCATATGGAGATGCTGTGGAGATCAGATATCAGTCCGGTAACGATAAGACATCAGTTCAGATGGGCGCTGAGCACACAATCCAGGATCTATACAGGAGGCTCTGCCATGCGACTGGGTACACCAAAATTAATCTTTTCGCGAACGGCCAAAGGTTGAACGTTGCTGAGAAGGCCGATCAAAAGCTCCTGGACATGAATTTAGGGGGATTGCTTCTTGTTCAAAAAGCCCCCGGTAGCGAGACCACCCGTCCTGTTCTGGAATCTAATGCAGGCTGTTCCGTCTTCGAAGTGAACTTATTGGAGCATTTTGAAGAACTGTTTGCCTGTATGGATTCGGACGATCACATTAGTCAATTGGTATGTGCAACCATCCGACACATTATTTTCTTCCACTTATTGAGCTAGCTCTTCGATTTTCTGACCTTGTTCCCGCCTCGCGATCGATTTGCCAGTTCTGTCATATCGGGTGAAGCTACATCGGATCAGCTTTTTCCGCCTGGCAAATTCTACCAAACAAAATATGCAGTGCAAGCCCTCCAATACAAACTGCGAGAGCAGGTACGAAGCGTACGTAACCATAGATTTGATGTCTTAAGTGTTGACTAACATTATCTTAGTCAAGTCTGAATGAAACTTTCTTGGCCAGAGCAGTTCAGCTTCTGGACCATGCCCTCCTCAACCCGGCTTTGATCAGTGTCTCAATATCTGACCAGCACGAGCTTCACTTAGCGGCCGCACTCATTAGTGTACTTCTGGAATTTTTGAAGGGTAAGCACTTCTTTAACATACTTGGGTGAAATAGCCAACCCCTAATGTGAAGCAGAGAGGCCATCTCCCGAGACCTCATCAAGCTACTTCTCAAATAGCTCACAACTAGCAAATCGCCTCGTGAAAATCCTAGCAACCGCAATCGACTCCGAAAGCGACCATTCTCAAGTAGTATGCACCTCGTACGCTTTAATCCTAGAAGCGTCCTTACACTGTCGAGGGGTGTGGGAAGCTTTCATGAGCAACCCTGAGACGCCTGCGATACATCAATTGTTGCTGCTCACTGATTCGAGGAGATCTCTGAGAGAACATATTGCTCAGAGTATTACGTCCGTTTGTGGTGGAGACCTTCCCTCCACATGTCCCCTGAAGAAAGCAGAGATCGCCGCACGCTTCTGGGCCCTTATTTCCATGGTTTTGCCCGAAGCCGTTCGACATCCTGATCAATCTATTCAATTGTTCGAACTTGCCGAGCATGTTTTCCGATGCAATGATGAAAGCAGTAGGGACGAAGATTCGCTACGATCGTCCTTCGCCACTTGGAGCGAGTTGCTACTTGAACATAGGCACAAGGAGATTGTTGGCCGAGATGACACAGACTTCATCGTCCTCGGATTCACAAAGTTACTTCTCTGCTGCGTACCATCGTTAAAATCCTTCAAGAAACCATTGAATGCAGGCCCGCTCATGAAACATATTTTCACGAAGTTTCTTTTTATCCCTAAGGTAGCCGAAGTCGAAGAGGACGCAACTCAGGTTCCTCTGCTTCCAGTACTGGATAGCCAAACAAGAAGAGAATTGTACGATCTTTTGCTTGCACTGGCGGAAGACCGGACCAGTTTTGATACTCTCCTCGACTTGGCAGGTGTGGTCGAGGATGACGAATGGGAGACAAGTCTGCAATCATTTGCCGTCGATCGAACAAACGAAATACGATCTCGCACCGGCTATGTTGGCTTGAACAACCCCCGAGCTATCTGTTACATGAATTCACTGCTAACACAGCTTTTCATGAACGTAAATTTCCGAAAATTTATGCTTGGTTTAGATATTGCAGATGCAAGCTCGCAACGCCTCCTTGCCGAGACGCAAAAGCTTTTCGCACAAATGCAGAATTCCTACCGTAAATCAACTGATCCGCGGGAGTTCGCATCCTGTGTTAAAAATCCGGATCAACGACCAATCGACATTAATATTCAGATGGATGCCGATGAGTTTTACAATCTTCTCTTCGACCAGTGGGAGGGCCAAATGCTCTCCGCTGATGTGAAGAAGAGCTTCCGCTCATTCTATGGTGGGCATACTGTCAACCAAATTAAGTCAAAAGAATGCGAACACGTTTCCGAACGTTCAGAGCCATTTTTTGTGGTTCAATGCGATGTCCAAGGCAAAGCGAATCTCCAAGAAAGCCTCCAGGCTTTTGTGGAGGGGGATGTCATGGAAGGCGACAATAAATACAAGTGTGAGTCGTGCGGTGGCAGGTTTGTCGACGCCATCAAGCGCACCTGCTTGAAAGACGTGCCTGACAACCTGATCTTTCATCTCAAACGCTTCGATTTTGACCTGAGTGAGTTGAGGAGGGCAAAAGTCAATGATTACTTTGAGTTCCCGAACTTGATAGACGTAAGTCCCTATAACATTGAGCATTTGAGCGATCCATCCAGGCCGCGCAAAGAGGACGTTTATGAGCTTGTCGGTGTGCTTGTACACCAAGGCACTTCGGAAAATGGTCACTACTATTCGTATATTCGAGAACGGCCTTGTCCTCCAGGCGGAGCGAATAATTGGGTAGAATTCAACGACCGCGAAGTTGACAAATTTGACCACGCGTCTATCCCATACCATACCTTTGGCGGCCCGTACGACGATCAATTTCGACAACAAAAACAGTTCAGCGCATATATGTTATTTTATCAACGTCAAGTTGCCATTGATGAAGATCGCCGCGAGTACATGGCCTGCACACAGTCAGAGTCGCCAAAGGTGCCGGTGCCTGAACCCTTAGCAAATGAGGTCGATGCGGACAATGACTTCTTCATCCGGGAGTATAGTCTTTTCGACCCGAACCACTCGAAATTTGTTCGACAAATGCTCACTACGTTGCGGTCCGTTAATCATGGAACCTGTTCGGAAGACCATGAACAGGAAAGCCGCACACTTCGCATTGTCCTTGGGCATCTTTGTCATATTGTTTGTCGCCTCAGAACACCAGAACCTTTTGAGGAGATTTTGCTTCAAGTTCGGAAGGCAGTGTTGTCCTGTCCTGCCTGCTGTAACATTGCCGTGAAGTGGTTGGCGTCAGAGGAGTCAGCCCTCGTGAACCTACTGCTACGCTGTATTCACACGAAGATACGCTCCCAAGCACGGGCTTTCCTCATAGATTGCCTTCGATTCATCCGCGAGAAAGACCCTGTATTGTACGGTGCGGAAAGCATGGACACCGATATGGAAGTGGGAACACCCACGCCGAATGAGAGTGCCCTTTTTGAGGTTACACAGCGACTTCGACTGGTTGCCGATAAATCATATCTCAGCTCTCGGGGCTGGGATGACTTATATTTGACTCTATGTCAGATCGCCGATATGGGTCACCTCGAGACTGCAGTCATATTGAACCACGGCATTCTAGAATTCTGTCTGGGTGTCCTAGGCATGCATGCTCATGCTACTCTCCGCACAGAAATGCCAGAGATTTGGAGGATCATGGAGAAGAAGAGGAACATTTTCAACAGGATGATTGAGTTGGTATACAGGCTACTTACTACCATCGATATCCAGCTCCCATTGGCACCGGAAACTCGGGGAGGTCACCGACTTGAGACTCCTGAACAGGAAGATTTCCAACTCTCCCGACAAGAGAGAGAGTTTTTAGTGCTCTGGCACGATGAAAACAGAGCGATCGCTGTTTTAGATAAAATGATTGAGCAATTTGACCGGACCAAAACCGACAACTTCTTCCCTGGAGATGTCCTCAAATGGATGTTATTGTCATCGGACACACGATTGCAGCAGATGCTATATCTTACCGTTTATGAGGGCGTACATCAACTATCTCCCCCACATTCGGACCCATTTATTCGAGCAGCGTTGTCATTCTGCGAGGCTTCTCCTAGCATTGATCATGTCGAACGGGTCCTTGAGGCTGTCACGAAAGCAGCGGGTGAAATTCGAGATACGGGTGGAGAGCCCGTTATCCAATTCTTCAGTGGCCTTCTGACTGTCAAAAATGAGCATGTCTTCCAGGCCAGGCATTCTCACTACTTCTACGAATATTGCCTATTGGCGTCTCGAAAGTATGCGCTTCCTTTACTCTTATATGAGGATGACATGGTACGCAAGATCACGCAGACATTCCTCCAAGAGCTATTCTCGGATTCCAGAGCGATCGAAGTGGTCATGCCAGAGACTCTCATACGGAAATATCAAATCATCCGGTACTTAGCTCAACACATGATGCTTAAAATTGTCCAAGAGCACGAAAATGGGACTTCGAGGGCGTACATGAGTCCAATGATATCGGCATGCGGGACATTTGTTCAGCTTCTCTATCTTCTAACTGAAAGTGACGATCCCGTCTTAGATGAGTGCAAGCATATCAACGACAATGCGCTTATCCATCAATGGCAACTGGAGATTGACACTCGTCTGCGTCATTGGCCACAGGATGAGAGCACTCCTGTATCTACAGGTGAGCCGTATGAGCATTCGGACTATGGTAGTGAGTCAGATGACGGACCTGACCTCCTCGAAATGTAGCCATGGACATCTGTTGACAAGGACCTGTGTTCTAGCTGCACTGTCGGAAGCCGAGGCGGGCTTCAGCGGCGACCTCGATCCTGAGTTAACTGCGGTTTACCTTTCGATGGGAAAATCTCGGGTAGCGAAGAGGCAGCCAACCACAGTCATGTAATATTGAAGGCATACAAGCCATCGAGTCGGGTTTGCCAGCGAGTTTGACGTGCTTTTGAACTGTTTTTTCTTTCTTCTGAGTTTGGGTTGCGGCTAATTGGCTGATACGCGATTCTTTCATTAGGCAATAGGGCAAGGTGTTTCGGTGTCTTCTAGGGTAGGCTTCACATGGAGATTGAGCTTCTCGTCACGGTCGTTTTACTACAATCTTATGGGTATGCTTTGGTTTATCACCAATTGATGGCATAGCGAGGGCGACTGGAGCTCGATTTGTGTTTTCGGGGTCATATTTTACACTTGATTTTCATTTTTCCTTGGGTGAATAGACAATACAAGTGCATATCTCGTCGACCGTTTTGTCGACCTAAGGGCAGTCTTGTGATGATTCAGCGGTGAATGTGGACACGTGACAGGCATGACCGATCTTGATCTTCAGAACAGCAAAATTTATCGTATCAATCTCGAAGTACGGTAAAAGAGATCCCGGATTTCCTGTTTGAAGCTCGTGCGAGCCCATTTAAGGTAGTGGTGATAAGCAAAACCAAGCTCTAGTCAGCCATGTTAGCGGCATCAACGATTGGAGATCTACGTCATACCGACGCGAGAAACGGATGCAGCGGGACTCAACGGAGCAAGGACCGCAGCCCGTCCGCATCATACTGATTGTTTGGAAATAAATACCTCTTGGCCCTTTGAAGTGAACTCACTTTGAATTGATCTTTTCTGTGGGTTGATTGACTCTTTGTGCCGGGGTTTTGTTACTTTTTGTTCCTTCAAGGCTTAAATTGGCTGTGCCAAACGCGTCAATACCAGTGCTTTAGAAGGATTCCAGCAAACAATTGAGGTTAAATCATAATACTGAAAATGTCGCAGAAGCTGGAAGCCATGAAGCCGCAGCGGAAGATTGAGCTCTTCTCGGGGACGTACTTTGCTGCGTGTACGGTGGGAGGTGTCATTGCGTGTGGGCCCACGCACACAATGGTTACGCCACTTGACTTGGTAAGCGGTGAAGCTTTGCGTTTCATTATGGCTTAAAGGATCGAGCTTCGAGACAGCTGGGAGATTCAATTGACCAGAGGGATATGGTATCAGTCATCACACTGCGTACTAAACGACAGGATATCTTTGATATGCTGACATCAATATCTGTCATAGGTAAAATGCCGCCGACAGGTCGACGACAAGCTCTACAAATCCAATACACAAGCTTGGAAGATGATCTATCGTTCTGAAGGGCTACGAGGCGTTTTCTTCGGCTGGACACCGACATTTGTTGGCTACTCTTTCCAAGGCGCAGGCAAATACGGGTTCTACGAAGTCTTCAAATATCTGTATGGCGACCACCTGGCGCCGGGCATGAACAGAACCGTTGTCTACCTTGCCGCTTCCGCATCTGCCGAATTTCTCGCCGACATTGCGCTATGTCCATTAGAGGCAATCAAGGTCCGAATGCAGACTACATTACCCCCATATGCTCATTCCTTGAGGGAAGGGTGGAGTAAGGTCATGAGCGAAGAAGGTATTGCAGGATTGTACAAAGGCATCTATCCGCTTTGGGGTCGTCAGATTCCATACACAATGGTCAAATTTGCAACGTTCGAGAAGACGGTTGAGCACATCTACAAGTATCTTGGCAGACCAAAGGAGAGCTTCAACTCGCTCCAACAGACTGGAGTGTCCTTTTTGGGTGGATACATTGCGGGTATCGGTTGCGCCGTTGTCAGCCATCCTGCAGGTGAGTTTGTTTATTGAATTCAAGCACACCTGCATGCATTGTTGGCGGAGAGTGTGCGGCTGACGAATAGCAGATGTCATGGTTTCCAAACTGAACAGCGATCGTAAAGCCGGAGAAGCCGCGGGGCAGGCCATTTCGAGAATATACGGCAAGATAGGGTTCTCTGGTTTGTGGAATGGTCTGCCAGTCCGCATCTTCATGATCGGAACTTTAACTGTAAGTCCTCACATCCGCCGATGCGTCTAGAGGAGATAATAAATTAACATGATTCGAACAGGCCTTTCAATGGCTAATTTACGATTCATTCAAGGTATACCTCGGTGTAAGTTTTACTCCACACAACCCCCTTGCAGCTAGTAGCAATGATAATAACGGTGCTTGCTCCGTAGCTGCCTACCACTGGAGGCCATTAAGACAAGGTCCCACTATAACCACTAAGGCTGCAAAGGGCCAAGAAGCGCATGGTAAAGGTGTGGGGAAATGTGAGCATACATGGATTGCTTCGGTAGTTGAAGCTTGCTGTAAACGGTGGTTGGTTTATCGAGACACATGCGAGTTGCATAGACATTCGTGTCTTTCTGCGGTTTTCTGCAAGGCGCCTGGGGTTGGAGTTGTCGAGGGTGGATACCTAGTACCCAGACAGATACGGATTTTCCGAGTCAAAGACAAATGCCATGCTTCTAGGTTCAGGGGATGCTTGCTGTACTATGTCGTTCCAATGGGTAATTATCGGATCGGCAAATGCAAGGCACATGCCAATCGCCAGGTAATCGTGGGGTTGTTGGCCAGCTCCACCATGATCTGCGAACATCCTCATTACACAGCGCTTTTAGGGACGGCCAGTGAACATTGCTTTCCCCGCAAGTACTCATCCGTTTTGCTGCCAAGGGCCATGGCAATTCACACTCAATCATACAATCATACCACACAATTAACAGACAGGAGGCTGAAGGGTTGGCTAAATCTTCCCGTTTCCAGCATCCGCAAAAACCCATGCTGTTGCACGGGCCAATTCTTCTACCTGGCTAGCATGGCAACATTAGTCCATTTCCCCCACATTCACTACTGACAGCACTGCATGTCATGCTTCTTCTCCTCAATCTCATCGGCCCGTTCCCCACCGCCGCAGCAATGAACCGGGCTCTGGCGCTCTGTAGGCTCAGCGGACACTCGGACCTATGCCTCCTTTCCGGGGTTTTAAATATTTTAACCTTTTCGGATCAGTGAATGACGATGACTTGGCCCGGCGCCGGCAGGCAGGGGTGGCAGCGATATGGTAGAACTTTGTTTATATTCGTCCTATTTTCCTCCTTCTCGGTTTCCGTCTGGTCCCTCTGGCACTGTCAATTCCTCATGGCGCCCCTCCAGCTCTGGGCAAGTGCCCTTGTATCAGCTTGTACGGTGTTTGCAGCCCCCTATGCTCAACCTCAATACCCAGCTGAACCTCCCACTGATCATGCGCCCACTGTCAAGATTAAGAATGGCACTCTCGAGGGCGTTCGCTCTGTTCAATATGATCAGGACTTTTTCCTCGGAATTCCGTTTGCACAACCTCCCGTTGGACCGCTTCGCTTCAACGTCCCTCGGTCAATCAATCAATCCTGGGAGGAGCCGCGTTCCGCAAAAGAGTATTCTGCGGCATGCGTAGGATACGGCTCAGACCAATGGCCTTACCAGATATCAGAGGACTGTCTCTACCTCAATATCGTGCGACCTTCTGGCTATGACGGGAAACTGCCTGTAGCTTTTTGGATCCACGGAGGAGGATTGGTACAGGGCAGTGGAATTGATCAACGGTATAACTTGAGCTTCATAGTACAACGATCCGTAGAAATAGGGAAGCCCATCATGGGAGTCAGCATCAATTATCGATTGAGTATGTGGGGCTTTGTGCATGGCGAAGAAGTCATTGAGAGTGGAAATGCGAACTTGGGATACAAGGATCAGAGACTGGCAATGCATTGGGTGCAGGAAAATATCGAAGCTTTTGGAGGTAAATGGGCTTGATATCTCGTCGTAGATGTGAATATATACTTACACAGAAATAGGTGATCCTTCTCAGGTAACTGTCTTTGGAGAGTCTGCTGGTGGACTCAGTGTCGGCATGCATTTAACGGCGTTCGGAGGGCGCAATGACAACCTATTCAGAGGCGCAATCATGCAATCCGGAGCTCCTATTACCTACGGAACCTTTGCTAGCTACGATCCTAATCAATTCCTCCAAGCGGCCAGCCAACTGGGCTGCGGAGACGCAAGCTCAAAGCTCGACTGCTTGCGCACCGTCGATTTCGCTACTCTAAACGCATACATCAACAGTACAGGAGGAAACGAGTCAATGAACTGGGCACCCGTCATCGATGGAGATTTTATCCGCGGCAAAACAAGTGTCCAGCTCGACAACGGCGACTTTGTAAAAGTGCCCATCATCTCGGGCGCCAACTCGGACGAAGGCACTGCCTTTGGACCCAAGCCTATGGCTTCAGAAGCACAGTTCTACCAGACGCTCACAACGCCTGGAAGCCCGGTGCTTCTGACCCCCGAACAAGCGACCAAGGTCCTCGACGCCTACCCATCAAATATAACCTACGGCGCCGTACCGACAAACCAGCCCTTATCCTATGTGCCCCCACCAGAGTTCGGGGCAGAGTCTCGTCGCTCTGACGCCTTCTTCGGCGACTTGACATTCATCGCCAACCGCCGCAAAACATGCGAATCCTGGTCCGCTGCCGGTGTCTCCACATACTGTTACCGCTTCAACACGATCCCCAACGGACTTCCCCCAGAAATCGGCGCCACACATTTCCAAGAAGTCGCCTTCGTCTTTAACAACCAGCTCGGCGTCGGCTACGGCTATCCCAATGTGAGTGAAAATCCGTTTGAAGGGATGCCTGAGTCGTATTTCGCGCTCGCAGAGACGATGAGTGAGGCCTGGGTGAGGTTTGTGGCGACGGGTAACCCTGGAGGTTATTGGCCCGAGTATGGGGGCGAGAATTGGGTGTTTGATGCTAATGTTACGGAGTTGGGGTATGCGGAGAAGGATGATTGGAGGAAGGAGGGGATTGCTTTGATTAATGAGTGGGCCGATGATGTGTTTGGGAGGTGATTTATTGTAATGGATGAGTTGTTGGAGGGTGAAATCAATCTAAGTTTCAGTATTGAGTTATCTTTTGATTTTGTATATAGTGCTGCTGGATGAATCTAATGTCATGAATATGTGAAGTATTCGCGAACGCACATCTTCGGTAATATCAGATTATGGCCGGAACCGAAGCCCTTAATTTGGTCGAGTACAGATTCTACGCAAAAGAAAAAACAGTTCAAGTGAGCCACACATCCTGCTTACAAAATTACCCCTGAGCAATTGATGCCACATCGCAAGCTGTTTCTTGATAGAGTTGGTCCAACATAACCATAATATCTTTCCCCGCTTCACTAAACTAAAATCTAGTTCTCAAATGCGCAAACTCCATAGTCATAGCTCGTGATACGCACATGCGTGCATTGCCTTGTACTTTCGATCCTCACTTTAACCTCCGGATGAACAATGAAGATGGGTAATTGAATCAACTCATAAACGAAGTGTATGGGTCGTAACAGAAGTGTATTCGGCACCATTCAATGTGAGCAGCTCTTATAGCATTCAGGATAAGATAAAAAAATGTATGTGGCTTTGTTTGCTTATATATACTCGAATATAACCTACTTATGTTAGGACGTGGAGAATGGCCGCACGGTATTTTTTGGATCGCTCATCTCTCCGCATTTACGCGAAGAATCGACGATTTAGATCGATCTTTATCAGGATTAGTATCAAGAAGACATGAGGCAGTAACATATTCTTTCAAGAACGGACAAGACTTTTTAATCATCATATCGATACCCTTCAACAAATTCAAAGGGGTTACTCGACTACCTCGATCCATTTGGTCACATCTATCCCCCATATCTGCATTTTGAAGATATCCTAACAATGAGGAAGTGGGAGTATAAGAAACACTCGGTCATTGAAATGTAGTTTACCACCGCATCAGAGATCCCATATTCACGAGCAGGGTTTGGGTATCATGCAGGAGTGCAGACTCATCTCGTCACCTCGTCAACTGTTATCAATACCGTAATGCTAGGACTTCGGACAAAGGAAGCATCCGACACCAAACATTATCGCTGGAAGTACTATTGTTGGCTTTTGAACGGAATGCGTGACCATTTCAAGCTGCGTAGGGTGGGGGTGGCCCAGCTGCTTCACTGGCAGCGAGAGCAGCTACCTCCGCATCTTCCACCATCATCATATTCGAAATGATTTGGACCGCTGAACTGAGAGCCAGCCCCTCGAATTTCTCCTTCGCACATTCGCCCCAAATCTCCACCCTAAGTCTGTACTGCAACGCTAGTCCATAGCTTTTGAACGAAGGGACGGTTTCTTGCGATAGCTTCGTATCGATGAGGTCCGCTAGTTGTAATCCATTGTATGCTAATTCGCCACCCCCGAACTCAAACCGCTTGTTAACGAGCTCTATTTTGTCAGGGCGGAAGTCCATATCCTCGCGAAACGTTAGGTTTTCACCGTCCCTCAAACTTAAATGCGGGTTACAGAGGCGGATGTAGAGCATTGACTCAAGTTGGACGCGGATACGGCGAAGGAAGACAGCCGGTGGTTCCACGATCTCCGGTGAGCGATCTAAGTGCTCTAGAGCTATGGAGATGGGTAGATTGCAGCCAATTACAAGCATAGGGGGGGCTTGAGCGTATAGATTGAACCTAGCAAATGGAGCCTCATGTTTTGTGAGTGACTTCTTCACCATTCTTAACACCCCTCCTGTATCGTCGCAGTCTGGATTCAATCTGTGCGTCTTGACGAACTTGTGGAAGGCTTGCTTGGAATTCGAGTTAGGATCTGGCTCCGCAATACGTAATGGTGTAGGAGTTGGGGCCGCCATCATGTATTTCAGGTGTTGTCGGACCATATGATCAGGTTTCTCCGCGGAAGTACTGAAAATCTCGGCCTGCAGGTAGTATTTGATGGCCTGCTTCAGTGAAGCTGACGAAGTTGAGGGTGGGAAGTTGTAGGTTGGGGGTAATGGATGGCCTGGCTCATGCTCGAATTGAGGCCTGCCTTTCCACATATCGATTGGCCCCGGTGGCGGCAGTTCAACAAATGGCGGGAAAGTGAAGTCGAACGGGAGCTCGACTCTTCCATCTGGTGCAGTTCCCTTGGAGACGATGTCAAAGCTTGCTTCTGAAGTGGGCGATGCATACAACTCCTGGCTATAGAAAAAGAATTCCAGTTCTTCGTTTAGGAACGAGTTGGAATTTAGGAATGATTTCTTATAATAATTATTGGTAACTACTGGGATATCGTTGTTTTTTCTGGCACCTATGCTATCATGGCCTGTGAAGGAGAGCTTGACGCGCTGAGGTCGGGAAGTCGGGTCTACACGGGCAACACCACGAACGCGGTCACCAGCGGTGTAGACGGTGGGGGCTGGGGAGTGGAGGACGAGGTGGATGGGGCTTGTCTGGTTGTTTCCGTGGGTTGGATGCCTCAGGGGTTTGCTCATGGTGGGTAAAGTTGGGGATGGTAGCCAGACAGCTCTGGTGATGGCGTTGTTCACATATGTACGCAGGGAGCTATGGTAGAGTAGGCAGCTGTCGAGATGGACGAAATGCGAATGGCATGACACAAGTATGCAGGTGACATGTCAGCGTCTTCCTTGTAGACTGCCGTCGTTGAACGAAGCTTCTCCGCGCATGTTGTTCCCAGTTTTCCGAATTCCGTGGCCGGTGAGCTCATTAATTAGGCCAACCCCTCGTTGGGCCTTAGGCGAAGTTATGAATCGCTGGCTTTGCTGCTCCCAAGCCTGCCAAGGACTGATGAGCATGAGGAGACGAGCATGGTTCTGTTTCTGTATGGGACATACATTGACGAGTAGTAAGTAGTTACTCTTTGTGTATTTGTGTTTGTACTTGCATTCGTATTCACATGGAAGCAGGCTACATACAGGACGGTGAGTTCGAGTTCGAGTTCGAGTTCGAGTTCGAGTTCGAAGTGCGAGTGCGAGTGCGAGTCATGTTGGAGTTACGAGTGACAAAGGGTGATTAGATGGAGGGATGTAGGAATGGTGAAGTCATGCAATAGCCGTTGGCGTGGACCGTGCTCCTTCCTTCGGCGCGCATCGCGACTTTTTTGTCCTACCTCTCCCCCCCTCTCCTCCCATCCAGCATCGCAATGGCCCTCAACTATACCTGCAGAGCCTGCTCAAAGGCCTTGTCGAGACCTCCCACCTCAACTATCCAAGTAACAATCCCTCTCTCTCCCACACCAACTCCTCCCCGCTGACAATCTCAGTCCTCCCGTTCGCCGCGCAAATCCCCATTCCGCAAACCATTGCAGCACCACCCAAGCCTCTCCGCACACCCTACCAGCTTCTATCATGCCACACCAGTCCTATCAGCCACTACCAAGAGCAGCGCAATTGGAAAACGATCCGAGCCCTCCTTGACATCCACCGCCCGATCCCCTTCCAGCTCCGCCGGTCTAGTGCAGAGACTACGAGAGAAAGCTCCTTTGATGACGGAGACCTATGTTGCATATGGCGCAACCCAGGAGCTTATGAAAGCGTGCACAGCCGCAGGCGACTACAAGATTCCACAGGCACTCGAGAAGGGTGGCGAGATACCTACAGATGGGAATGGAGTCCATGTAGGAGAAGGCTCAGGCTGGTGGTATGAAAGTAAGAGCCGTCATGAAGACTGCCGATGTTTTACGAACCCGAGGCTAATTGCATCACAGCTCTCGGACTACAGCCAAACTTTAGCAACTGGACTCAAATCACCTTCATCCACATGTATATGCTACAAGTGCGCTTCCGCATGTTCCCAAAGTCCCACGCCCCCGTCTGGATCCAGCACTTGACCAACCATGCCTTCTATCACGCCGAGGACCGCCTCGCCGTGTGGCACAAGTTTTATTCGGCATCAATCCGCCAGAAATACCTAAAGGACATGTTTTCGCAATGGCGTGCTGTCCTCCTTTCCTACGACGAAGGCCTCATGAAGGGAGATGCAGTTCTGGCGGCAGCCATTTGGAGGAATCTTCTCGGCGCGAAGGACGAGGTGGATTTCCAAAAAGTCGCGCAGGTTGTAGGGTATATGAGGAGAGAGCTGAAGAGACTAGAAACAGCGACGGATGATGAAGTCGCCGGTGGCCAGTGGAAGTTCCAAGGCGACCCCGGAGAGGAGGCAGCACTCGTAAAGACACCTAGTCGTATGATGATGACGGAAAGCACAAAGGCATGAGTTGGAATTAGCTAGGGCCCAAGAGGTGGATAATTGGGTCTATGTTTATATGTCATTATTGTAGTATATGTCATGTCCTGTACCGGTACACAAATTCTTTGTCAAGAATACAAGTAAGAACGCCCTCCACAGGGATTCCAAGCAGCAATGCTCAGTTTTTAGAGTGGAATGACTCAAAGATATGCATGTTCATCCAACCACTATCTATGATTTCTTGGATCAGATTAGCTCTCTCATTTCTTGGCATTTGCGGAGCTCCGCAGCCTTGGCCAACTTCACTCAATATCCCAGCTTTCTTCTTTGTGCATAGCTTAAAACCCCCCACGACGCCTTGAGGGTGCATCAACCTTCAGCTCTGCACCCTCCTCCTCCTCCTCCTACAATATTCACATTCCATCTAGAAACAATGCACGTCCACGGTCCTCCGCCCCAAATCCCGGGCTACCTCATCCCCGCCCCAGATGCCAATCCACTGAAACAGCAAGTCGCGAACATCCTCGAGCGCGACAATTTACGCTTTCCCGGCGCGCAACCCGTATCCTTTGCGCGCGAGCACATTTCTGAACTCCAGCGCAAAGAGTATTTCATGTGCGAAAAGACAGACGGTCTGCGCTGCCTGCTCTTCCTCCACTGGCGCGACAACGGCCATTCCGTCGAGCCCCTAACCATCCTCATCGACCGCAAGAACAACTACTACGATGTGCAGCCTCCGCTGCGCTTTCCATACTACCAAAACCCTGACAACGCTGAGCAATTTCTCTTTGGCACCATCCTAGATGGCGAGCTGGTGCACGACACGTACGAAAATGAGCCAAAGCCACGGCTCATATACTATGTCTTCGACTGCCTCGCCGTCGACAACCAAAATATGACAGGAAAGCCCCTAGATAAGCGCCTCGGTCGCGTCAAAGAATGGATCTTCAAGCCCTACCACCATTGGCACCAACAACACCAACGCAACCCCACCGGCGAACCCTTCTTCGTCAAAGAAAAAGCCGTCTACCCGCCCTACCATGTAAAAAACATGTTTGAAAACGTTCTCCCGACCCTCCGCCACGGCAATGACGGCCTAATTTTCACCTGCAAAAACACACGCTATGAATTCGGCACAGACAGGCACATTCTCAAATGGAAACCGCCCATCGAAAACACCATCGACTTCAAACTACGACTCGGCGAGTTCCCCTTATACGACCCAGAAGACGGCGAAGAAGGCCTCATACCAGACTACGACGCCATGCCCGACAAATTCACCCTTCTAGTCCAACACAACCAATCAAACTACCAGCCCTTCGCCACCCTCACAATCACCCCCGAAGAATGGGAGAAGCTGAAATCGCTAAACCAGCGCCTCGACGGCCGCATCATAGAATGCTACCGCACGCCCTCAGGCACCTGGAAATACAAACCCGAGGCCGACGGCACCCCTCGCTGGCGCGACGACAAAAAAGACGCTAATCACATATCGACTGTAAACAGCGTGCTCGAAAGTATAGAAGACCCCGTCACCGAACAAGATCTCATCAACGTAGAATCCAGAGTCCGCGAAGCCGTCTATCGTCTCCGCGAGGAGGAGAAAAACGCGCATAGGCAATCTCAGCAAGGACCACCGCAAGCAGGTGAACGAGATCCCAAAAAGAGAAAATTTAGTGAGGCGAATTTGAACGGGGGTCCGCTGTAGCCGTACGGCGCACTCTTCTTCCTCATCGTATTATTTTACTATAATTTTTTGGCTCCACATTCTTTGGTTTTTCTCAGATGGCGTTCTTGCTTATTTTGCGCTGTTGCGCGCGTTAGGATAACGGAGAATTGCTGCTGGGTGGCTTTTGGTACCATGCTCATTATTATATGATACCCATTTTTTTCGGTTGACTATCATTACTAGGTTGAGCTCAATTTATTTTTTGGGAGGTCCTCGTTCTTCATTAAATAGCATAAACACGTAAGAACTGAAACTGTATTTTTTCTTCATATTCGCAAAGACCTCGAACTTTTCCATTCTGTGATACGTATTGTGCTGAAACTCACGACCGAAAGCAATACTCGAGCGACGACATACAGCCACATTAGCAAAGCAGCAACTCATAAGGAAAAGAAGTAGCCCTGTTGGGGGGTAGAAATTCACCATTCTATCTATTCTTTGCATGCCAAATCCAAGCCCAAGTCAAGTCAAGCCCCAGCGTTTCCCCCCAAAAAAGCAGCAAAGAGAGGAAGAGAGCTTCAAAAAGAAGATGAAATAGCACGGATCCTCCACTTCCTCCACGCGTGTAGATCCATCCAGCGCCTTCCCCATGGGTGTCCTTTCCCTGCCACACTTTGAACGAGTGAAAGAAAATTGTCCCTGATCCAATCCACCAACTTTTACCTCCGTGTGCATTGCTTCGTCCCAGCCATGTGAATCCCTCCCTCCAGAACACAAATGCCGAAGGTTTTTGATTCTCATATTCCTGTCTACCAAAGCCCCCTGCAGAACTCAGTCACCAGACCTCCAATATCTTAAGCACTTGTGCTCCCACTCCTACGAGGTTTCATAGTAGTGCAAATATATTGGCCCTCTCCGGATCACCGCTCAAACAAGCGATAGAATACCGGAGGATAGACATGACACGTGGATAGAGAAAAGATCAAAAGTAGGATACAAGAAGGGTAAAAAGGAAAAATACTCGCTAAACTCCCTCAAAAAACATTTTGCAAATAAGCGAATGCAGTCGAAAAACAGAAGCGAGTGTAGATAACGCCAAGCAAAGAAAGAGCCTTTGCCAGAGAGAAGAGAGAGTAAAGAGAAGAATGCATGTCGTAAAATAGAGAGATGCAAGGCAGACCTGCTCCCTTCTCTCCAGCAACAAGAAGCCAAAGTCAAACACAAGGAGATAGACAGAAACATGAGGTGATGTCAACGAGGCCGCTGTCAGAGACCGTGTATCGATTCGATTGCCAAGAAGATGTGTAGGTAGAGTAGAGGACAGGATCAGAGTATCTGAACAATCATATACAGAAGGTCGGTGCTGCAAATTCTTGCAACACTTCGAGTAAAAAGCCAAGAGATGACAACGATGTGGAGTGTGGCTATAGCGCTAACAAGACGTGGTATGAAAATGTGGAGACGACAATGCTTTTATCTCTGTGGGGAGGTTAGCGTCGACCGGCGGGTGCTGGGGACGCGTTCCTGCTTACCCTTCCACGTCGCTGGCCACCTCCAGCGACTTGCTGCTGCTGCGGCATGTACATTCCATAAGAGTACATCTGCGCGCCCATACCAGACACCATTCCTTGTTGTGCAAGACCAGCGGGCTGAAGCATTGGCGAGCCAGAGAATCCAGGTGCGGCAACCGGGGATACATTTCGGAAGCCATCCATGCCCGAAACGGGAGGCTGGAAGCCGTTCATTTGAGGATAGAACTGACCTTGCCTAGCGAGAAGTTGCTGGTACTGGAGTTGCTGCTGGGGACCTGTCATGGCGGGCATATTCGGCATGAACATGGGGCCACTCACGCCCATTGGAAACTGTTCAAACCCATTCGAGTCCATGCTTGCAGTGCGCTGAAGGCCGACGGGATCAAAACCGGGGGCAACTCCTGGGTAGAAGTTCCTGGGCTCAGCATGCGAGCCTGCTGGGCTATCCTTTGAGGAGGCAGGCCGGGTCTGGGAGTGGTCACGGTGACCGGGTCCACCACGAGTCGAGAGGTTGACTTCGTCCATAAGTCGCTTGTAGCCTTGCTGAGGCTGTGCCTTGATCCGGAGAAGGACATTGCGCACGTTCTGAACAACGTCGGCACGGATCTTCTCGTCAAAGAAAGGAGTAGTAAGGACCTTAAAGATCAGGGTAGCACCGCAGTTTTGGTCAATGAGAATGTCTTCCAAGACCTGGTCATTTGGCGAGAAGAACAGGGCCTGAAGGATGGTGTCACGGGCCTCGGGCTCATTACGCTGGTTGATGATCTTAAGCACAGTGAGGTAAGCAACCTTGTGTGTGCAAAGATGGACGATGTGTGGAACCAGGCGAGGGGCTAGAACAGTACGTCTCCTCGGGAAAGTGCATGTGTCCAGGAACCAAGTTAGAAGCAAGGCACCATTGGCGTTAGTGGCAAGCTGGACACTATGGAGGGCAATTGTAGCTGCAACCATACGTTGCTGATCTTTGCTAGCATAATGGCTTTCCAAGCATGCCCGCATGGCACGAGCACCGAAGCGGCCCTGAGCGAGATCCCACAAACGGCCGAGCATAGCCTCGAAAATGAAGTTGTTGAGGGGTTGTGCGTATCGAAGACATCCTTGCATAACGTAGTTGCCAAACTGGTCAAGGAAAAGTGCAACCGAGTACTGTCGGAGAGCGTCTACGACCATCTTCTGCAGAGCAGGGGTCCTGGCGACATCGATAATCTTTTGTGCAGCCCAGGTTCCGTTCTTGTGAACACCAATCTTGGCAAGGTGAGGAGCGATTTCTCTAAGCATGGCCTCTTTGGTGGACTCTGAGCAGAACTCGAAGAGCTTCTGAACAACCGTGTTTCCAAGGTAATCTGATGAGAGCTCGGCAATCTCAGGCAGCATGTTCATCGCAATCTCCTCGATTTCAGCCTGGGAGCAAGAGTTATTATCAATACGTTTGCGGATTTCACGCAGTCTGGGGGCATCGTGAACTCGGCTATGGCTAGGCTCCTCGACAGGGGGGATCTCATCGACGTAATTGTTAGCCTGGATGGCTACATCAACCTGTCCGGAAATTCTGAGCTGTTCTTCGTCGGTAGCACCCAGTTCTTTTACGATCTGGATGATGTCGGCACGAATGTCAGTCAACTCTGGGGTCTTCAAAGGTGCATTTGCACTCTCGGCCCGGGCGCCGTTTGCCTTTGCGTTGTTGCTATTCGGAGCCGTGCCCTCGGCCTGTCCCTTTGAAAGTGGATCGGGGCTTGGCGAAGGGAAGAGACCGTTGTGACCAGGGGTAGCTGCCGCACTTGGAACCTTGGCATAGCCGATACGAACGGGACCTGCACCAGGGAAAATCTCCTTGCCGTTGAGTTGTGACTTAGCCTGGATAGCGCTCTCAAGAGTCTCAAAGTTGACGAAACCGCAGTTCTTGTGAGTAAGAACCCTTGTCGACTCAATGGGGCCATAAGCATTAAAGATAACGTTCAATGAGGAGACAGTAGTGGAAGAAGGAATGTTTCCGAGCCATAGTGCTCGGGTAGGGCCTTCCAAGGTGTTATCATCACCTAGGTTGGAGCTAGGCTTTCCACCTAGTTGAAGGCTCTTGACAGCTTCAGTCAGACTGTACTCCACACCCTCATCTAACTCCGAATTGGACAGGCGAGAGGGAGTAGGAAGGTAGTTCCGGAGTAATCGCTGTGATGGCGAATCCAACACACCGGCAGTCCTAGCGCGGGGACGCGTGGCACTTGCAAAGTTGGCAAAAGCCTGTACCTCGAGATTGTGTTGACGAACGGCTTCATGAATAGCGTAAGCGCTAGCTTCAGCAGGAGTCAATGTACCGCTGTAGTTAGCACCAAATGCAACTTGATCGAGTTCGTCCTCATCTTCGGCATACTTCTCCTTCGCATTGACAGAGTAGGATCGGAAGCGGTTGGCGCTCGCTGAGTTGAGACTAGCAGCATTACGCTGGCTCTCGAGTAGTAGCTCGATATCAGAGGGAGCTAGGGTAGCTCGGGCAGGCTGAGGAGTGTCCACGAGACCAAGGTAGTCGAGGGTCTTCACATCGGTATCAGCGAGTGAGTCCCGGGAGAAGGAGGAGACAGGTGAGCCGGGCCCATTGGAGGGCTGAGAGGCAATGCTGTGCAGGGTGCTGCTACGGTCACGGTTACTGGTCCACCCAGTAGAGAAGATGGAGCTGCCGAAGGGTGAGGTGGCCGGCGGGAGGAATCCAGGGCGTTGAGGCATGGAGCCAGCTCGAAGGCGAGAGAGGAGGGCCGACTTGGCAGCAGTGTTGGTTGAGCCAGGAGTAGCAGCAAAGCCAGAGCTCTCGGTGGGAGTACCTGGACCGGGCTTGAATGGGCTAGTGGAGGGGGTAGGGCGGGAGGTCTTGGGGAGGAGCGACGATGCAGACAGTAGACCTCCTGGGGCTGCTGAAGGAGAGAAGCGTGAAGGAAGAGTGCCAGCGCGGGCACGACGAGTAGATGTCTGGCCAGCTGACGCGGTCTCTGGCATAGCTTGGTTGAAGTCAGGGAAGCTCTCACCATTGGGAGACTCAGGGATGGTCTCACGCAATGGCGTAGAGTTGCCGCTGGTGGGCGGCCCCCACAATTGTGGAGTCACCCCTTCCTGGGCTTGGATTTCGCGTGCGCTGTCGTCGTACGTTAGCCAGAAATGCAATGGGATGTGCCTGTTTCAGGGTGCGACAAACCGTTTGGGGTATAACCTGCCACTGTATTCATGCGATGGAGACCCTGCACCGAGCCTCGCACCCGCAGCAGCAGCAGCCAGGGGATTAGAGGTATTTGAGGTCGGCATAGGGAAACGAATGGAGCCGCCAGAAGGTGGTTCAATGGGCGAAGTGGTGCCAGTAGATGAGCCCGAGTGAGGGGGCTGGGATGTCAGCTGCGGGATGTAGTTGATGTTGATGGGGTGCTCCGGGCGATTAGAGGGAGCCATTATGAATTACAGACCCAGTCTTTTTGCTTTCCAATCTGCGAATGCTTCTTCTAATGCGTTTGATGACGATGAGAGAGATGTGGGAGTGTCGGGAAAAATGGTCGCAGGGACTCGATTACCAAAACCAGGGTAACGGCAGAAGCGCAACTTGGTACCGGCCAAAGGAGTGTGTGAAGGCGGAGAGGAAGTGAGATGGATTATTTGGCGGCCAGATCAGTGGAAAGCCTGCGTAAAAGTGTCCGAAGTGATGGCAGGGCGCGAGGTTCAGGACGAGACGAGCGCGGGACAACTGCGACGGGTTCGGGCTGCGCCAACGAGAGCGAAGGCGATCAAGGGAGCGACGGGGGTTGTTGGAGCTGCGGATTGGGGCAGGCTGCAGTTGCAAGAAAAGCAGAGGCTGTAGTCCTTGTAGCAGCTGAAGAGAATCGCAGCGGACGGTCGTCGACGGACGAGGCTGTTGGGATTATGATACAGGAGCCGGGTGGAATAGACAGATCACCGGAGTGCCTGGAGAAGGAAAGGAAAATAGGATTAAGCAAAATGGGCGTCTAGGCACGGTCGCTCATAGGGATGGCCGAAGCAGGACGCGGACGGCGGGCTGGAGAAGCAGCTGATGGAGAGGGGAGAGGGGAAGAGGAGAGAAAGTCGAGTAGAGCAAAAGCAAGAGGAGAGGGAGAGGCAGAGGCAGAGGCAGAGGCAGAGGCAGGATGGGAGCGGAGCGGGCGTGAGGTGAGGGTGAAGATGTCGCTTCGCTAAAGCACGGACGGGCTTGGACGCCAGGCGAAGGGAGGGAGCGAGCGAGCGGCGAGAGGGCAAGAGCAACGGCAAAGGAGCAGGCAGGAGCGACCCGCACCAGGCAGGCACCTTGACTTTTTTAGGTGGACGGTACGCACCACCACACGCACCACACGCACCACAACGCACCACAACGCACCATACGCTCCGCCCGCTATGCAGCCACTGCACTACCACTCACAAAGCTGCTCCGCCATCTAGTCTACTGTACTAGATACAATCCAAGTGCAGTACAGATTACAATGCCTTACTTTACTTTCTTACTTACGGGGCTGGGGTTGGGGCTGGCCGCCCTTCTCAACGCTCAACGGCCACCACTGCCCAAGTTTTAAGTTTAGTTGGAGGGGGCCGAGTGCCAGTCCTGCTATTTGTGTCTCCGTTTATCACCACAAAGGGCTGCAGTGCAATGGGTGCAAATGGATGCAATGGACTTCGCGCGGGATTGCTCTCAGTCGCCGCTGGGAAAAGGGGCGTCGAAGCTGTTGGAGCTGGCACCAGAGCACTGCATGCTGAGTGGTTGGCGGCGAGGGTTGGGGGATGCACTTTGGCTGCAATTCACGAAACCTGAAACCGCTTGGAGGGCGCGTCGACGAGCCCTGACGAGCCCTGGCGAGCCTTTCACCCTTTGACGAGCCCCGAAACCCTTGATCACCTTGATTGATCACCCTGTCGGCTTCTCCAGTCTGACGTGGACTTGCCTGCCATTGGTCTGCCGCCGCTAAACTTGGCCCGCAGTGCAGTCGGCTTTGCCTGCCTGCTTGTTGCAAACTGGCTGGACATGTTTCTTGCGCGGCCTGGTGCTTGTGCTGTGAATAGCATACTTACAGGAAGAATGACATCTAACTACAGCGCTACAGTGCTACAGTGCAATACAGTACAGCCAGCACACACTTTGCAGAACATAGTCAAGACAACGACCCGGGGCAAAAGAAGCAGAACCACCCACCCACTGTGCTTGTTACTGTTGCTTCTGCTGCTCCTCTCAAATACGGCCGGCCAGCCCAGCGTCATGCAAAGGAACCCGTAGGCTGTCTCTACTCAGCCGCTATTGTGGGTGTGGCAGTCAACCAACACCACCATACAGTACGTGGTCGTCACTACACTTATGGCACCCATCCCCGTCCTGGCAAATCCGCCGTGTTTTGCATGTACTCGCAGGCACGGGATCCCCATCCTCTCGCTCAGCTCAGGCTCCTGTTCTAGAAAATGTCGAGCATGTGCGCCGTGGGCCTTTCTTTTTGGTTACATGCCAGAGTGCCAGAGCCCTTTGGGCGGAACAAACAGGCCTGAAGTGGGTTAGTGCTGTTGTCGCCGTGATTAATCGGAAACCCGCGCCATCTGCGCTATGTTTCAGGCCGACTGTTGGAGTACATACTGGGAGTACTGCAGCAGACGGGAGCGAGTCCTGGCCTGGCCAGGCCTAGTCTTTTCTCCAACTCGTACCCAGGTACTCTCTCACGCGCGCCTTGGCCTGATTTGCACCTTTGGGTTCCTGGGGAGGGGGAGGGTCTTCGCGGCTCTTGGTGCAGCAGCCCGCTGTCGCGTCATTTTTCTAGGCTGCTGGCCTGTCCTCCACTGCAAACCCACTCCACCGTACACGGCACGACATCACCACCCTTCGCCGCCTCACACATCACGCCTCGACCTTTGAAACGCGCCAGCTGGGCTTGCATAGATACACACGCCTCCCTCCCAAAACCTCACCACCGCTCAGGCCCTCCGCGGCACCCACACCCACCGCCGGCTGTCTGCAAACGCTCAACGCATAATTCACACGCCCCCGATGGAAGTCTTCGAGAAGCTCTCCTATATCCCTTGAGCCCTTGATCCCCGGCACTCGACGCTCGCTTTGCTTCATCCTCGCGCCCCGCCCGCCTGCACCTTCCTTGCTCCGTTTCTAACTTGCCCGTCTCTCGACACTTCCTGCCCTTTGCACAGCGTTGGCGCTACAGCTGTCTGCCGACATCGCCGCCCGTCAATTCACTGTCACTGCATGAGCTAGCCCCAACGCTTGATCACGCACCCGTCCGCTCTCTTGCAGCACAATACTCATCATGGAACTGGACATGGACGATTCCCGCCTGGCATCGTCCGATCGCGATGGACCCTCCGCTGCTGAGAGCGAGCCCGAGCCGCCCGTCGACCTCATGGTTGTTTCGCGCGCGCGGAGATCAAACGCGGGCAACCGCATGTCAACCCTGCTTGCCAAAACCGCTCAAGAGGAAGAAGAGTGGGGAGAGGAGTGGGAGGAAGCTCCAAACGAGGAAGAGTTCGTTGGTGACGATGCCAATGACCAGGATGACTACAACATGGACTCGTCCTCGTCAGAGGATGAAGATGATGGCGCTGATGACGACGCTGGCGAAAAAGAGCTGCAAAAGGCAGAGCGCCAAGAGCGCATCAAAAAACGCAAGAGCGCACCCAACCCCTTTGCTGCGCGCCTCGCAGCCGCTCGCAAAAAGGTCAAGCTTCGCGTCCCTGATAGCTCAACACAATCCCCCGCACCCCTCGGACCGCGGCCGAAAAAGAAGTCGGAGAGAGCGTCCTGGATCCCTACTGAAGAGGATGGGCCTACGCGCACTTCCTCGCGGCGGCAGACCGTAGCAAACAAAGAACACACCCTTGCCAAGCTGAAAGCAAAGGATAGAAGGCGTGATGACACCCTGGCCATGATGAAGGCCGCCGAGGCTCGCAAAGCCAAAGACGAGGCACCAGTCATGACACAAGCGGAACGATTGGCTGAAGCTGCCCGAGTGGAGCGTGTGAATAGGAAGACTCTGCACAGGTGGGAGGAAGCCGAGGAGGCCAGAGCCGCCGAAAGACAGGCCAAGCTAGATGCATTGAAGAATCGCCAGATCGAAGGCCCTTTTATTCGATACTATAGCGGGCCAGCAATATTCGTGGATGATAAACTCAAGTATACTGGAAAAGATGCCCCCAATCCAGAGGAGCTTGAGGAAAAGCTTAACAGGGACATGCCTTCCTCAGAGTCCCAAGGTAATCCCACGGAGTGCGGGGAACCACAACCTGTAGATCCCGCGCCAGATCAATCAAGCCAAACACAAACACAACCCAATCCTGGCAGTGTTGATCAATCGCAGACATCTACGAACTTATCCCAAACACCCTTATCTGCTCCACAACCCTCTCAGGTCTCGCTACAACAGACACTACAGCAGCCATCCCAACAAAAGACACCGTTTACAGCTGCCTCTCAAGCGTCAGAGAAAGATCCGTTCATGGGCTCGCATGGCATGCCATTTTCAACCAGTATTGCGTTTGTTTCCCCGCAAAATCCCGAATCATTTGTAATGAACATTGATCAGAACGATCAAGTTGCGCAGACAACAGCCAAACAAGCTCCAAATCAGGCGACAGCATCCCCAGCTACAGATATGAAGCCTGCTACTCCACAAGCCGTAAGTGGTGAAGTAGCGGGCGAAGAAGGTCTAAAGCAGGAACCCAGTGATCAACAAGCCTCAAATCTACAACCTCAGACTACCTTATTTGACCCACAGCAAAACCAGTCAATATCAAATCCAGTGGCACAACCTCAATTCCCTCTACCCCAACCTCAAGTGCAGCCCTCAACTACTCAAGCTCAACAGGCCTTGCCAAACCAACAGTCACCATTAAATGACCCTAATCTTTCTCAACCTGGCGATCCAGCCTCCCAGGCGCTTCTCTCACAGCAGCAAAATCCGCCACCTCCGCCCGCACCGCCTCGCCGAAAAGTGGTCCGGCGCGCCTTTCGGAACCTCATCATTCTCTCGGCCTTCTCCAATCTCGATGCTCCCACTTCCACGCGCTCGAGGTCAGCAGCCTCGCTCCTCAAGGAGAAAGACCGCTCGGCTCTCATTCAGCTCTCTACCACTCTTTTCAACTGGTCCCATACCGACGCAACTGCCTTCGTGAACGCCATGCTTAATGCACCGAAGCGTGTCACGAAAGCCTCAGAGGCAGCACTGAAGCCAAAGAAGGAACTGTGTGCTGTCACGAACGCGGTTGCTAGGTACAGGGATCCAGAGACAGGTATTGCTTATCGAGATTCTAGAGCTTTTGGCGTTTTGAGAGGTGTCGTTGGCGGAGGATTTGTGTGGAGTGGGGATCTAGGCTGTTATGTTGGGGGCAGACCGAAACCGATGGATGGACCTAATGCGATGCATTCCAAGGGATTTCTTGGTATGAAGCCTGCGGCGGGTGTTCCCAGGCGATTTTTGGAAATGCCAAATGCCTCACAGGGAGCAGAACATTCTTCTTTAAAGAGGCCAGAGTTGTCGACTCAGGAAGTTACTGCTGGTAAGGAGAGTACCAATAGTACTACGTCGACTGTGGATGGCGCACAGCAACAACAGGGTAGTAGTGCGGTGGTGAAGACGGAGGAAACGGTTGCTACCTAAAACTTCACATTGGTGGACGGTAAGAGAACGTGTTATATAAGAAGAGGCATATTAATTTAGTACTGAATTTAAGAGACGGGGCTGTATATACCCAATCCATTGTAATGGAATGTTTAGAGATGACTAAAAGTAAACAGCCTATTTTACGATACTTGCGTCTTTTATTCAGTACTAAGGTGAAATTTTGGAAAAGGAAAAAAAAAAGGGGGGCTTTTTTTCCATTAATGCAGTAATTGTTTCGTATTTTTTTGGTCGGATTTGACAAGTGTTATACTTTCTGCTCTGTTTTTCAAAGATGAAAATGAGATGAAAAGAAATTGTAGACACCAGAAAAGGGGGCTGGTTTGGCATAATTTACTTCCGCCTCCCACAACGGATTGATAATGGGAGATTCATAAATAGCATCAGTGATCACTCTTTTCCACTAGTAAAGAATCCTATAAAGAAAGCTCCAAAATATTGTTTTGGATATAGATAGCTTTGGTAGATTCGAGAGGCCCAAGAGGGAGTGGAGATATCTGAGATAGGCCTTACTTTGTTGGCTTCTAGACATTGTAATATATATGGTTTGGACGTGCTGTTAAAAAGATACGGAGACTTCGATTGCTTCTGTTGATTCCGGAGTCATTCTGGAATAATGGGCAAGAAGAAAAACCTTGAAATCCCCAGGACATCCTGTTACAGGACGGATGAAAACGAGTATCCCTGGATTCGTCATAGAACTGCTAGCATTATTATTCATAATTTCAGAATAGATAATGTACGTCAGTTCCGTCTAACGAATACGTAAGCGAGTTGCAAACAATGTATCGTCGTTTCATCGTCTTATTTCATGGGTAGGAAGGAGGGTTATTCAAATAAAGTAGATTTTTCGAGTATGCAGAATAAAGGAGGTCGCTGGGGAGAGAATGATTTTGATCATCTTTGATTAATCAAATGTAGGCTTAGCAAATCATCATATTTCATGTTCTAGAATTCAAGAGCTTTTGGCACTTGCAGTGATTTTATGACAAGTTTTTTTTTTTTTTTTTTTTTTTTTGGATTGGAGCATAACTTGGTTTATGGGAGAGAACCAGATGAAAGTATTGTTATTGTATCGCTGTTGTTGTTGCTGATTTTGCTCAAGGTGTCTGATAATGAGCTCGACCGAACGATGTGTCGACAGCACTTACTCTCCTATCGTGGAAAGTTCGGTTGATAGTGGAGTCGTTTAAGTCCCCCAAACGTAGCTATTGTAGCTTAGGAATTATTCATAGTTCAGGATATAGAGGATAACAAAGATATATATGTTTATCATACAAAGATATAAGGCAAACAAAGCGAATTTTACATTGAACTCACTATCCATCCCTTACTTGGCCGAAACCAACAATACTTGCAGTGAAATTCTTGATACTTATGCCCTAGATTTGGCTTGACACGACAGGAGCTTGAACTTTTACATCTCACGCTCAGAAAAATCTAGAACCAAAGCACATATGCCTCTAGGAAACCGACAGCTTTACCTCCTTCCTAGGTAGATCGAAGACTATCTGTCCAATATTGAAAGTGACCCATCGTATGACAGAATGACACGAAATGCTTATTCTCACCCCTCTGTCTTATACCCATGTCTGAACTGCATACCATCGGTCCGGTAGAATAATAATTGTTGAAACAACCTGTCTGTAGTGCAACATGCGGTGTTGAAACAAGAGCCATGGATGTGGAGAGTTCTTCCATCAGCTTAGATGGGATAAGCTGGGGATGTGACACGGGATAGATTGTGTGCGATGACTGCATGGTGCATGCAGGGGCGGGGGAGAACAAGTATTGCATATGGTATGGGCGAAATGATGGTGTTCTGTGTCTGTGAGGTTCAGATGAATGCGAACAGGTGCTTTGGTGACTTTCTCCATGAGAATGATATCAAGTCTCGAGGTTACGAAAAGAAAAGGTATATGGTAGAGATGTATAGACAGCAATGGCGGCAAAGACGGAGGCAGATGAAAGACAGTAAAAGATCATTGCCATCATTAACAGTAGCGAAAAAGGGACATCGCGCATGTGGCCAATAAAGCTTTTCGTGACCAAGCTAGAGAAAAATCAAAACAGGTCCATGATATGCATTGATGGTTAGCAGACAATGAATCTCAAACGCCATCCATCTTGCCCTTCCCATCCGCAAGAGTTTTTAGGCGTTCGTAGTAGTAGCTGTACACGATGCCGATGCCCGTTGTAACTCCGAGTCCATCGTGATCAAGACAACCACGCGAACATGTTCCAGAGAAACCGCCATTCCATCACCCCAAGCATGACCTTTGCCGTCATCGTCATAGCGAAACCGCTTATTTGTCGGACTTCTTGCCACCCTTGGTCTTGGCCGTACCCCGGAACTCCTTTGACCTGTTCTTGCGTTGCTTGCCTGTGCGTTTGTCAGCATCCTGTTCAATTCCATATCCAATATCCAATTTTTTATCCAAACTCCAGCGCAAAATATCGCATAAGCAAACGAAAGTAACGTACGCTGCTGCCTGCTGGCCTTCTCGATCTTGGATGCCATGCCGTACCGTACGAGCCTGTAGTGGGGTTCGAACTTCTTCATGGCCTCGGGGGAGTCGTAGATGAGAGCAAAGCCGGTGCTCTTGCCGCCACCGTACTGGGTCTTGAAACCGAAAACGGAGACGTCTTCCTTCTTTGCCTTGTAGAGCTCACCGAGCTTGCCTCGGAGTTCATCCTTGGAGACGTTGGGGCGGTTGGGGTGGAGGACGTCGCTGCACAATTCCAGTCAGACACTTTTTTCTATCCCTTCCCCATTTGCATTTCCAGTGTTCCATCACTTACATGACCATCTGGCGACGACCAAGGAGAGGGTTGCGGATGAACTTGCGCGTGCGCAGGGTAACCTGAGAGTCGGCCATGTTGAAATATGTGCTATTCGACCTAGACAGCAGCAGCGTCAGAAACGTTTCGCAATGGGTTCAACAGAATATGTGGACATGCCGCAGACGTACCGGACGGAATTCGATCCTGCTGTTGTCGAGAGCGGTGGTGTTGCTTTGCCGGCAGGATATTGTCGTCGACTGGAAGTCCGAGATCGAAATTCAGCAGGTTCGAATGTGCACGCAGCTTAGCGAGCTTGGCACCGTGGCCCCGCCTACGCGAATTAGGTAAGCGCGCGTTCCCTATTCGGTCGCTCAACACTATCAGCAACCTGACTTGCCCACAACTTGAGAACAGTTCCCGGACGTGACGGTTTGAGAAGGAGAGCAAGAGCTTTCGAAAATTGGTCTGGAATTCTCTATAATAACTGACTGAGGAGCAGAAAATATCTTTAGTCAGCCAAAATAGCGTGGGACTTTTGTCCAGCATTTTCCCCGTCTTCCTCATATTATATCCCAGCATAACATGAACATCAGCCTGGAAACTCAGTCGCACCTCAAGGTGCTACAGCGCCAGTACTTTCAGCTCGTGGACCCACCACATCTGAGATGGCCAAATGAGAGCACTCTCAAGTCTTCCACTGTCCAAGCTTGGTTGTTCAAAAATCTCTTCATCTCGGACAAAATCAGTTCCCCGCCGCCAGAGCGCTATCAGCTCAGAGTTCTAAAACTTCTCATATCAAAACTTGAGCGGTCAATCAGTGACCCCGAGGAGGATGTATGCCTTTCCTTCTCTTTTCCGTCGTGTTTCACACCCAACAATCGGCATAACTCCCCAACCGTCTTTATAGGCGTGACGTGAGGTAATCGGCCGTTTGTGGTTTAAGGTTTTTGTCGAATTGTCTTAAAATGTTCTCGATTCCCTTTACCCACAGTAACTAACTCCTGGCCCCATTTTTGTATGTATAGGAAATCTCAGATGATCTCATGTCAACATTGTCCACTCTCGTGAGCTCAAATGTTCCCTCAGAAGCCGATTCGGCTCAGCAGAAGGCGTTTGTGACTTACGCATACCCTACCCGCTCCTCTGACGACAGTGCTGTCAACGAATGCGCGGTGACGCTGTTGGAGTCTCGATCGGTGATTTCATCATCTGGCACTACGGGCCTTCGGACGTGGGAGGCTGCACTATTACTGGGCTCATTCCTGACCTCGGAGAGCGGCCAAGCCATGATCCGGGGAAAGAAGGTTTTTGAGCTAGGTGCCGGAACTGGTATGCTCTCCATACTTTGTGCAAAATATTTGGGGGTCTCTGGCATTGTGGCTACTGATGGAGACGAGGGTGTCGTTGACGCAATCAAAACCAACGTTTTTCTTAATGGGCTTGACGCCGATAATCCAATGTTGAGTCCTGTTCGAACCGCAGCACTAAAGTGGGGATGGCCCATAGATGCAACCGCGTTTTCAGAGGACTATGGTATGGGAGCACCAGATGTACTCCTCGGAGCAGATGTTGTAAGCCCTCTCATCCCCTATATGCATGGCTGAAAAGGTCCGTTAACCACAGTGACGAGTGGGTAGACGTATGACAAAAACGTTATTCCGCGCCTAGTTTCAACGCTGCGGGAATTCTTTGAGCTGAACTCAGCTCTCTGTGTGCTAATTGCCGCAACAATACGCAATGAGCAGACGTTCGAGACTTTTCTGAACGCGTGTAGTGGGTCTCTCCACAGCCGCCTTAGATCTCAGGACTTGAGACATTTGCTGATTATTGTGGGGTAGAACGCAACGGCTTCAGTTTCGACCTCTTAGAATTCAAGCCGGTTCCAGAGGACCTTCAGGAGGGCCCTTTCTATCCAGCATCAACCCCGATTCAAATCTGGCGCATTGAGCGACGGGGAGTTTCGTCGGACCCATTTGCATTTTAACTGCTTCGAGCAATCCACGATGAGAACTGTGGCCCGCGACCACGTGTCGGCCTCGATTGCGGTGACTCGATTCAGGGCGACCATAATTTTGCTGCACTAGGCATAGATGCGTTTCAATTTTAAGGTGTTACGATCCTGCATGCTGTGGGAATGCGAGACGGGTGCTCAGGTCTCGCCAGCCCTATTGGCTTATGACAGGAATATTTTTGCTTGCTAGTCTTTAAGAAAAAAATGGAGCTGCGTCCTCTGATGTGTCGCCCACTCGCCCACGCAGGAGCAGTCTCCTCGCCGGCTCACCAATTCCAGGCTCCGATCCAGCGAGATGGGTCAGGGCAGTCGATCCGACTGGTGAACTTTTGAGCATGCTGAGCAAGTTGATAAGAGCAGGTTAATTGCTGCCGCATTTCTATTACTCAACGATGAGGGGCTTGTAGAGTTCGGAATACCGCAAAGAGCGAACAAAGGCACGTTTGCGACCGAGTTTTGATATTTCGCCCAGGGACATGGGACAGCTGTAGAGCATGTTACAGGGACTGATACGCACCCGCTCAAGGGGAGCTTTGTGTGTTTAGGTGCTCAAAGACGTAAAGTTTGGCACCCCGCTGTCCGATGAGCGCCGGCCGGGTTCGTTCGGTAGAAACCCGTGGCGGTACCTTGATGGCGATTCGTTACAGGCGAATGAGTACAGTTTATTGTGTCTACAATAGTATGCAAACACCGTGATGGCTGGGCTGGGGGATGAGAATGAGAATGAGAGCATGCATATGGCACGTTGGAGGTCCAGGGGCCAGCAGTGGTGCAGCGGCAGAATCCCATAATCTTGCTGGCCCGGTTACAAGCACCAACTTACTACGTAGCAAAACTTGGGTAAAGTATGGTAGGTTGCTGAGGCCGAAAGCGAGTGGGGAGGATGCTTTGGGGCAGTCAGCCAGCACACATGGTTCGTCCGATGGTGTGCTCGATGGCAGCAATGGCCACATCTCGCTCGCCATTGTGAATCATCCCCACTCGGCGTTGCACAGGGCCCTGGACGGCTGGACGGCCGGACGGCCGCACTTCAGAGGCAGTATATATTTGGAGGGGCCCTTTGCTTCCTCGCCTCCGTTCTGGAGTTGTTCCACGGTTGAGTGCAGCTGACATTATCAATTCGCGTTACCTATTCCAGCCACCACACCCGTTATCATCCATCCGCATCATCACCTATCTATCTATCTATCTAAGACTACTTACCCTGCCACAGGGTAAACAGTGGCATCTCAAAACCGTCAAGCCTCACATTGCCAGATCTCGGATTGCCGCTGCGAGCCGCCTGCACACAGGAAAAGCTCGGCTCTTTGGGCATGCCAGAGTGCCTGTCTGCCTGTGTGCCCTCTACCTTACCTATCTCATCCCTACGCTTATCGCTTCCCGCCCATCCCCGGTCGGCGATCGCTGCGAGGTCGAGCTAATCCAATCTCCAAAAAATATTACCGCCGCTTGTTCTCCAAGTGCTGTCTTCCCGAACTCGCATCCTCTTATCTGCCGCAAAGTGTAAGTATGCACATCTCCCATTCCACGTCACATCCGTCTAAACCTTGTTCCCCTTTGTTGTCTCTGCCCTTGCGTTTGTTATTTGCAACAACAAACGACGACAACACACCCAACCCTCCGCTGGAAACTTTGGACGCCACCGTTCCTGGCTAAAATCAGTAGCTACAGGGGATTGCGATAAGAGACGCGAACAAAGCACCCACTGCCGTCATATCAGCTTCCAGCCCACCCCGAGGGCTACTGTACACTGCGGCTGTGTCACCGCCTCTCCGCTGCTCTCCTCCCTGCAGCAAGATTGCCAGACCCTTTCGGCGGCCTGTGACCGCATTGCTCTCTGCGCCCCGTGCCCTACCCTTCGCTCCAGTGAGGCTTTTATACCTCACCGTCTCTCCACCTGAGCGATGGCAACTCATCATCACCACGCCAGTCGTTCGTCCAACCACTCCAAAAGGCCGCTGCCGGCCCACGCACGGCCCTCAAAGCCTGGCCCTCTCTCAAAGCGCTCCAATTCCCACGGCGCCAGTAAGGGCGGGCAAAAGGTTGCCCATCACAGGGACGAAGAGCCCGAGGACGACGAATCAATGGCAGCAAGCTTCTTGAACTTCTGGTAGGTCGATTCACACCTCTTATTCGTCTAGCCAACTGAATACTCATGTACATTGTATAGCACAACCTGCGAAAAGCAAATCATTGTTCCCAGCAACTCCGTCCTGTACTGCTCCGAGAGGTATGACATTGTTGCTCAATCCATACTGGACGCCGTACTGATGCTTCTATAGCTGCCGTAAGAGAGACAACGAAAAGAGTTTCATGTTCCCTAGCGACATCTCACCCACAACGACAATCTTTACCAACATTCCATTCGACATTGGCCACCGTGATATTGTACCACCTCGCTCACCGACTCACCCGAAATCAAAACGATCATCATGTGCTTTCTCAGATTCCGATGACAATATGCTGTCGGGTGACGAGAGATCTCATTACCCGGATTCTGAGGCATCGCGTTATTTGCGCCATTTTCAATCCTCTACATACTCAGGTGAAACTACCGTGCGACCACAACGCCCTCGATTCAATCGTGCCTCGACATCTCAAGTCACATTCAGCGCTGCACCCTCCCTTTCGCATACCCCGGCATCATCAGTCAGCTACTCACTTCCATACACACCGTCGACTAGGCCGCTTCCGCCCCGGACGAATCCGCATGCCTCATCTTACAGCTCAAAGTCTATTGACCTTGTTACCCCATGGCACAACGCCTCCACTGCGCCACCAAGCCCACCTCAATACTCCCTGAAAGCTGCACCCGTATCCATGACCTCGACAAGTACCATTGAGGGCGAAATCCTCTACGAAAAGTCGCCCGTTCCCTCGCTATCTCCAGCCAATGGAAGTCTCGGACGATTACTTGCATCCACACCGAACTGAGTGCTGCTGACAATTATTCGACACACCTTGGATTTGTTCCTTCAACCCTAGACCCTGGCCTTTATTTTTGGGCAGGCTCTTTGTTTCTCATCAGGCATCATGTTTTTGTAATCAGCGTGCATGAAGTTGGTTGCCACTGGCTATGCTGGCGTAGCACTTACTCATCTGCAATGACCTCAAGACTTAGCATAGACACTTTCACAAAAGTTACTCTTTTATTTGAATGGACATGATGGGAAGGCGTTTTTCTGCTGCTTTTACCGCTCTCTACTTTTTAACAACTGCTATATACCAATAGGAAAGGGACCACATGTCACATGTCCATTGTTTTTGAAAATCTTAGAAGAGGTCCTGCTTCACAAGCTGTCCAAACCCGTGGCCTTCCCAGGCCAACAAACTTTGGTTCACTTTAGTATCTAGAAATTTGATTATAATAAGTACTGCACACGTAACCTCCATCTATTAGACACTGCAACCTCACAAAGAATAATAAACATACATACCTCCACCACTCCACATTACCTTACCCCTTATTCCCTATTCCCATATATACGGAAAACCCCTTCCATCTCGACTGCCGAGCCCTCCCCATCAACGCACCCACACATTCGGGTTCCATCTACAAACTCTCCACATAATCCCAGCCATAGATCTACAACACAACACCCGAATAAAAAAAAATATGAACTTCATTACCGGCAAGTCAAATCTGGTATTACATGGTGACTCGCAATACCTTTCCTCCGCCTCCTTACACCACTACCACCTCAAATCCCACCTCCTCTCACCGCACCTCACCGCTCATTGACGACAAATATCCTTCCTGCCGCCCTATGCATGCAAGCCATCATTCCCAATCGAAAAATCCCATCTCAGATCGCGATTCACGGCGAGTATTGCGGTGGTTTTTTTTTTTTGGGAGGGCCTTTTAGACTAGCGGTGTTCGGAGTGAGGCATGCGCTAAGTATACAAATCGGAGATGATATAGAACGGCGCGGCCAATCGGTGGGTTGGCAGCTTTAAGGGAATAGGACACAGGCTAGTGGAGCGAGGTGGACGCATCGCTTGTTGTTGTTGTTTTGTTGTTCATTATGCCATTATTGGACCGGGGCGAGTGGTTTGTGGGGTAGGGATTTTCTTGTTGGTTTGGGGCTTTCTTTGGGGATTTTTGTTTTTCGTGGTTGTGTGGTGGAAAAGGCCCGAACTGACTTCCGGCATTACAATAACAGTAAGCATGGGTTCTACGATGGATTTGATCGACAAGTGACATAATGTACCCGGCGGGCGTGAGTGATTGTGAGATCAGGTTTGGAAGTTCGATAGGGATTATATGTGCTGTTGATCTGTGGCCTGGTGATGCTTTGTTGTGAAAAACGTGCCAAACGGAGCCTCTGTAGACGAAAAGCCAAGGGGTTGAATGTCGGTATATAGGCAGTGCGAAGTATCAGAACCAGATTTAGGGGTCAATAGCGCGAGGGATAGGTTTGCAAGACGTGGACCAAGTCCTAAAGATATCTATGGGACAATCAAGTATACTATGGGTAGATAGTAATAAGCAGTTATGCAATGTTCTATCATTGAGGCTTTGTTACTGCGTTTACCCACTTGGTTCTGGCGTCACAAGGTATCTACAGAGCAAAATACCATGAAGATATCTGTATCATGCTCCAGGTGCTGCCACATCATCATTTCCTCAATTGAGTGGTTTGTTTCAAGCTAGGCAGTACAAACTATCCTCCTTAGTACGCGTCTGTTCCTGCTTCTACTATTAGAGTGGCGAATGAGGTTTAACATTACAAAAGGAATAAGTAGGTTGATAATAATGTTTCATTCAATAATTAAAACACACAATTACACTTGAGAATTTTTTCTATATATATCTGAGAAAAAAGGGTGTCTATGGCTATATGAGATGACTTATCGCAGAGAGAGAGACTCTGTCTATTGCAACTAGTTGAACTTCTTCGGTAAGTTGTATAGTAGTAGCTAGAGATTTTCCCAAAAAAATATCATCATCCACGCATAGGCACATTGTTGATGAGAACTAAATAGACCGACCGTCAGAAATACAGCAGAGAAGTCGCCTACGATAGGTGTCTTGTTGGTTTCTATCAGCTTTCATCTCATGAGATATAAGCAAATTTGTTATTCAGTTTATTAGCTAGATTTTTTGAGCATGTTTGTTATAGTATACATAAAAAACACGTAGTCAGGCATCTATATATTGACGTCTATTTCTGAGATAGTTTTCATAGCTTCAATCTCATCTCATCTTTCTCATGCTCCTCTACTTGATCCAATACGTCTTGTTATAACCAACTTTTTCACAATTTGCTATATATAGTTTTAGCACGAAACAGCTCGTAAAGATGTTACGTCGTCAGTGATGGGACGCAGAAGAATATTAGGGTTCCCTGAACAACACATATAAGATGCATTGTATAGACACTTAGAACAGTGTACATATTGTAAGAAAACATACCCAACATATAAACAACTTTCAAAAAGTGGATGGCCTTTCCCATCTTTCAATATGACAGGTTTTGTGAGCATATCTGTGAGTATATCAGTCCCAGCCATAAACGTCCTAAACTACTAATTTCATACACCAACCTCCTTAGAAACTAACCCAAAATTAACCAACCATGTGTAAAGGATTTTTGGTTTACTACTCCTGTTACAAAGAGGGCGAACCCGATGGCGAATGCGGACCAGTTCGCGTACATGGGCACAAACCATGCCTTGAACGTCAACATAGAGAACCATGCCGTTCGAACACTTGGAAGCCTATAAAGCTTCGATATGCGTGTAGATTGTGTCGAGGACTGCATGTTGCAGAGGTTGCTGCGCGGAATGTACAGCAGCAGGGACTGATAGGGGTATTGACAGAGGAAGTGCAAGAGAAAGCGCAAGAGGAAGAGCAGGAGGAAGCGCAGGAGGAAGCGCAGGAGGAATCGTAAAAGTAAACACCAGAATCAACAACAGGACAACCCCAGGAAGAGACGTCGGAAGAAACCGAAAAGTAAAATGAGACTTAGGAAGTATAGCGTCATGATCCGTTACCACCACAACCTTTGGGAATGATCTCTGAAGTGGAAATTTTGAATGAGAGGCGAGTACCTAGGGGAGGGATGTTGGATGTCTTCAGTCCACTGCAATACTTTGGGCAGGGAAACAGCATCCCCAATTGAAGATACCACATATATAGATCGTGGCATGGGCATCTTCAGCACAAGACGAGGAGGGAGAGAACGATTGGCCGGAGGGCAACGCATGGGAAACAGGCTACGAGGTTGACCACGATGAGACTTTCAATGATGACTTAGTATCTTCGAAACTCGCCCGCACTGGATCGAAGTCATCCTCTGAGATGATCCAGAATGAGGGGTCTGACTATAAAGTGGTTGCCACTTCGTATGGTAATTTTCAAGGGAATGAAGTTCGAATAACCTGGTGTCGGTAATCTAGTATGCTCCAGTCTCGTAGAGATGGTGAGAATCCCATCATACTTCATTATATTGTTAATAATCTCATTTCATTGTAGGTGTTACAGCTACTGAAATTTCCTAAATCCGTGTTAAGAAAAAAAATCAAGGCGTCGACTAAGTTATCTTTGACTTCGCCGATATCTTTCCCCTTGTCCTTGCAGTAAGAAAGATAGCAGCCGTACATGTAATCTCCATCACATCGTAGATTTCAACAATATCCACACCTCATTACCAAGAATTTATGCACCCCACAACCCTACTCAAAATCTACTAACACTCTTATCATCCCTCCTCCATCCTCCAAACAAATAGCCCTCAACCATACAACTAGAAACCCACCGACACAAGACCCTAAACACTGAAACCCGAAACACTTCCTCATACTCAACTCTACACAATACCCCGAGTCCATCTAAAAAAAAAAAGAAAACACGCAATGTGTAACCACTACGTAGTTAGTCACCTACTCCTGCTACAATCCCAGAGACCTGCCTAGAACCTTCGGCCCCTTTTTTGTCGGCTGTCCTCATTGCTGAGATAGACGGCGTGGAAACCGTTGTAGAGGAACCATATGTAATCCTGAGAATATTCAATATGCGCTTTTTTGTTGTAGGGAACTACCCGTCCTCGAGGCTGCTCTGAGGAATTTCCCTACTGTGGCGCCGGTAGTGAACAATGCCGCGGGGCAGTAAAGGCGTTGTAATCATACCCAAAAGTCAGAGCAGGCGGCCAATGAGGTCGAATGGTTGGAGAAACGAAGCAATTGGCAGCCGCACTAGTAGATGTGATGATTGTGTTCGTTTCGATTACGTATATGGTAGATAGTTATAGCGTTTACACTTTCGGCGGAATGGCCATGCTTAGAAAGAAATACGATATTATCTATATCATAAGCTTATTAGATTGCGCTGTGGATAAGTACACATGGGAACGTTGTAGATCCATAAACAAGCGGTTTCAAAGATTAAGAACCGCCCAAGCTAAAGTTTTACGCCTAGTCAAAAGTATATGACATAATTGTCCATTCCCAGCCGTCCCATTCGATTTCGATTCGATCCAATCCATAGATCATATTTACACTGTCCACCAAAAACAGTAGCAAGCACATCACCACCTCTCCTGCACACACAAGATATCAATAATACTCATGACAGATAGACAGTGCACCAAAAAACCAAAAAAAGCCCCAAATATCCTACACGAAAAACGATTGGTATCATCCCCGGAAAGAAGAACAAAACAATCCAATTACCGGTTTTTAATTAGTTCTCAGCAATTGTGAGCGAGGCGCCGACCGGGGCCTGCGCATCATCATGTCTATGTGTACCAACGCCGTGATATGCCGTTTCAAAGTTTAATGAGCGTGTGCGTGGGAGTGTCCCATTTGTGAGACTAGGGGCAAGAGCATGCCGAGCATGACAATGGCAATATCGGTTTTGGAGAGGGTGGATTTGCCGTAGTGGGATTCTACGTAGCCGTTGATAGTGGGATCGTCATGTCCGGATGTGGCATCGGTCATGGAGTGCATAGCGACGTATCTAACAGTATTAGTATAGAATCAAAGTCACGGGGATTCCTTGAAAGATTAGACTTACAGGAATGTTCCTCCAGAGAAACATAGGACCCATCCAGTCGTCCAGGTCAAACCATCATCTCCGCCAAGACGCCCTCGTCCTAGAATGTGTACGATGGCCCATGTTGCTATCGCGCCCGCTGGTGCAGCTAAACTGAACATCATAAGATGGTTTCGAGCTGTACGTTTTGAGAGTCCCTGCTTCAAGAGTACTGAGGTTAGACCAAACGCAGCTGGGGCTTTGTGAAGCATGATGGCAAGGAAGACGACCAGCGACAAGGAGGTAGAAGGGGCAGTAGATGAGGCTCCTAACGCAATTCCGTCCGCGCAGGCGTGCACCACAAGTCCAATGGTAGTTGCGGAAGACTTTTGAGGAGGCGGTATGGGGTTTGGTGTGGGAGGTTCCGGTGGGGGAGAACCGGCCGAGTTCATACCATTAAGACTTATAGCAGATGAATTATGTGGTCCTCGCGCCAGATTAGAAAGAGAGATATGCAAAGCCTGGTATTTTGGCCTAGAAGGCGCGAGTGCCTCTGGAAGATGATCCACAAGAAACATAAGTATGAAACCTAGAACCAGGGCGACGCCGATGTATGCATGCGGACCTTCATGTTCTTCGCTTGGATGATCATGTTCGCCTTCCTCCTCGGGTCCATGGACTCGAGTGTGGCCTTCTGTGTGGCCTTCGGTGGAATCGTCGTCCCCGCCTTTCTGCGGCTGGGGTTGGGTGTCTCCGCCATTCTCCTTTTCTTTGTGGTCTGAATGCGCTCGCTTGATTCTGCTTGCGGGGAGGCCTTCGGGGGTTCTCTCTACAATGATATTGGCAACCGGAGCCTTGATCGCGTCACCTTCAAGGAGACTGGAGTCTCGGGAGGCTTTCTCACTTGGGGGGATTTCGGCTGGATGCTTCATCCCCTTCTGCTGGCTAGGGACGGAGGGGATGGTGGGCTGGATGTGACTAGCAGCATGCATACGAGAAGAGCCAACAGCGCTATACATGGTCTCAATGCCCTCGGGAATGATGACGATGAGCGAGGTTCCCACCAGGACGCCGGTGCCGACTAAGGAGATGATGCGGAGCTGGCGCGGAGAAAGGGTCAAGGAGAGCGGGAGGACGCCAGCGAGAAAAGAGCTGCGGCGATGTTAGATGGGATTCTGAAATATGAGGGTCGCAGAGCATGTGTATTCCCTGGGTTTGGGACTCACGCAATGGCCATAATGGTGCTCAAAGTGAGCAGCATAAAAAGTCCGTCCCACATGATGGGCTTGATGGGGGTGCGACGACGGGGCAAAGGACCGGGGCAGCGATGCGCCTGAAAAGCGAGGACAACGACGATGGGCTCGGGCGTCAATCCAAGCTGTCCATGCCTCTGGATCGGGGGAGAGGGTGCGCGGGAGGAGGAGCGGGAGAAGGAGGGAGGTGGTGATTGAAGGAAACTAGCTGGTGGTGGTCTGGACAACACGGTATGGTTTGTTGCGCCTGTGCATGACCCCCCGGTAGGGCTGAGCGCTAAGAACGCGTCGTCGTGGAGAGAGAGACTTACTATTACTTCCCTCGCGCGCATTCTGCAGAGCACACCACACAACACACACAACATCTCACTTCGCAATGGAAATCGATCCAGAGGACTGTAGGTCTGCTCGCAAAACTTCTGCCCAACGCTGCTCACCAGCTCGCCAGGGATCACCAGCTCGAACGAGTGCTTCGACATCAATTTCTACCGCGCTACAAATGACGCCGACGAGCCCATTCGAATCCTCCAGGAGCCATTCAATCCCAGATTTACCTATCCTATCTTCGGCGAGGAGGAGCTGCTGGTCGGATACAAGAATCCCTCAATCGAACTCGACTTTCGCGCCAACGACCTCGTTCCCCGCCTCAAAGTCCAGTTCGAAGACGAGAACAAAGATATCAGACGCGCGCTGCCTGAAGACAAGCAGGTTGACCTGAAATTGGATCTCTTCAAGGGTACCGTTCCAGATGGTAATAACTGCTTGTTTTCCTGACTGCTTTTTTCTTCCTTGTTCCTTCACTAGACTGACCAAATGCCAGCAATCCTCGAAAACGATGGTAATTCTAACCCCCCCGCCACATCCAAGGACTGGAAACCCCCAGGTTCGCTTATCCACAGTTTCCAACTTCATAGCAAACAGTATGAGATATGGAAGTCACCTTTGATGGACGACGCTGCGAGGCAAATCTGGAACAACATGAGGGTCTTGGTGCTCTTGTTCATCGAAGGCGCGACACTTGAAGGTCTAGAAGACGAGGATACGCTGGACCGGTGGTCAATCTACCTGCTCTACGAAGTGGCGTCTTTGGACGATGAAACTTTATCTCCGTACACTATCGCTGGCTTTTCCACCTCGTTTCGCTCTTGGATCTTCCCGACATTCGAAGTCATGCGCGCCATCAAGATGCTCCCATCACCCCCAGAGAGCACAAACGGTGATACAGGAAGCTATAGTCCCCCGCGCCTGACACAGGATCCTAAAACCTTCCGATTTAACGAGAAACTAGACCGCCTAGAAACGCCATCTCGAGAGCGAATCTCACAGTTTTTGATTCTCCCCGAGTACCAGGGTCAATCACTTGGTGCCACACTCTATGATACTGTTTTCGAGGATCTTGTGAAGAAACCATTCATCTACGAAATCCCTGTTGAGGACCCAAGCGCCGAATTTGATGCCATGCGAGACTACAGCGACATTGCATACCTGCGAAAGTTGCCCAACTTTCAAGTGCTGTCACTTGTATCAGATCTTCCAGCCGAAGCGCTTAAGAAAGATGCCCCAGTTCCTAGAGACCTGATATTAGGCAATGGTGTTGACCTGGAAGAGCTTCGACATGAATCCAAAATTGTCCCTCGACAGTTCAACCGCGTAGTAGAGCTTCACCTTCTCTCCACTATTCCACCACTTCACCGTAAAAAGGCCCGAATTACGCGAAAACACAAGTCAAGTAACGAAAATGACCGCAAATACTACTTTTGGCGGTTGGCGCTCAAGCATCGTATCTATCGTCAGAATGCAGATACCCTTGATCAATTGGAGGATGCCACAGAAAGAGTGGACATGCTGGAAGGTGCCGTGGATAGCCAGCAAGAGGAATACGAAGAGCGATTAGAAGGGATCGAGAAGCGGGCAAGGTGGGCAGAAGGCAAGGAGGCTGCCAATGGCGCAGGTAGTAAGAGCAAGCGGAAGAGGGCCGTCGTGGAGGATGATGAAGATGAATGGGAGGACATGGACGTAGCATCAGTGGCCAGCTCCAAGAGAATGAAGGCTTGAACGAAGGCTAGGTAGGCGTTTCAGGAGTAATAGGAGACGGCTTGATTCAGCGCTCCAAGTCAAGGCTGATACTACTTATTGTATGGATTATTGATACCAAGAAGGACCTCTTCAAACATTTTTTTTGAGACTCGATACTCTTATCTGGACCAGAGTAATGAATGCTTACTTCATTCTCCTATATCAGCTATCGTAGCCAGTGAATATGTTCTCACGTGGAGAGGAAAGTGTAAATGCTCCGGTACCGCGCGGGGTTTAAATGCCCCTCCAAAAAATTTGGGACGTTGCGGAGCAACAGCATAAACACATTTTCTTCACCACGCACCAAGCTCACATTTCCAAGCTCACATTTTTCAATAATCCTGCGTTTTCAATTGTTTCTCCAAACATGGCCGGCCCAGCATACAATCTTACCGTCTTGATATCCGGCAATGGGTCGAATCTGCAAGCTCTAATCGATGCCTGCGCTTCTGGCGCATTGCCCAATACAGGCATCACGCATGTTATTTCAAAGTACGGATTATTTTCTCTCCACATGGGTTTATTGCCTTGAAAAATATCAATAAAGCGATTAATAAATTTCCAGCCGCAAAGCCGCCTACGGCCTCGAACGCGCGGCAAAAGCCTCCATCCCAACAACCTACCACAACCTCGTCCCATACAAGAAAAAGCACCCCCAAACCCCCGAAGGCACACAAGCCGCCCGCACCCAGTACGACGCCGACCTCGCCTCCCTCATCCTCGCGCTCGACCCTAAACCCGATGTTCTCGTCTGCGCCGGCTGGATGCACATCCTGACGCCAGACTTTCTGAATCCGATTGCCGACGCGGGGGTCAAGGTGATAAATTTGCATCCTGCGCTGCCGGGGGAGTTTGCGGGAGCAGGGGCGATTGAGAGGGCGTGGGAGGCAGGGAGGAAGGAAGGACTTAAGAGGACGGGAGTCATGATTCATGAGGTCATCGCGGAGGTGGATGCCGGGGATGCGATTGTTACAGAGGAGATTGAGTTGAGGGAAGGGGAGACGTTGGACGAGTTGGAGGAGAGGGTACATAAGGTGGAGCATGGACTTATTGTGGAGGGAACGAGGAGGACGTTAGAGAATATTAAGAAGTGAAGCGATATTCAAAGCAGCTGCTGAAGAGACCGTTATGTTGGCTTGAGAGCCTCGAAATGATGAGATGAGATGATCTGGTAGAGCGGAAGCATACCGAAGCTATCTTCTTCGAAGAGCTCCAGCCTGTCGCCATTCCTACTTGTTTCCTACGCATTTCGATGCGAGTCGAACCATGGAAAGTCATTGTATTGTCTCTACATACAAGCCAGGAGATGAAAACGCTTTTTTGAGCTAATTGTATATACCAACCAAAAAGCCAGGCACTGAAACCCACAATTCTCAACCACACCCCTTCCCAAGCTTGATGTGTGAGTTCTAGACAATTGTATATACAATGTTGTGCCTTCGACGTTGTATAACCATGGGCCACAGTACCGAAAGAGCTATAGGGTGTTTGCACTCGACGCAAGCAACGCCGTTGCCATCCTCTAAACGGAAGCTCGAGGTATGCAACCACACATCAAACGTCGAGGAATTCTCCGCACTGGGCAATAGTGCTCTAGTTTGCTCCAATGGCAACCTCTGTTCTGTTTGCACGGTACCAAACAATACTTTCAAAGTCTTGTTCCCTAGGTTTCCAGTAGGAATCTTCGCTATGCTTTGTTACGGTAGATCCGGTGACTGGGCTCTAGGCATATGATTACGGTTTTTGCATGCTACCGCAGCATTCTCAACAAAGGCGAAGGTATCATATGGGATATGTCGTTTACGCAAAAAGGTAGTGGATTTCTTTTTTCATCGGACCTTTTGTTTTTCTATCTCCCTTCTGTTTCCCTAAATGGCGTTGCAGTTGGGCAAGAGATCACACCAACTCGATCACTTTCATAAACTGGGCATTCTTACTCCAACATCTCCTAAAAATAATCCAAGATTGTTCGAGGTTTACAATCTTTCTGGCCTTGGAGGCTAATCTTCGTACATCATGCGTTTCTCTTTTCTCTCCCATATTCTGCTCGCAACCCGTCTGGCCAAATCACTTCCTATTGAGGGGTTCGAGGGCTATGAGGTTGCTTCTAGTACCGATTCTCCTGGCCAATGGAGTGATGGTCTTTTGATCTGGGATAGGTCTCCTCAAGATGATGAGGAGGAAAACCTGCCTGTCCTGGACGAGGAAGAGGCTATACCTTCGGACGAGGACGAGAATTCACCTTCGGATGAGGACGAGAATACATCTTCGGACAAGGACGAGAATACATCTTCAGACGAGGACGAGAATACATCTTCGGATGAGGACGAGAATACATCTTCGAATGAGGACGAGTTTACATCTTCGGATGAGGACGAGTATACATCGCCAGACGAAGATGACACCCCATCTTCGGATGAAGACGATACCATATTTCCGGTTGAGGACGAACCTACGCCTACCGAAGATGACGGCGAAACTAGAGTCATCATTATCGTCATGCAAAGTTCCCACAGTCAAATAATCGATATCCTCCGAAACAACGGCGTGTTGATATCCCCTGATATTGAGGAGCCAGAAGACGATCCTAATAAGGATTACCACGAGCTCATTGAGTACATCAGAAACTTGAACATCGGTCTTCCGGATGATATAGACGACAGCAGTACCATTGATATTGAAGACTCTCAGCTCGAAGAAGACTATCAAAGACTCATTTCATGGCTCGTGGAAAAATATAGTAGCGAGGGCAGTGGCGATATCACGAATGGCGGCGATGCCCTCGACAAAGCGTACCGAAATGTGATTGAGTATCTCAGAAGCCACGGAATCTTTATTTCTCGCGAAATCGAGGATCCAGACGATGATGCAAACACAGACTACCACAACCTAATCGCTTACGTCAAGAGTGTTTTGAGTAATCCAATTCCAGACGATATCGACGACGACGACGACGACGACGACATCGAGGATGCTCGGCTCGAAGAAGACTATCAGGCGCTCTTGCAGTGGATCACGACCATAAATTTGGTCGCAAAAGCGAACGAAGCAATACTTGCTGGCTATGATGAATTGGAGGAAGAGTACGAAAGAGTCATTGTCTACGTCAAGAGAAAATTCGACTTCGATATGCCACCCGAAGTCGAAACCATTGATCGATTCAGTTTATCGGATGAGCAGCTCGATGCAGAGTACGAAAGCCTCATCAGCTGGCTACGAGAGGCCGGCATTGAAGTGCCGGAGGAATACGAGAGGCTGGATGAAGGCGATAGTAAGTCAGAGCAGTTCGACAAAGAGTTGCGAGACCTTGATGCGTGGCTTCATGATAAATATGGATTGCTCGATGATGAGGATGATGACGATTGAAGAGTACTTGTAGATGCGATTTATTGGCAATAGCAGGAGGACATTCTCTCGTTAGAATTCATTCTACTTCCCTACTATCTACGGGATGTTGATGGATGGCACCTTTTGTCCTCGAAAACTCATTGACCCCCAGAACCAGCTAAATCACCATCTCGTCAACCTGTTATAGAACAACAACCTTTCATATCCCCTGTACCTAAACATCCCACTAATACGACAACTCTCTATCTCATCCTAATATATATACTTCTAATTCATATTCCCCTGTCTACGCGTACTAGCATATCGAACTACTATACTACAATCTTTCATACCATGTAGACGACGAGGAATAAGGTAAAAGTTTCACAATTCTTCGATCGATTTACAATTCCCATTCCAACCCCAACCACCTACCCCCCTATACCCACTCCTCGCTCGCTCCTTCCTGCCATCCCTCCACCCGTGTCCTTCCCCACTCCCGGAACCAAAACCATTGCACACTAATCCGTCATTCCAAACGCATTCATCTATTCAGGTACCGTATTATATCAAGGACACATTCCATCCATTCACTAAACTGGGGTTTCTACCGAAACCGACACAACTCACCTCGCACAAGTGACGCATTCAGTTGCCCAAACTTTGAAGAGGAATGCACAGATTTGTAGGCTACCACTTACAAGAAGGGTGGTGGCCGTTGCACTCGAATCCTTCTTGCCCCTTTCTTTAATGAAACCGAAGTGGGTAAAGATGCGTTTCTTTTTGCGATTTGAGTCCGTGTGACTGAGTGTCGGTGTGATTTATTACGAGTCGATGGCGTCGTTCTTGGCAATCTACAAGGTCGTACAGAATTTCTTGCACAATTCAACATTAATCAAGGTTTAGAGCAAATTACGACACACCACAAGCAAAAAAAGTCAAGAAGAGCGAGGATTGGTCGTGATATCCTTATGCCTGACATTGATTTCATGCAAGACCAAGGCAGAATTAACGTAAAATTTTCGGAACCTATAAGAGAAGTTTTCCGTAAACCCGGCCCACCATACCCAGGTCCAGCCGATAATAGACTCCGAATTCACTTTTCCGGCCCATAAACTCGACGACTAAGTTAAACTCGAGCCTAAATGTCTAGTAGAGTATGATAAATCTCGAGAGGCAAACTTCGATAAACAATTCCGTTCGGCAGTACAAAATCTGGGTATGAGCTTGACAACCAAGTCACAGTTCAACCCAGGTCTAGCATGCCTTTTTGGCTGCTAGATAATCTAAGCAGTAGTAGCTGGGGCGGCAGCAGGGGTCTCGGTGGCAGCGGCAGCTTCCTCAGTAGCGCCGGCGCCCTCCTCACCCTCAACAACGTCGGGGTGGTCGTCCTCCTTGCCGGGGGAGTCGATGGCGACCTTGACGGCGATCTCACGGCCCTCAACCTCCTTGCCATTCATCTCAGCGCAGGCCTTTTGCTGAAGCTCCTCGGAACCGAGGGTGACGAAACCGAAACCACGGCCCTTGCGGGGTTCACCGCGAGCCTGGAGCTTCTTGACCATAAAGCGGGGGATAGGGCGAAGAGCGATCTTAGCGTTAGTGGGCTGGTAGTCTTTGAAGATCTCCATGAGCTGCATATACGGGTTAGCTTCGAGTTCCATGCGGCATCAAATTGCAGATCAAATGTACCTTGTCTTCCTTGAGGTCATAAGGCAGGTTGGCAACCATAACCTTGGTCTTGGATGGGACACCATCCTCAGGAGGACCACGCTGCTTGCGCTCACGGGGAGCAGGAGTCTTCTTGTTCGCCGCAGCAGTGTTGTCAGTGCCCTTGTCAGCAGTAAGTGCCTCGTTCGTGGTCTCGGTAAGTGGGAGGACTTGGCCCGGTACATTTGTGGGAGCGCTCTCGGCAGGAGCCGCGTCAGTCAACTCGACCTGTTCAGCGCCTTCAGCGCCGTCGGCCTAATTGCAAAACATCTGTTAGCGTCTGTCTTGTAGGGAGAAATAGCTTTACAGTAGTGATGTGTGGTACACTTACAGCACGGCCACCACGTCCTGAGCGGCCACCGCGACCACGGCCACGTCCGCGTCCGCGGGTAGAGGCGCGGCGACGGTGCTCAGTGCCACTGGCACCCTCAGCGCCGCTGCCAGCACCTTCCGCATGGGCCTCGGGAGTACGGGCGAGCTGGATGGAGACCTTGCGGTCGAGGATGGCCTTGCCGTTCAGCTCAGCGATGGCACGCTCGGCCTCGGTGGGAGTGGAGAGAGCAACGAAAGCATATCCGACAGGGCGCGAAGTGCGTGGGTTGGTTGGGATGGTCGTGGACTCGCTGTGAGGCGGAATTAGCACCGAAGTAGATGGCATGATGCGTCATGCGTCATGCGGACTTGGGGGGAATGGGGCCAGCGGTGAGAGGCAGCACATACACCAAGTAGTCCTTGAAGAAGTCTTTCAACTCCCCCTCGGTGGTCGCATACGCGAGGTTCCCGATATAAAGTCGCCTTCCCTCGGCAGCGCTGGCAAGGACAGCCTCGTTTTCGGCTGCGGTAGGTTGCTGAGCGCCAGCGGTCTCGGTGGTGTTGTCGAGGGAGGTAGTGGCCATCTGGGCGGTAACACTGTCGACTGGAGCGGACATTTTTATTGAAGTTTATAGAATTGATGAACACGAACTAGAGCGAACCGTGCAAAGAATTGAGGAAACTTGGAGTCCTGGTGAACCTGTAAAGAGAGGTTTACCGTGAACAGTTTGGTGTTTGAAGAAAGATGGAAATTGTCGAACCGCCTGGAAGGTGGAACTGATTGACGAGGGGGGTGGGGGTGGGTAGCTACGAGCCCGGAGAGTGTTTGGGGGAGAGAAGTTGATGGAGTGCTTGAGTTGTCCTAGAGTTGACTTGATGGGGGAGGAAAAGGAGCAGGGCGGCGGACTCAAATATTTTGAGGACACAGACCAGGCAGGCAGGTGTGCTAGGCGCGCTAGTCCAGAAAGGGCAACACAAGCGGATTTTTTGCATGCGAGGAAGTTGCGCCCCTGGTCGGTCGAGGCGGTCGAGGGCAGCTGCTGGGGAAGGAAAGGGAGATTCTCCACTCCGTTGGCTAGCAGGGCAGGCATCACCAGGCGGCAGCCCCTTCCCCCTTCCTGATTAGATATTTAGATTTATCTTCAAGTGAAAAGGGGTGAGGGAAGGAAAGGAGCGATGAACACACGCACATACGCACACACACAATAATTAAATTTAAAGCATTCCGTTCACCTTCACTGCCTACCTCACCTCGAGTGGTGAAGGTGAAGGTGAAGGCGAACGCAAACACCATACCGCCATAATTTGCACATTCATACCCACTCTGCCGTCATCCAGCGCCACAGGCACCACCGCCACCTACTCGCAGCTTTACTCCCTCCCTGCATATACAGTACTTACAGCGTGCAGGAGGTGGTAGATAATAGTAATAAACCAAAAGTGCCCCCATAACCTAAACCATTCGGCCACTCAACCGAGCCACTAGAGAGCCTCATCCGCCAAAAGACCCGCCTACCGCTTTGACGTGTCCGCTAATAATCGCCTGCTTGCCCCCAGTTTTCACCTCACCTGGTGCGCGCAAACGCCACCAAACTCCCCCTTCTCCAGCCTGTGGCCTAGCCTCTAGCCTCCCCCTCCCTAGCAAAATTGCACTGTGATATTTCATTATTACCATTATTACCATTGTCGTATTTTCCCCGTTCCTGACCCGCTCCCTCCGGCTGCCGCCATGACGGGAACCCTGCAGCCGCGCCGTGCCCTGGTCCTCTATGGTTCTGAAACAGGAAATGCTCAAGATGTCGCTGAAGAATTGGGCAGGCTCGCGGAACGCCTGCGCTTCGACACCGAAGTGGCCGAGTTGAATGCCATCTCTCTTGTACGTCTGCGAGCATGAAACCAACTGTCGCATACGGAAACGACAAACAGTCCATTTATTGACTCTTATGCTAGAAACAACTCCTCCAAAATTCGGTGGTGCTCATCTCCATATCCACCACCGGCCAAGGCGAGCTGCCCCCAAACAGCCAGACTTTTTGGAAGGCACTCCGCAGCACTCGTCTACGCCCAGGTTGCTTGCATCAGCTGCGATTTGCTTCGTTTGGGCTTGGGGACACGTCGTATCCAAAGTGAGTATCGATTGCTCTTCTCTGCGCTTCGTCTAATTCCAGCATGGTCTGACTCGAGCACAGATTCAACTGGGCCCATCGCAAACTCTATAACCGTCTCATCCAACTCGGAGCACAGCCGATATGTGATCGAGGTGAGTCTGATGAGCAGCATCCGGATGGGTAGGTCGCCATCTCTTATGTGAACTCTGCATTTCAGTCATTCCTTGCTCACTGAGGTTCCCTTATCTCTTCATTCCGTCATCTCCCGTTACAACTCCACGTCTTGGTTCTCTCCTTTCTTCCATTCCTTTGTGAAGTCTGCGTCTGATCGTCCCACGCTCAGCATTGATGGCTCATTCCACACGTGGTCAACAAGCCTTCGCCATCGGCTTCTCGAGGAGTATCCTCTTCCACATGGGGTTGAGCCGATACCGGATGATGTGCTCCTAGACCCAAAATGGCTCCTCGCACCAGTGGATGATGGACAATATCAATCTCAAAATGCAGCGCAAGAGCTTTTACAGACTTCTGAATCCAATGGAGATTTTCCAGATATTCCACCGCCGGATCTCCTCCATATTCCAGGCAGCCTCACCGCGAAACTTATCTCTAATGAACGAGTCACCCCTCCAACTCACTGGCAAGGAGTCCAACATGCCACTTTTGATATCCCAGGCTACCACCCCTACGTCCCTGGCGATGTTCTGGTCATCTATCCCAAAAACTTTCCTTCGGATGTTAATCGCTTCTTGTCCATAATGAACTGGACTGCAATAGCTGATATTCCGATCCGCTTTGTTGCCTCCTCGCCCTCAGTTCCTCAGACTTCCCGCCTTCCAATACCAACCCTCTCCACCGAAAGTCAGATCACTCTTCGTTCACTTTTAACCAATTATCTTGATATAATGAGTATCCCGCGTCGCTCTTTCTTCGCTCAACTTGCACATTACACCAATGACGAATTCCACCGGGAGCGATTGCTAGAATTCATAAATCCCGAATACATCGATGAATTGTACGACTACACAACCCGGCCACGCCGCAGTATCCTAGAAGTCCTTCAGGAATTTGAATCCGTCCAAATTCCATGGCAGCGTGTTTGTACCATTATCCCAGCCTTGCGAGGTCGCCAGTTCAGCATTGCTAGCGCTATCAACCCTACTGCGACTGCGGAAAACCGGACGAGGGTAGAGCTACTAATAGCAATTGTAAAATATAGAACGGTGATTAAAAGGATAAGACAAGGTGTATGTACACGTTACATTGCCTCTCTCACCCCAGGACAGGAACTTAGCGTAACATTGCACAAGGGTGGATTAGGTGCTAGTAAAGCGGAAACGGCAAATCCGGTTGTAATGGTAGGACCCGGGACGGGTGTCGCGCCGATGCGCGCATTGATATATCAGCGAAGGAATTGGCGTCAAGAGCTCAATGATGAGTCCGGTGGCAAGCCCAACCTGGGCAATACGTCAAATGATCTATTGTTCTTCGGATGTCGCAACGCAGAAGCAGACTACTTCTTTAAAGATGAGTGGGCTTCTCTGAAGGCTGAGGGAGCTCCTTTCGAAGTCTTTGCTGCTTTTTCCAGAGACCAGGTATTTCACCTTTTCTTTTTCAATGCATCCACCCTTCGGCATTGTTATTATCTAGGTTCTAAATGAATGGATTATACAGCGTCAAAAAGTCTACGTACAAGACCTCCTCCGACAAAACAGTGCCCTCGTCTACGACGCACTCGCCAACAAAGGCGGCATGGCATACATCTGCGGTTCTTCAGGGAAAATGCCCCAAGCGGTGCGGGAAGCACTCATTGAGTCGTTCCAGAGTCATGGTAATATGGAAAGGCAAGACGCTGAGGCGTATTTAGTGCGCATGGAGAAAAGTGGGAGATATAAGCAGGAGACATGGTGATGGACGAGAACATAGAAAGCTGGAAAGGCGATGGGGGGATATTTTCAGATTACATATGACGGATATCAAAATGTTTTATAGACATAGATTCAACGTGTATAAATGGACGATGGATGTTTTGAGAAGAAGATAGAGCGTGGTGATGCATATGCTGTAACGGTAATGATAGTCTCTTGTGTCTATAGATCCATGATCTCTTTTATGTTTCCAGAGTTGCTGTTCAGCGTATCGGATTGATAGCGATGGAGATCCTCGATCTGTTCTTCCCATGGACTTTTGATGCATCGACTACTTATACACTGTAGATATAACCACCAGCCTGAAACCATATTTTACACTCCAACGTATAAGGCGTATCCATAAAGCTTAATCGTATTAGCGTGCTGCCACAGCACTAAGCAGTATGCAAACATGGTTAAAGTGCACGGTGAAGCGATTTCGTGTTATATACATGTCTGATTGACGTAGCGACTATGGATCAAGGGTCCTTGGAGCGAATCTCCGGAGCGGAAGTATGTCTCCATATACATGTAGAGAGATAACGTAGTTCAGTCTGATGCTGGACAAGATGATGGAGTCAAGAGGAGAAGTAAAAGCATTGACTAGGCCTAAACGAAGGCTTCAATCAGCATCTCCATCCACACATTATCACAAAAATTCAATAAGGATACTTTGTCCACACAGCATTCAAATCTAGCCATGTCCTATCGGAGACCCTAACCATTTGCACCCACTCCCAGCCGTCTTCCACATCCGCCAAAGTCACAATGTCCCAATTTATTTTCACATCTCGAGCAGCCAAACTTAAGCCCGATTCAGCAAACTCCTTCTCAAGCCCAGGAAAATCATACGTGAATTTGCCTATGCGAGGGTCCCATTCCATAGTGACAGTTTGTAAGGTAGGACTTGCGATGCGCGCTGTCGATGCCAGAGCTTTGAGAAAGCAGGACATGGTGTGTAAGCTTGTCCTGGGGTCTGATCTATGGACATGTCTTAAATAAGGGGTGACGAGATGGAGATGCTCTACTTGAGGTGGCAAGTGATGTAGGAGCCGTTCTGGCGCATAGCTTTTTTGGTGGGGGTACCTGGACTGAAATAAAGGGCCAATGCCGAGTGATTTTAATCTCTGATGGCCCTGAAGGCAACCTAGCAGTAAATCCGCATCCGCGGCCCTCATCAATCTGAAATAGGAGAAAGAGAAACTCTCGAGAGAATCCCGCTGCCATGCCAGCGCTGTTGCTAGATCGGCGAAATTGTTTGGTCCCCAACGCTCCGTCATACTCGTATCTCCAAGCTCGAAAGATTTAAGCGCATGAAAGGCTTTTAATACTGGAATGAAGTATTGGAATGTAATAGAGCTATCGCGAACATGGAAATGTTCGATATATGACCCTTTCTCCAGTTTTTCGCTTACGCTCTGTCCATTCTTAAGCCATTCGAAAGGCCTCGGTTGGTCTGGGCCACCATATGTGGGCTCATATGTGCGGCCAATATCGAATACGTGCACGAGTTCAAGCTTACGTAGCGAGGGAAGGGTAAGAAGGGGTATGATGTTTTGAATATGCAGTGGTCCTTGTATACATGCTGTTCTGAGGTTTGCGAAGAGCTCTGGGTTAGCGCCGAGAGGCTTAAACCAATACAAAAACCGAGAGATCATATTCGCACTGCCAAAAATTAGATGTTCAATCTTCGGCATGCAGAATAATAAGTCGTAGAGGAATTTGTCTTTTAGTTTCCATAGGTCCTGCACTCTGGAGTCGAGGGGTCCAAATTCTAAACTATCTCGCTCTGAATAAGTATATTTTCCTGAGTGCGGTCCTAATGATATTCTGAAGATTTCTATGTCGGCCCCTGATAATACCGTGTCAGAAGCATCGAGATCATCGCCCATGTACCTCCAATCGAAGATTTTGACAAGCTCCCTGAGATCTGGTGATGCTGATATGGTGCGAAAGTATAGGGTCGGGTCCGCTTGCCATAAGGTGAATTTCTTGTATATGTAATTCTTAGTAAGGCGATAGAAGACTCGATTGACAATGCTAAGATTACACAAGCTGTCGATGTCGTTATCAATGTATATATGGCTGATGATCCATACCAGTAGCTCATCCGGGATTCTATCCATTCGCGATTAAGTGCTATCCTTGGTCCAAGTAGGCGTCGGGACTGTTGATCGTGCTGGAATACTGGGTTTATGTCAAGAACTTTTTGAAGAAAATGGATTGTATTGTGAATCGTGAAGTTGACAAGTTGTGTCTGAGTGATTGTACGCCCATGCAGAAGTGCAGGCAGGAGTGAGATAGAACCAAGGCACGAGGGGCTGGCTTGGCGTAGGATCCAAACCTACATCTCGCAATCTTCCAGTTGTGAAACTATGACATGCATCTAGGCTAGAAGTCATGGTGTATGCTGGGTTTCTTCGCGAGGAAATTATACAGGAAATCCTACTATCAGTACAGCCCAGCGTCCGCCATTCTTTGTGCACAGTAGTCCTGATGTAGAAATTTACATACTCTAAGCACTAAGTCCAGTCCAGCGCAGCTAAGCAAACATGCGTGCTCTTCGCTCCTCCGATGTGAATACGTGGTGCGTCGATAACCATCGCCTGTTTCGGAGGTCCATCATTTGCACCCAGAGCCAGCCTTCTTCGACATCTTCGAGACAAACCAGATCTTGTAAGCTCATCTCAACCATTTCCACGTGGAAATCTAGACCAGCATTGATGAAAACCCCCTCTACACCAGGGAACTCGTGCGAAAACTTTCCAATAATAGGATTCCACTCCACAATGGTGACTGACCTCAATGCTGGACATGCCGTCTTCGCTAACGCAGCTAGCGACGTAAGAAAGCGAGCAACGTTCTCTAAGCACTTTTGGGGTTCCACCTCCCGATTAAAAGAGTCCTCAAATGGTCTTATACGCAGGTGCTCAATTTGCTGCGGGAAATAATTTAAAAAAGTTTCCGGTCTCACAAGCCGAGTATAAGAAGACGGCGAGAGAGCAAATAAAGGTCCAAGCGTGAGGGACCGCAATCTCTCGAAGTCATTAAGGGCGAGAAGTAGAAGTTGCATTTCCGAATCTTCCAATGCATAATAGTCATGAAGATTGAGGCATTCAAGTGATTGACCTCGAGATGCAAGAGCGTCGGCTGCGCTAAAGAGAATACCCTTCTCGGGCCGTGAGGTCGTGGTTCTGACGTTGTACAAATGCCGGTATTCGAAGAACAGTAAAGACTTCATCGATTGAAAAAGAATCGGCAAAGGCTGGAAATCGACTGAAGAGTCTCGGATCCAGAGGTGTTCGAGGCGGGAACCTTCTTCAAGTACGTCCTTCACACCGTGTCCTTCCAGCATCCATTCATAAGTGACGCCCCATGCAGCAAGTACGTTTCCTTGACTTATTACCTCTGTGAGTTCTAGTTGACGTAATGAGGGCAGTTTGAGCAGTGGTACAATATTCTCGATATTGAGGGGCCCTCGTAAAGAAACGGATTGCAGCTGAGCGAAAAGTTCGGGATGAGCACTCAAAGGCTTGAACCAGTATGAATTTGGGGAAAAGGAACGAGAGTCGGCGATCAAGAGATTTTTGACTCGGGGAGTACATAGCAGAACAGCATATAGAAAGTTTTCTCTCAGTGTCTCTCGCCCCTTCAGTTCGGGAAACAGCGCCGTATAGATGTAATTGTCCGGTGTCCCGTAGCTCGTCAACCTCGAGGCAATGAGCTGTTTATCGGTATCTGATAGTGCCCAAGAAGGGACATTATACCCTTCATCGGAGTCATTCCCGTAGCCCCAATTGATAATTTTGACGTACTTCGCCAGGCCAGGTGAGGTTGCCAGAGTGCGAAAGAAGAGATTGGGGTCCGCATAATCAAAAGATAATTGATTATAAAGATACTCTCCGCTGAGACGGTGGAAGCGTCGATTTGCAATATTAAGACTGCAAAGACCGCGACGATCGTCAGTGGAAAGCAGACGAATAATCCAGACCAGTAATTCATCTGGGAGAGTATCGATCCATGGATGACAGTCGTTCGGCTCAGCTGATTCCAACATTGTGTAAGAGCGGGTTGAAGCAATTTGTGCTGCTAGGTCATTTTATGACTGGGTAATAGAGCGCAAGCTGTCGGTGTTTTTATTTTGATGATAGGAGGAATAGAAGCAGAGCCCGGTCGGTAGGTACAGTTCATCGCTTGAGGGGCTGAGCTTGGCGTAAGCCTCGTCCGTAACTGTATGTGGGCCCTAGATATCTGTTAGAATTCTTCAGCTTCGTTCTCAGATCAACTAGTCCGAAGAAACTACGTCTGCATATTCAGGGCATTGACTACCCAGTCCTCTATTGACATCTAGTCGAGTACCAAAACTTCATAACGTTCCAGAAAGTACAGTCATCGCCTCGTCTGGGGTTCGGGCTTAGGATAAAAGCGCGAAGTGAGGTTAGAATAAGACCCAATTTGCTATCAAATGATCGGATGAAAAGAAGTTTAGAATAGTGTCAGAGCTTTGAAATGATCGTTCCAGACTAACTTTACGTGACATATAACAACTCAAAACTATTGACAAGACTAAGGATAAAACTAATCTCACCCTATTGTTCGAGTCAGGATCAAAACGGATATGTTCGCTTTCAATCACAAATAACTCTTCATATGCACCCAAAGTCAGACATCCTTAACACGGTCGGATCACACAAGATCCCGATCCATCCTTTCAATCATCTTTACTGAGAACTCGAAACCCACATCTATAAATGATTTCTCAATGTTAGAAAAGTCATAAGTAAAGTTTCCTATTCGAGAAGAATCCAAACCTAAAACTGTGACCAATTTTCAAGCCGCACAGAGGATTTTCGCATTCGAAGCTAGCAAACTAAATGTATACGTAGCATAGTCCAAAGACTCTTGTGGATTTATTTCGTCAATTACAAGTGAGCAAGCTCTTTCGAGGCAGTCGATACCAAGATGATGGATCTGGGGCTGTAAGTAGCTGGATAGAGGACCTGATCCCACCACCAACAAACGCTTCGGAAATGAAATTGGGATCTGTGATCGGCCCAAGCGTGACAGAGAGTAGCTTGTGGAACCCATAGAGAGCTGGGGGTAGATCCCCGGCATCCATTAGGCCCAAGGGACCATCGAAACGGTAGTGCTCTAGCGAATGACGCTGCAAAAGTAGTAGCTCTAGTATATTTCATATAGCAGAATCGTATACCGCGAAGCTCTCCTCATACCGATTGAAATGACATTCAAAAGACTTCAGAGCTTTGATCATCGTAAAAAGCCGGACTAGGGATGATTAATCGACGCAAAAATCTAGGGTTTTGAGTGACTCGAGGTCTGAACCGTTTGGAAGCATGTCTGCCACAATCCACCCTAGTGTCTTCGATTCATCACTCTCTCGCGAGATGATGCGAAGCATATTCCTCAGTACAAGTTTGTGCAGGGAAGGAATAGTAACAAGGGGCACAGTGTTGTGAGTTTGGGACGGTCCCCAAATTTCGATAGACTCTAATGGGAGGAGGGTGCCTTAGGCATTTCACACCAAAGGAGTGGGAGGCGTAGGGTAGTCTACTATTACACGAGACGACAAAACAAAATCGCGAATACTAAATTACTACAACTCAAAAGCTAACACTATATATCTAAGTAACCAGTGCTAATTATATTATTAAATAAGAGTAGAAAAATTATGTATAGCCTATAGTCTTTTTTTTAGATAGTATTATATATATAAAAATATCCAAATTATAGTATTCTATAACAGTATTCTATACCCCTATGCCCAAAATTGGGTTACCTTATACAAAACATCATATTATTGGTAATGATCCAAATCAGGCGCAAAAAGCCTAGGAATAATAAGGGTGTCCATCCTATTCCAAAAAAGACTGAACGTTGAAAGACTGAACGTTGTGAGCTGACTGCGATCGAACACGCGTCTATTGCCGGCGCGTGCATTAGCAGCCTCTGAGAGCCTCATACAGGTTCTCACCTACTCACTAATATATACTCAACTAAGCTATAATTTGAGAACTTCATCCAGTATCCGTAGACTATCGCCCTTCTCCAGTATTCTTGTTTCGCTGTATTCTTACACGTCGCCGTTGTTTGTAACATCTCGGCATTTGACGTAGAATTGCTAGTTGTTTCATAGCCTCAACAATGGCTCTAAGCGGAAGGTCATGCCAAGCTATCATGCCGTATAAGAGTGGGGAATGAGCGGCGTACGCATGATGGGGTTAACGGGGTCGTAAGGTGCTTATTGCTTTGCTCGAACATCTTTTCCGCCCGGAGAAGCCAAAATACTGCACAGCCGAGGAAACAGGACTTCGAAATCCAATAGATCTTGATAGTATCAATAAACTCGAAATTGTTCTCAACAGACCAAACGAGCTCATCTAATTGGGGCGGTCGCTGCACACCAGTTGGCGCATATAAGGGGCATAATACACTGTACCACAATCCTCACCAACTCTGCTATCTATCGTAGCAAGTTAAGGCCCAATCAATAAAGCCAGGCACGTGTCTAGATGCCACCACTATTCTCGTCATCAGGCAACCGGGTCAGATCATATCGTGAAAAGCCTGCTCGGTTTGTATATAAACAGCATGTTCCCTTGCGACTTTTATCAACTTATCCCAAAGACTTCTTTCTCACCATTCCTCAACAACACTAAGCTTCCCCGCTCAACAAGAGAAACAAGCAAGTTGCCGTTTCTCGTAGCAATTAAGATCGCTAATTACTGTTCTCTTGTCAAGCCCCTTTAACTCTAACTAGTTACCAACACTTCAAACCTACAGCATGACTTCCAGTGGCGGTTTTGTGAAAATTCCAATGATAAAGAGGAGAAGCGCATGGAAGAAGCAGCGCGAGCGTCCCGCGAGAGACGTGAAAGGGCTAAGAAGGCACGTGAGGAACGTGCTGCCACCGAAGCGGCCGGAAAGGCATCTCAGGAACGTCGTGGTGCTGGAGGAAGCTCTTCTTAGAATTCCTAACACTGATACTGGTAGGTTTGGATCTCTTGGGGGCGAACTCCATTTATGCCGGCCAAAATTGTTGACCGAATTGCAGGGAACCACCCCGGAAGATGATTCCCATCAATCTATTAGACTGGTAAATAGGCCATGTTGCAGGCGGTGTTGAAGGAGTTAAGACTCTATGTGTGCTCGTACTACGTAGTTGGCTGTGCCATTCATTTGCCGTTTTCTCTATGTACAAATTCTTCGATAGTTCGACCTCGAAGAACATAGGAGTCAGGCCCCACCAGTAGCAACTACCAGGGCAGTTCAGAAGCGTATTGGCTAGGCATGGCGTTCGTGAATTCAAGATCAAGGACAGCCTTAATACGGAGAGTAGTTGGATCTACAAGATTATTTTGAGGTCGGAAAGTCGTCATAGAAGAGTTTGAAAGGGCCGCGGTCGTTAACACAATATCTGTCCACTGACTGAGCAAACAAATAACGGGAAACATATCGATTACAAGCTTCTACCGGACTGCTACAGAGGTTATACTGTGTCCAAAGATGCCTTTTTGTTCGGACACGAGAGACCGGAAGTATTCGCCCGCAGATGAAAATGGTGCTGTAGGGAACTTGTCAACAGGATAGAATACTGTAGTTGCTAGCTCATTCATGCTGTAGGTTAGGGGTCTCCTTGTGACAGTCCAAGAGCCCGTAGAAGAGGCCTTTGAAATAGCTCCGATGTGGTCGAAACTAAATTTGTGGAGTTGAAGCATGATATCAGCGATTTGAGAGAATACATTATCTAATATATCTTCGTTAATCTGAGGATTTAAGTAGACTCGCTTTGTATCTGTAGGATCTTTAAGGATATCAGAGAGTTGAACTCCCTCTACGAAGTCTGAGATTATAAACGGCCCAAAATGTTGTTGGTTGTCTTCTGTCAGTCCCCAACTAATTAAGCGCGGAACTGGGATAGTGGTATTCTGTTGGAGGAATTGAATGACCTGGACCTCATTCCAGATCTTCTCATCCCGGAACGTCGTGTGCCCTGGGCCTGGGAACCGAAATATAGCATCTGGGGTTCCGTCATTGAACGTAATCTGGAGGCAGAAGTTGAAAGAGCCCTGGAACAAATCGAGGACTTCGGCTCCGCGTCCTGGCCGGTGGCTGGCGGCATAGGCCGCAATCTCTTCCTTTGCATTAAGGACTCGTTTTTTCCACTCGTCCCACTGATCATCCCCAATCTTCTCGGCAAGCTCATCAAACAAAGTCATGTCGGCAGGTTGCGTTGGATTGGGTGTGAGTGCGGCACGGACTGTTCGTGAGAGAAGGTGTTGGAGAAGACGAGACGTAAATTGAACAATACGCAGTGAAAAACGAAACTGTTCTGCAATTGCAATGAAGCCATTTGCCCAGGGATGGTTATAACCAGCAACGAAGCCAATTTTTTGCTGTTGTTGATAGAGAGACATGGAACGGCCAGCGGACGGTAGACAAGCGCCACGGCGCGTGCGCCCATTATTCATCAGGCCTCTCCCCTAGATTTCCGTTGGCTTCGTCACACCTGTTGGACATCTCAAATCACTTCCACATTTGAGGGCTAGCCAAACCTCCCCTGTCCAGTAAACTTTAGTGTTCGCCATTTTATTTTGTTATCTCGCGTGATAGCAGCCTACTGTAGAGGCGGCACCGTTGTTAAAGGCTTGGCGGTGGTGAGTGACGTCGTGACTCCCCCACCAAAATCTCACGGCTGCCTTTGGAGAATCATAATTTTGTCTCAATCACGACTCCAACCAGGCAGAAATGGCGCAAATAGGCGATAACTTATTGCAGCGACCACTATACGGTAGGTTTTCAAATGAGTGCATGAACTTGGCAGCTCTGACTGTGACAGTGTTCGATCTACCCGAAGAGCTGCTAGCTACAATTACTTTGAAAGATCAGCCAGAGAGACCACTGCAAGACACACCTCCAAGGATATCTACGCCGACGAGCGACTCTGCGGAAAAATCCGAAACGGAAGATGGCGGCCCCACGAAATCGACTTCTTGCAACCTCTGCGCACTCAGCTTTGCATCCGTGTCAGAGCAGCGAAATCATGTTCGATCAGATCTACACGGATATAATCTCAAGCAGAAGATGAAGGGATTGACGCCAGTGGGGGAGGCAGATTTCGAGAAGCTTATTGGAGAGTTGGACGAGAGCATATCGGGTTCAGAGTCCGATGAGTCCGATGAGGAAGAAGACGAAGATAATGGGAACAAACCTAAGGAATCCACGTTAGCTGCGCTTCTGAAGAAGCAGGCGAAGATATCAAATCCCGAATTCGATGAATTTGCATCCAGGAAGAAGCAACGTGGCTCGGGAAAACCTCCTTTATTCTGGTTCACTGCGCCGTCATTACCAGAAAACATGTCGCTAGGAGTTTATCGCGCCATATTCACAAATGCTGAGCAGGAGGAGGAGTCACATATTGTCGAAACGATACGAAAAAGACAACTCTCGCCAATGCAGCCACCCAAAATCAAGTCGGATGATGCAGCACCCTTGCCTTGGGCAAATATTGGACCGCATTACTTCCTCTGTATGATTGGAGGTGGTCATTTCGCCGCTATGATTGTGGCATTAGCACCGAAAGTAGGGAAGAAGCATACTGGAGCGGACGAGAGATCGGCAACTGTTATTGCGCATAAAACTTTCCATAGGTATACAACTCGACGGAAACAGGGTGGTTCCCAATCGGCAAACGATGCTTCCAAGGGCGCCGCACATTCAGCTGGTTCATCGTTACGTCGGTACAACGAAGCCGCGCTTACGATCGAAGTACGGGATTTGCTTCAGAGCTGGAAGACAATGATTGATACTGCTGAACTCTTGTTCATTCGGGCCACAGGCAGTACCAATCGGAGGACACTATTTGGACCTTATGATGGACAAGTACTTCGCAACAATGACCCTAGGAATCGGGGGTTTCCATTCAGCACACGTAGAGCAACACAGAAAGAACTTATGCGTACTTTCGTCGAGCTTACTCGTGTGAAGCAAAGCACTATCGACGAAGCAGCACTGGCAGCGTTAAACGCTCCACCTACAAGCACGCCCACAGCACCTCCTACAACTAAGTCTCCGAAGCCCTCAAAGCCATCCAAAGAAGAAGAAACAGCTACTCTTCACACGTCTCAACTTGTCCCAATCATCAAACGATCAAAAGTCCCCGCACTCCTCAATTATCTCAAGTCGAATGATATCCCGCCGACTTTCGTTTTTGTGCCAGCTAGCCACCATACTCCAACCCCACTTCACCTTGCAGCATCCCTAAATTCTGCACCTATCGTCACTGCTCTCTTGACGAAAGCTGGCGCAGATCCCACCATTATGAACAATGATGCCCGAACTCCATTCAGTCTCGCTGGCGATCGGGCAACTCGCGACGCTTTTAGAGTCGCGCGCTTCGAGCTTGGAGAATCAACATGGGATTGGGAGAAAGCAGGGGTTCCTAGCAGTCTTTCGAGAGCTGAAGTAGAGAAACGTGAGGCGAGGGAAAAATCTGAGAAGATCGCAGAAGACAAGGCAGAGACGGAGAGAAGAAAAGCGGAAACGGAAAGGTTGAGGAAAGAGAGTGAGGAGGAAGAAAGGAGGAGGAGAGAGCAGAGGCTGGGTAAGGGTAAAGCATTAGGTACCCTGCCTGCAAAAACGGGAGCTGAGATGCGGGAGGAGGAAATGAGGGGTTTGACCCCTGAGGCTAGAGCGAAGATGGAGAGGGAGAGGAGGGCGAGGGCCGCCGAAGAAAGGCTGAAAAGGTTACAGGGGAACTAAGTATACCAATAGAACCCTGTGTTTATAGACGTAGTATACTTTCAAGAAAAAAGGCATCAGGGCTCTTTGGGTGTCTCGCATCAGGCCGTGTAGCCAATTTCATAGATCTATCCCGATCTGATACAGTATTTACAAAAATCAGGTTGCGCTACTCTTTCCTTTTCTTTATTGCTGAATACGTTTACAGGGCACCAAGCTCTTTCAACTTTGAAATCATGCCATCGACATCCTCGACTTTGACACCTCCCGCTCGCGCTGGGGGCTCAGTAACCTTGACAGTTTTCAACCGCGGGCTGGCATCGATGCCGTAATCGCTCAATGTCTTTTTATCTAGGGGCTTCTTCTTTGCCTTCATGATGTTCGGCAGGCTTGCATATCGGGGCTCGTTGAGTCGCAGATCGGTAGTAATAACCATGGGAAGTTTCGCCTTTAGCGTTTCGACGCCACCGTCAACTTCGCGGGTAACAGTGCAAGTATCGCTTTCCACAGTGACTTTGGAGGCCTGGGTAGCCTGTGGCCAGTTGAGAAGGCCCGCGAGCATCTGTCCCGTTTGGCCGGCGTCGCCATCGATAGATTGCTTTCCTAGGATAACGAGATTGCTCTTTTGCTCATCGACTACCTTTTTCAAGAGCTTGGCTACGCCCAATGGCTCCATTGCATCCTTTTCCTCAACCACGACGTGGATTCCGCGATCGGCGCCCATGGCGAGGGCTGTGCGGAGGATATCTTGCGATTTTGCGGGGCCGGCAGAGAAGGCTACGATTTCTTCGACGGGCACTTTGCGTTCGCGCAGGCGGACGGCTTCTTCGATTGAGAGTTCGTCGAAAGGGTTCATGGAGTGCTTTACGTTGGTCTCGACGCCGGTTTGGGCGCGGTTGACGCGAGGTTTGACCTACGGAGGAACAATTAGTATTTGAATGCGATTGGAAATAAAAATCTAGAGTAGCTCTTTGCAAAGGAGCAGAAAAGTCTCTTGTGGGCTTGCCATTGTCGAGAGTTGCATGTGCAGAGCTGAAGCTGGCAGGTGACGCAGGACAAAGCTTACCGCATAGTCAATCACCCGCTTCACGGGTACCAATATCCTCAATCCAGACATCTTGAGCGGTGTTCCTCCCTTTCAGCCTCTAATGAAGAATTGACGGAGCGTCGACCGGAGGAATTGGAGGTGTATGGGCAAGGGTGGGGGGATGCTGAAGCTTGGAGATCGGAGCGGGAAAGCTGTAGATTCAACTTGTTAGCCGAGCACCGAGACCGAGGACTCCCCCCGCCGTTGTTTTCCGAAGCTTGGCAAGAATATCAATGACGGCACCCATTCATTCACAATGCCCAACGTTCTCGTGCTCTGCTTCGAAGGCTTCTCGTTTAGTTCTCGGCAGCTGTATGAGCAACTTCTCCCCAAGCTTCTCTCGCGCGCAGTCGTCCATGAGTCACTTACTGTTCAAGACGCTCTCAACTACATTTCATCTAGTTGGCCCAGTATCATTCTGGTGACAGATGCAGTGATTACAGAGGAGACGGAGGAGACAGAAAAGCTTCTTTATGTCGTTGCCAATTATACCAAGCATGGATGTACAACAATTTTCATGGGCCTCTTCGCTGGAGCCGTAAATTTCGAGCGCCTAGACGCAGTATTCAAGAACCACTTTGACCTTCGCTGGCGAGTCGCTGAGGTCACAAGCGGTGAAACACATCTCCTTTCCATTGATCAGAACATGATTCGAACATCGAGCCTGGTGCCCTCTTTTTACGCAAAAGGCTTGTTCCTGTCTCGGGTGCCCGCTGCACAGACAGTGTATGTCAGGACTGCTGGTGCGACAATGAACGCATATGCTGCTTATGGGAGAGTTGGATTGGGAAAGTTGGGATATATTGCAGATGTGAACTTTGGAGAGGAACCGGAACGACTGATAATCGCCATGTGCACATTGGATCGGGAAGAAGATGCTTTGAGTATAGGCCTTTAGTCCTGTGGCCTTCGGCGTCGGGTAAGTCAAGAAGGGAGAAGGGGAAATACAAGGCACCGCCGAACATTTGAACCTTAAAAAGTTATGAAACTAATGTGTTCTACAGCTATTCAAAGAAGAATGGTCACTCCACCAACTGCACTTGGTCCCCGCTTCCTTCGCAATGCGAGAGGCGCTCAGCATAGATCTTATTGACCAATGACCGCATGCTACTCCCAATTTTGATCATTTATTGGACATATATCAGTCTTCGCCGTTAGATAATTCCCCATATACATACTCGTGAAAGTGCCGATCCACCAACATTCATCGGAGCGATCCACACCGTTAGAAAACTTTCCCCGCAGAACGGCATCCTCCAGGTTCAGCGTCCGCCTCATCTCTGGTAAGACGTGCAACCAATTGTCTGGCGGATCGAGCACCATGCCATACATCTCGAGTGTCTTTAATGTTGCCGAATGTGCGCTCAAGAACCCGAGAAGGAGACTTTTTGGTGTGATCAGACTCCGTAAGGAGAGAAAACGAAGAGAAGGATACGTAGGTATGTCGGTTTGATCGAACGGAAGAATAGATTCTAGGCGTGCATAAGGAGGAAACATTGTGGCTACAAATACCCGCCTACTGTCAAAGTGCACCGATAGAAGCTCCAGATTCTTCGCTTTTGAAAGAAATGCCTTTATGGAGGAGAGTGATCTATTGGTAGTGATGAAATCATCTTCTGAGCCATATGATGGAATGATGTCGACCGGGTGCCTGTCCCTTGCCCAAGGTGCCGAAATATCAAAGGCAATGCTCTGCAGAGGCTCGATGGCATTTGCAATATTAGGCCAGAATTCTTCAGATAGACCGATTCGCTCCCAGAGTAGGCGCGCCGTCAAATCGAATGTTTTGCAGCCCGCAAGATTGGCGGCAAGAAGGGCAGTCTGCATCTTGTATCTGCTATTGAAAACGTTGAGCGTGGATCCGTGCTTGTCTTTGTCAACGTCTATCCTCGATAGGTTGGGGAAGCCCGAGAAAATTGAATGTAGTACGAATACGCCAATGCTGCGGCTCAGCCGTACTTTGGTATCATTTGCATCCTCTTGGGCGCTCATAGCTTGAGCTCTGCAAAGGGAGGGTTGGTGAAGTAGATATCGTAATTCCCTAATGCGAAGCCCTTCAAAAAAGCTTCGGGTCTCGAATTCATTAACATCGGATCTCCACCATAGGATGCGCACATGTCTGCCCAGGTGTTCGTGGCTTGCAATATTCGCAAGCTTTTTTAAGCTCGGAAGAGTGGTTATGAAAGTTGGTTCCGCAAAGAGGCGATCTAATCCGTATATCGAAAAGTTACGGCATATCAGGCGATAATCTCCGAGTTTTTCGTTTGGTAGGTATTCGAGGATGAGGTTGTGAATTTCGGTGGGCAAATACATACTGTATGCTCTGCTATGAAGTTTTTGTCGTTGATTACTATGGGGCTGGTGCTTTGCATTTATATCTAGGCAACGAGGGGCTCATCTCGTATACATTTAACGTGTGTCACCCATGTAGTTGAGCCGCGAGCCAATGACTGGGCAAGGATAGCTTGGCTGCTGACCACGGATTTCCTGAGTACGAGTTTTCTCATTGAAAGATTGGCTGCCAGACTTGCAAAACAATGAGTGATACACATAATGAATAAATGTGAAGGTGAGCTCATTGCACATTTTATCTACTGGGTAAGCTTAATGCCTGAATGCTATATATGATCGTCGGTATTGGGTTGATATGCTACCCCGCAAACAGCACGTGGGCACTTACTCTTCGAGTCTTTACATATATCAGGACTATCAAATAACATGTTGTCACAAAATCGAATCCGCCGGCGAAGGAACGTTTTAAAACCCTATTGTCATCACTGCCTGCACCATTCATTCACTCGATTACTTGTAATCCCTTCAGAGCCAAGGAAGCAACTTAACATCTGAGAATACCGCAATGGAACCAAGTGCTTCCCCAACAACCATTCGCAAAGCCTTCTTATTCTCTCCTTCAAATCGCTGGATCTATTCAAACAACGATGGCTTCGATCTCACTCAAACGGACGATGTGACAAATCTCAAAATCAACTCCACAACCCTTCCCATCACTATCTCGCCCCAGAAATCCGCCCTCGTAATTATCGACATGCAGAACTTCTTCCTATCTCCCTACTTTGGCCGTGACACTGCATCTGCCGGTCACCGCGCTTGTCAAAACCTAATCGATTATGCTATTCCGGCAGCAAGAAAAGCAGGAATCCAGATCATCTGGCTGAATTGGGGGCTGACTGAGCAAGAGTTCAAAGACATGCCACCAGCGATAAAACGTGCTTTTGGCTTTATGACTGTTCTGGCGGGTGGCAATATGGGAGGACAGAAAGCAGTTGTTTGTGTAGATAGGTTTGGCGAAGAGAGACCTCACCGTGGACAGTCGTTGGTAGGAGGTGAACCAAAGGGAGCTTTTAATCGCGGTATGGGCTGCCCGTGTGGAGAAATTAAGCTAGAGGACGGTCGAACAGTAGACGCAGGTCGATTGCTGATGCGAGACACATGGAACGCAGCACTTTATCCCCCACTAGATGCCATTTTCGAAGAGGGTAAACTTTTAACCAACAAATCGGACGTATGGATACATAAGAATCGAATGTCAGGGATGTGGGGCGCAAAAACACAATTAGAAGAGTTTCTGGAAAAGGAGAACATTCAGACGCTGATGTTTGCTGGCGTAAATACGGACCAATGTGTTGGGGGCACACTAACAGATGCATTCAGCAAAGGGTACGATTGCATCTTGCTAAAGGATGGCAGTGGCACCACAAGTCCTGAATTTGCCCAGCAGTGCTTTGAATTTAATACTGCTAGGAGCTATGGGTTTTGTGTCACTTGTCAAGAACTTTCTGAGGCAGTCCAGAGAATGCCTAGTTGAAAGAATGGCTTGCTTCAAATATATAACATTTTGACTTGACTTGGTATTTGGGTATCATCTGTATAATACATTTAAAATCACACGACAAACAACGTGAGTCTTCCAGGTGCTCTGAGTGACGTCCTTGAATGTTCGTTCATGCCCGCACGCTAGCTAATCGTTCCTTCGCTTGCTTTACCAGGTGTGGCCACTCCTCTCTTGAGTCGCTAGACGGATAATCCAACATCTGCTTCCAGTACTCTCTTGCCTTCTCTACATCACCCTCTGATCTATGAAACTCGGCCAGCTCCATCATAGAAGGTTTATGGCCGAATTTCGCAGCCATCTCGAACCATTCCTGAGCGTAAACTGCTGCACTACCAGACTTCCAGCTAGTCAACCAATTCAGCGCTTTTTGCGTTCGGCTGTCTTTCAGCGCAGCAGAGGGGTCTGAGTTCAGGTCCATGAGATAATTGCCGAGGATATACATAGCTTCCAGGTGACCAGAAGCAGCAGCTTTGGTCATGTATTTCAACCAATCGGCGGTCATGCCATCCTCGTAAGAGGCGAGCTCAAAGTAGGCAATTGGGTCATCACCTTTCAGCGCACCTTTTTCGAATGCCTGTTTTGCTAGCACTTGAGCATTCGGATTCTTTTCAGCCTTAAGAAGATATCCAAGGGCATTCCAGGGCATTATTTGGGGCAAGGCCATTGGGTGACCAGCTGTTGGGTCATATTCGAAAGACACTTTTTCCAAGGCCTTCTCATATAGCACTTTTGCTTGTTGCTTCTTTCCTTCTCTCTCGAGGAACTGACCCTGTAGTGTCAATGCTTCTGCGTTGCCCTCCGAGGCAAGTTCTTCTAATATTTTCATGCAGTTTGATCTTTCAGTCACTGAGAAAAGACGAGCAATATCCTTCGCTGCTTGAAGTGTACCCACGGTACTCAAATAGACGGCGTTGAGAATATGCAAAACTGCGAGAGGGTCTTTAGTCCTAGCGCAGGCCTGGAGCAAGAGCATGGACATGGCTTTGTGCTGACTTGGGGGAACTTTGCGCTTTGGATCGTTAATGTCGGCGATTCGGAAGGTCGCAATCGCTAGTGATGATATGTCGGATACTTTTATTTTGTACTCTTGTAGAAATTAGTGATATACAACAGATCCGTAGAAATAGAGACCCACTCTGTGCCAAACTCGAGACAATCGTTGCGTAATCCGTATTTTTCTTTGTTTCTCCCACAAATTCGGTGTATATATCATTCGCAGTTATCGGGTCCATAACAATCATTCCTTCATTGTGTATCATGGTATAGTAACCCTTTCGCGCACGCGTGTCTACCTCGTCACGTACTTGCTGCGGCGTCATACCATCGGTGCTAAAATGTGAACGCCAAATGCGACTGAGCGAAGCCTGTCTGCTCCAATTGGAGCTTGTTGTGGCTTTGGTGGACGCATAGCGCTGCGATGGTTCGATGAAATGACGGGACTGGCACAACAGACAAGACTCAAATCTTGAAAATGGCCTAGAATATCGAATCAGCATGCGATGGGCCGACATTATGGCAGCAGCATGGCCCTAAGTCTTGCGATGAGCTGTCAAAGAAAAGTACTAAGTAGCTTGAACGTGATGCGCGGAAGTCCGCAGACCAAACGCCGACCGGAGAAAGGTATTTCCGGCGCAAGTGAACTTTTTGCTCCCAAAAAATTGCTAACCGCCATCGTCATGTTTTCCAGAATCTTTGACTCCGCCAAAAGAATACTTAGCCGATCACCCTCAGCACAAAGAGCATCTACTGAGCCAACAGATTTGACAACAAAAAGCCACCAAATCGACGTTGACGTCGAGGCAGACATGGTCACGACTCGGCGAGGAACAGAGACACCAGGCACGGATGCGACGCCGCGTGGGTCAGTGAGAAAGGGGAGGGGAAAGAGGGAATTGGATACAGAAAGTACACCGACGACAGCGAAGAGACAAAGAAAGTCTGCGGGCAATAAGAAGGCAGCTCCCACTGAAGTCTCTGAGCCACCCGAACCTGACCAGAACGTGGAAGTCGCAATCCCACCCAACCAAAGCTCCGCGAACGAGATAGACCTTCCTACCCGTCGCAGAGGAAGTCCCAAAGTCCTTGTCGGCCATGAGTCGTCGCCCACCGCAGACCAGGAACCAGCATTCCATACACCAGCCGAACAAGTAGCGGGCTCTGTGTACGCAACACCGGCCACACACCAGCCATTAGAGGGCTCACCGACGCCAAAGGCGATTGCACTTAGGAGTCGGTCACCTGCATCCAATATTAAATCGGGCAAACGGGGTAAAAAGGTCCAGCAAGAAGAACCTCACCCACGCGATGAAATCCCTTCCTCTACCCAGGAGACTAACTTGTCTTCCTTGTCCCCACAAGATGCAGCAGATGTCACTGAGGCAACTTCCTCACAAGCACAGAAAGCCCATGTTCGATTTGGAAGCGAAGAGCCTATGCAAACGCATGCCCCAGAAGCACCACAGCAAGAGGCAGTAGCGGAGGAAGAGGATCAGGAAGAAGATGATGATGCAAGCGATTCTGATGAAGCTCCAGAGATCTTAACTACTGCTTCTGCAAAATCAAAAGTAAAAGCTGCCGAAGCAGATGCCGCCCATGCCTACCAGGCTCAGCAAGAGAAAGAGAAGTTGAAGAGAGAGGAACGCGAAAAGAAGAAAGCAGGCGAACAAGCAGAGAAGAGAAGGAAGGAAGAAAATAAAGCTAAGAAGCTTGCACGGCGCCTCGCAAAAGACGGACAAGCTGAGGTCGAAAACTCATTAGATGTGGACATTCACAACCTACCTGCACTTCTTCCGGACTCTCTTCTCGAAGCTGCGGGTGATCGACGCCCGCCAACGCCTCCTCATGTCCGACCAGGCAAGAGCGCTGAAGAATTAAGGAAAGAAAAGCTCAGTCGACACATCAAATTCTTGGAGCGCAGCAGCAAACCGACCAAGGACATCAAGAAGGGCTCACTAAATGTATCCGTACTTGCCCAGCAGAACAAGTTGCTGCCGCCAAAAGTCAACAAAGACACCAAGAATATCCGAGAGCATTGGCTAAAAGGCCGCCAAGTGGAGAAGAAAAGCAGAAACGGAAAGCAGAGGATGAAATTCCAAAAATTCGAGAGGAGAAGTAACGGCGGTGGATTTCTTAGGAATGAAGATTAAACAAGCTTCCCTTACCTTACCGTGTAAAATATAATATACGGCATATGGCGTACCAACGTCAGGGGTCATCAAACCGATCCTTCGTCCTTCACATAATTCTGTTCCAATGAAAGTCCCCGTGTTTATGCATGATACTTGCAGTTTGTCATGGCCCTAATTTTAAGATCGGCCGGCTAGTGTTCTTCCCCGCTTCATGGTTTGTATATTTGTCTGGGCACAAGCAATATCGAGCGCATCAGCATTTGCACGATCACTTTATTGATTCTGACGCTCACACTCAGCTTCTTGCAAAAATATTTCGATGACGATTAGGTCATCTCTCATGTCGAAAAAAAGTCGGGAACGACATCAATTACAAGCAGATGGCTTTGACGGCTTCAAGGAACCTCAAAGCATGAAGAAAGTCACAGAACTACGGTCTAAATTTGTTGGCTTTATATGTCGCAATGTAGATAGGCCTAAGAACCCGTGAGAGAACTTTGGTGGTTTCGACTACATACACGTATTTCCCGACTTTTCTGCAACATGGGAGGCCATATAAGGCTAATAATGAAAGACTAGGTCCGTCTTAACACGCACCACTTCACCCAATACAAGCCAAGACTTTTGTATCTTTGTGCGCAACGTTCATTGTGGCCCAATTAGAGTGGTTTCTCATTCCTCGAGCCTTCAAATGCCGCCTAATTGTAGCACAAGTAGCTGGAGATCTTGTCGTTGAAGTCATATTGGCCCAGGTTGGAAATATAATTGCCTCCAGGAACAGTAAGTGCTACATACGAGTTAGTGTCTCGCCAGGGTGTTCGAGTCTAGCTAAGAAGGGGTGTGCTTACTGTTATCGTTGGAGTTGCAGCCCGAGTTACGGTAGAAGATGCAGCCGAAGCCGCTGGGGACAGAGAGGGAGGTGATTTCGTCATTCCAGCCATTTCCAAGGTTATAGCATCTCTGGGCTGATAAAGCGTTAGGATTGAAATCTTGATGTTACAGTGGGAGTGGAACTTACTATCAGTGATCAATCCCTCATGACGGCCGCCACGGTTGTCGTCTATCATCGGTTAGCAACTGCTTTTTCAGATAACTTGGGCACACCAGATACGTACTCTGCCAAATATCAACGACGAGTGTTGCCATAGCAGCACGCTTGGCCTTCCCAGAGGCAGCGCTGACAAACGGTGCAGCGCCATCCTCAAGTGGAGTGAAAGACGAAGTGTCTACAACAGAGACAGCAATGTTGGCAGCACTCTGAGTGGGAGTAGCAGACACAACAACAAGGAGGGCAGCTCCGAGAAAAGTAGTAGCGAACTTCATATTGAAGGCGTGAGATTGGATTTCAGGGCAGTGAGAAGAGTCTGTGCTTGCTGCGATGAGCCTGAGGATGAATAGCAGTTCAACACAGCAAACACCTCCCTTTTATACTTCCCCTTCGCCAGCCTGATGCCCCAGGAGAAAAATTTTCTAAAGTTGAAGCTCATGGTCCCCGAAAATGAACCTCATCGTGCTAATGCGGCCGTCTGATGGTCGCACCAACAGAAGCGTTCCTATTCCGGCATCTAATCTATGCAAGTAAGCTCATCAATACAGTGAACCCGCCAACACCACGCCTGCACAGCAAGACCTAGACAACCCAGTAATAAATTAACCAGCATATTTTGTGTCTTCTTCGTGCCAATCAAATTGCACGTATCGGCCCATGCAGGGTCCAAAAACGTGGCCATCAACTCCACGCGAGCGCATTTGAGGCTGAAAAGTGATGGGCGTTAGCCGTTTTGAGGGTTTGTAAAGTTTTTGACATGACATGAATGCAGGTGCGATCCTGCGAGTGTCTCACAGAACTATGTACATATACGAAGGACGGAGGGGTTCGGTTTAAAAAAAATCTGGTCACCGTCCCATTCAATTTACCGTCTGGCTTCCCCTCTCCCTCTTGAGTGCTTAGCCTCATCGATGAGGCCAGTATATTTGGTCCTTCAATTCGAAGCCCTGTGATCTCAATGTTTGCCTTCTTTTGTGGCTGGCCTGGGCCCTGTGGGTTGATTGCGAAGGACCTGTAGCCCTGACGTGTTGATGACTTGGGGGCTCTTTCTGATGTCGGTAATTGTTGGAAGAAAGAGCATTCGCTGAATGAGGAAGAGCTATGCGAGTATCAGGTCTCTAATGCAAAATAATTTGTGCCCACAGGGTGGTGTAATCGGACAGACAGAAGTCATGGCGGTGAAGTGTTTGTTAACGAGAGAAGGCTGGTATCTCATGCTGCGATGTCGTGTGGATTCAATTTGGAGCACCCATGGATAAATCAATTTCAAAAAGCGGGCCGTATTCTAACGATTTGTTAACTTTAGTTCATTCCTATTGTGAAGACAACGGTAGGGTCATAGTCGACTGATGGCCAAGATACGTTTAATAACTTCCCAATAGACTTAGGGCCTTTCAGATGCCATCAGCTTCATCAAGAGCTACATGCATACATGATGCATAACAATGCTGGCTCTTCGGGCTCATTACCTTCTCTGAGGCTAGACAAACCAGAACTCTCCGAACGGTAATTCGTGAATGTCCAGGATTGGCTATAATCACACAGCGTACTGTCACAGAGCTGTCCCGTATGTACAAAGACTCATTATTTACAATGCACACAAGTGACCTATTAATTTAAATACTACGAGCTATGCGCATTGCAAAATAGTCTTAATTGTAATATATAGCTTTGAAAAATGTTTATTTTTCTTCAATCATGTCCAATTCCTATAACCCATTCCCAACCTAAATCTTACTCCCCTTCTCAAATTCTCTTGTCTTCCCCCTCCACCCAGTCAGCGTTGCCCCACCATCAATTTCAATCGCATTCCCCGTCATATGGGCCGACCCCGCTGAACTCAAGAACAAGCACAGCCCTCCGAAATCCGAGGGCTTGCCAATACGACCGGTAGGCTGTCCAGCGAGCAACGAGTCCATGTACTTATCGATGCCGAAGTGGGTCATGCGCGAGGGGAAGACTCCGGGGCAAATGACGTTGACCATGATGTTTTTCGGGGCGAGTTTTGAGGCGGTCATTTTGGTGAGGTGGATGCAGGCTGCTTTTGCTGGGCCGTCTGGATGATAGATAAGCGTTAGCATCGATTCATCTTCATCACATCATATACACAACTTTCGTCCACCATATTGAGTGAACAAAATGAACGAACGAACAAGAGCACAACTCACAGCTAAACGTCCCATGTCCCGGCTTACTCAACCCACCCCCTTCCCCAGTAGTAACATCCTGCGTCTGGATTCCCGCCATACTAGCAATATTAATGACTCTGCCGGGCGTCTCAGGACTCGCCTCCTTCAAAAGCAACGGCTCAAGCCCAACCGTCATGTAAAAAATACTCTTCACATTCAACGCATACAACTTATCCCACGCATGCTCAGGATAATTATAATAATCGTCTCCCCAGGACGCCCCTGTATTATTCACCAGGACGGTAAGTCTGTCAACGCGCTTCTTGACTTCGGCACAGAGCGCGTCGCACCCGGCTTTGTCTTTGAGGTCTGCGATGATGTATTCGCATTTTCCGGGTCCGAGGGCATTGAGTCGGTTTGTGGTCTTTTGGAGCTCCGATTCTTTGCGGGAGGCAATGAGGACGTGGGAGCCGTTTTGGATGAAGGCTTGGGCGGCCATTTCGCCGAGGCCGGTTGCGCCGCCTGTTACGAGGACAATGTGGTTGGAGACATTGAAGAGGGTGCTTGCACGGAGGTCGTCGCGTTCGGCGGCGTGTGTCATGTTTGGGGGAATTTGGGTGTTGATGGGGAACGAAGTTGTAATTGAGAGGAAATCGAGATGGGAAATCGAGAGACAGAACTACAACTCCCCAAATTCAACGAAAGAAAGACTGTAACGGCGGCTCTCTGACGATAATTGCCTCTTGGGAATCTATGTGTGAGGTGTAGGATGCGTGCTCCTGCATGTTATGGCTATTTATCATGCCTGACTCTCGACTTCCGAGCACCGTGTCGCGGGGAAACAGACCTCGGCAGGCAGCTTGGATGATGAATAGCTCCATGAGGGGGTGGGTCAATGATCCTAGGCAATTGCAAGGGCCAACTAGTGACTATCTAGTATCTACTAATCATTAATAGGTAGATAGACCGGGTTGTTTTCGCTTGGTTTATCTCCGGAATATGGCTTGGCACAATCAGCAAGCAGTGAATTTCAGACGCGCCGTTAGCATCGTTGAGTTGAAAGATCGTTGGCCTGATGTCCTTTCCTCGACATAGCAAAGCGAATTTAAAAAGTGAGAGCACGACCTGGTTTGATACAGACCTAGACGGCTTTCACTGAGATGGCATTGGTCACCCGCGGGAGCAGCCGCACAAGCAGCTTACAAGCAAACACGTTCAGTATTATAGAAGCCCCTCAGCTATTCTTTTCCTTAGCATAGCTATACGTATATGCAACTAATCAATCATCTCCTACCCTTCACTCACAAACGTTCCCGTTTCAACGGTGGCACATCAAGCCCGGTATCGTTCCCAAACCATCACAGACACCAACACCTATATTTTTGCCCGTCATTAGACAAGAACACCCAAATCTGGAAAGGAGAAATGAAGTAAAAGAAATCAAAACGCCGCGCCCAGATCCCATGTCTATACATATACAATGCGCCATCGCCAATGGTTTAGAAGGGAGGCAAAAGAAAAAAGTATCGTGTCATGAATGTCTGCCCTTGCGTGATATACCAAGTCAACAAAAAAGGCGCCGTGCTGTGTAACATGTGAGAATCAGGATATGGTCAACAGAGAGAGGACGAGGACGAGGTCAGGGACGAGGGCAGGGGGAGAAGCGGGCTCAAGGCGGACAATGCTTTTGACCAATGCGATGCTACACACGAGCTGTTGACGAACAAAAGAGAAATGGGGAATCCATTTTGAAGTAAAAGAGAACGAACGAAAAGGACAAGTACAAATGAAAGAGGCATCCGCTATGCCTCGACGGTTTGGGATCTAGGCGTGGACAACTTCACACGATCCGCGCCGGAGTTTTCCTCATCAGTCTTCGCCTGTTTGCTGGGAGTTCCCTCCTTTGCCGGCGTTTCTTCGGATATATCGCTCATTTCTGAGGCATCTGAATCTTCGGCATTGTGTCCATTCACGGAGGTGTGGGCGTTGCTCGGCGTTATTGTCTGTGAAGAGACATGACGATGCTTTCCGACCTTTGACGAGGAGCGTCGAGGCGTTGATTCCTCGGATTCAATGTTTGCTGCAGCACTAAGTATCGTAGCCATGCTGTCGCTGATGACGCTGCCGGTATCTCTTTCATCGGCTGAGGCAGCCTCCTGCGCTTCCTGAAACTGTTTCTTGCTCTTCAGTCTCTCTTCTGCAGTCGAATTGTGCCAATCAGGACCAAATTGGATGACGGATGCCTTTTTGCCGTGCACAGTAAAGCTACCTTTCCCACGGGCAAGGCCTTCATTCTCTGTTAGGTCATCGCTCATGATAGTGGAAGCGGAATCTCTGCCCTTGTGGCTTCGGCGGTGGGATGAGCCGCCGTGTGGATCTCTTAATGTGCGCTGCAAACTCCTTCTAACCTTTGAGCGCGATTCGGGCGATCCTGTAAACGCAGCAGGGGTATGATCAGCATCGGAATCAGCTCCAGGGTCCAGACGTAACCCATCTGTAGACGTAATATCTGGTGTATTTCCATCTAATTTGTCTGTGTCAATGGGAGGTGGTGTTCTATACCGCGAGACGGTATCAGATTCGTCTTCTGAGCTCACTGCTCGATCTCCAGCAGTAGAAACAGAAAATCTGCGGTCTGCTGCTAGTAGTTTAGGAGAATGGGCTAGTGAGCTGGAGAAGGAAGGTCGGTGATGCGAAGACTCAGGACTGAATGACAGAGGAGGAAGACTGAACTGCATGGAGGGATGGTTAGGACTCGATTGAGATGTCTCCGGGGGGGTTTTGAAGGCATCTTCGCCAAAATCTGTTTCCCGTGACGATTTCGTCCCTGGCCGCGCGGACGAAGCTGCTGGAGAAAGTGGAGGTTTGTGGCCACCAGTGATCGAGCTTGCTTTTGAACTGAGACGCGCCAACCCACTGATTTTCGAGGACTTGGAAGCCTGGGCTGGAGAAAGTTGTGGCTGTGAAGACTGAGACGTTCCCGCAATACGATCGATCCGTGCCTGACGCTCTGTAGCACTTTGTTTCTCTTCTTCCAGTTCGTGAGCTAGGATGTCCCGGTGACACTTCATCCGCCATATTTCGATACGGGACCATTTCAATTTCGCAGCTAGCCTTCCTGCTCCGTGAATGACGAGTTCTCTTGTCTTTGGCTGAATAGGAGCAAGGATTTGGAGATGTCTCGCGTCCCTAAGGCGAGCCTCAAGCTGCTTGATCGATTGGGAGAGCTTCTCTTCAGAATCAGATATGCGCAATTGCATAAGTTCCTTGCGGGCGGCTATCATCTGTTGAGCGAATTGGTTGTCGATTTTCCCGCTTTGGATTGTAACTTCGCCGGTCGCAGTAGCAACCGACTGTGAAGAATGAGATGATTCCAAACGTCGAATGCCTCGATTTCTCTGACCTTCGTACAGTCCACCGATCATGCCTCTGGGCCTTACGCCCAATGTTTCAAACGCAGCAGAGTAGTTCAACACACCCAACCACTCATTCAAATCCCTTTCGCTGTCAGCAAGGAATGTTTCCTCACCAGCCTTCGAGAACATGACAAAGGCATTCTTGTGCTTCTTATATGTATTGTCCACGAGAGCCACTGCTCCGTCCATGGGAATGATATGATCTTGCTTGAATTCTTGGAGAGGGGGTTGGAAGACGACTGGTCCAGTCTCCCCGCGCTTTTGATGCTGATCATGCTGGTGCATCAAATTCTTTGCCCAGCTTCCGTTTCGAAATAAGGAGAGGCCCGATCGAGTGAGAACGGCGCCCCATTCCTGCCATGGCGAACGAGCTTTCTTGCGTTTAGCATCTTTCCTCCATAAAACACCAACTCTTGTAACAGGCATCTCGACAATGCCGACCGACGTTTCAAGCGGATTCTCTTGGGCGGCTTGTGACATGAAGGCCTCGGGCCTTGACCTGGAAGAAACGATCTGAATAACACCATATCGTGAGAAAGATTTGTACAGGTTCTTAGTATCAAGAGATTGTGAGGTTCCCAGGTAACTGTAGGGGTCATCGAGATTCATGACGTCTTTGATATTGGGACGGAGAGCATCCAGCTTGCCTTCGAATATGAGCGTATAGGGATCGATTGGTTCTTTAGCTGCTTTCCTTGCCGGGTCATTCATCGGACCCTTGAGCACAGCGGTTCTTTTGCTTTTTCGCGAAGAGACGTTTTTCAGATCAAGCTCGTCTTCAATATGAATGAAAGGAGTGTAAACGATGTTGTCATAAATGCACCCCAAGACGTCTTCGGAGACACCCTCACAAGACGAATTTTTAATGTAGTCGGCTCTCTGCATCTTCCTCTTGTTGTTCTTGTTAAAGAAATCCGTATGCAGAATGACAATCGAGAAAGCTATGAAATAGGCCTTGTCTAGACGAATTTGTCAGTAAAGATTCTTGAAACTGCAGTCTATCATGTCTTACCTGGATTAATATAAATACCGGGGTTGCATTCGTGATAGCGATCAGCGAAACCTTGCAAAACCCGGTCGATCTGTTGTGTTTCCTTAGGTAACTCGACTTGCATAAGCAGTTTGCGGATAGCCATGTCAATCGGATCTCCAAAGAAGGCGAACTTGCGCATATAACTTCGTAGTACTGAAAGCATAAAAGCGTCGTCCGTCTTGGTGAGGAAGCTGGCAATGGCGCTTTTGTCAAAGTTGTTGGCCTCAATTCTTTCCAGGTAATGACCCGCTGTTTCGCCGTCTTCTCGCTTCGGTAGAACAAGTGCTTCACGGCTGATATTCAGCGAATTTTGATGTGAAGATAAGCCGGAGGTTCCTAATTGGCCATGAGCAGGAGATCCATGTCTAGGGGAATGTGGCTCGGAATTCTGACGGAATCTTGAACTCAGGCCAAACAAGTTGCTCAAGCTACTTCTTCCCGCAGTTGACGTTGATGTCCGCCCACTCATGGCATATGGCGGGGTAGGTGGAGGCGCGTCATCCGAACGGCCACCCAAGGATCCCATCGTGGAGGAACGACCTCTTAGACCCAATCGTATGGGAGCACTGGCATTGGGCGAAGAGCGAGAGGACCGGACCGATTTGGTGGAATCGTTCCGAATGAGCGAACCTGTTGCTGGTGAGGCCAGGTTCAACGAAGTAGCAGCTAGGGCTACTTGCGATGGAGAAGGCATCGGCGGCGTATCTGCCCCATTCTCGAGGTTCTGAACGCGAGCGTGGTTGATGGCAGTCAATGGGGGGCTTTCGCCGGTTGGGGAATGATTGGGGGAGCCGGTGCTGATGCCGCCTGTGGAAGCATGAGGGGTCGCTGGGGCCGTGTTGGGGAAGTTCGGGGGCGCAATCTTCATGGGGAGGGGGAATAAGGATGCACGTTGTTTCCGCCGTCCAAATCCAAACCGCAGAGAGCTGCTCTTGGGGGTGTGGTATGGCTTGGGAACATTTTCGAAGGAGACATGGCCGCCGGAGCTGCCATCCGATCTAGACGATTCGGATGCCCTTGGTACGGGAAGGGACAATGAAGAGGTCCCTTCCGTCTGCGGTTCGTGGAGCGAATCCGTAAGTGCTTCTGTGTGCTGGGTATTGGATGGTCCTTCCGCAATGTCAAGTAGGTTGTCCTGGCTCTTTCTGAATCCAATTGGTCCTCCTCTTCTAACGTCCAAACTGCGCTTCTTGTCCATGGATTTACGCAAGCTGAATGTATCCGGGCGGTCGACCGATGTGGGATCGAAAGAGCGGCGGCGCAGGCTGAGATGCAGCCGACTGCGTTTCTTGAGCGTGGGCAATTCTTCCTGCGGTGACTGCTGTGCCTGGTCTGGTTCCACGACGGTTGGTGCGGTAGTGATGATGGCGGGAGCTGCAGGGGGGTCTACGTCAGTGCTAAGGAATTGGAGAGCTAGGGGGGTTGGTGTACAGAGGGGACCTACTATCAGCGTTGGCGGGCACGACAGGGACGGGCGGCGTGTCCTCAGCCTGCTCTTTGGCCTTGACGGACAGTTGCGAGTCGGAGGCATGGCGAAAGCGCATCAGACTGAAGCGGCGCGTCATGGGGGTGCTCTGCTGAATTGGGGGCGAGGGTGGGCGGGCAACATGATTGGCACTGTGATTGGGATTGAGATTGGCACGGTGAGGTCCCCAGGAGGAGGGCGCTAGGTCGGTGGAAGAGGGACGAGTGCCATCTTCAGAGACAGCGACACGGTCGGGGGCCAGATGGTCGGAGGACTTGTTCAATGGGGCGAGCTTGTCGGGTCGCCTGCTGAAGAGGCCAGCGGGATCGAGGGTGCTGCGGCGCTGGAGGTCTCGTTCGCTGCGGTTTGGTCGGAGGGCCCTCAGAGGCATTGCGGTCGCGGCTCTAGCAGCAGCTCATGTACGCAGAGGGGGGTCGCACGGGGAGCAGGACATGGCAGGGCGGGAGGATGGGAGGGAGGTTGAGGGGGGCTGATGGTGGAGGTGGAGGTGGAGATGGAGGTGGAGGTAGAGGATGAGGTGTGAGTACGGGATACGGGATGCGGACGGATGAGCGCCCCGTGGTAAGGCTGAGGCCAGGGTCAGACGGGGGAGGTGGGCGTGGGATATCTCGACGGTTGGAGTGCGTCGGGCCTGGGCGCAAGCGTGCGCGGATTGCACAGTAAGATGGGCGTTAGACCAGTTGACTGACTCCAGCTACGGCAGCAAAGCATGCACGGCACACGGGCACGGCAACAACGGCAGCAATGGATAGTGCAGTGCTGGCAGATGCAGTAGATGCAATGCACTTCGGATCAGACGATTGCAGCTGGCAGCAACAAGAACCGGGGGCCTCTGTAAATGCTGGTTGGTAGCGATCCCAGCCCTTGAGCTCCTGGTGGAGTCGTCCTGTCTCTTTTGTCGAGCTGGCCAGTTGCCAAGACATTTCCACACCCTAGCCTACATCAGTCCATACATACAACGGCTGTGGTGCTCGGACAGCTCAGGCCTCACAGCCCACTCCAGGCAGGCATCTTCAACAGCAACACCACCAACAAAAACAATACATACATACTTACTTAATTCTTGCTGGCCGTCTCATACTCTCTCCTCCCAACACAGCCCATTGTCCTGCCTTTCGCGCTATTGCTACTGCGACAATCGCCCTCTTGCCCATCGCGGGCCACCCGTCGCCCGCCTCTCTTCACTCTCTTCGTCTTCATTTCTCTTCTGCAACCCTCGCTCCGCCATGCGCCAACCCGCCTTCACCGTCCTGAACCTGCTGCTGCTCTGTCCTTCGCTGATCGTTGCTGCCCCGCACGATGCTATCCACTACGCCCGCAACACAAATCCTAGCACAATAAGCCGCAATCCCACACCTCGTCCATGGCGACGACTGTCAGATGCCATCATTAGGAAGATATGGACAGTGCCCGAGAAGCCCAAGGCTTTTGGCGGTCCCAGCGCGGGCGAGGATGCTGTCGAAACCACAGAGGAGACTTTACTGGCACGGTATAGCGACGACATAGTGTTGCGCTTCAATCTCAGTACCGCCCAGGAAGCGTCTGCGCTGGCAGAAGCCGCCAATATCCTCTTTCTTGATGTATGGGAGTTCAATCAGGACTGGGTTGATATCAGAATAGCAAAGGATGTGGTCAGTCTAGTCTCCACCCCAACCAACCAAACAGCCCCACACAACCCCAATCAGACCAAACCGTTGACATCCACCATAGGTACCGTCGCTAATGGGCCTTCTCCCCGACTCTTTGCAAAAATCTCACGTCCCGCTAATGCAAGACCTCGATCTTGCACAAGCCATCTTCGAATCGTATCCCTCTTCCGCCACAGCGCGAGCTGCCCATGACACTGATCACTCTTACTCTCCCAATGTCAAGGCCTCTTCCTCTCACAAAACCGGCAAAGGCCATCCCTTCTTTCAAGATTACCAGCCCATGTCGGTCATCAATCCATGGATGAGCCTCATGGCATCCATGTTCACTACCCATGTGCGCCGCATCAACGTAGGCATCAGCTATGAGGGTCGTGATATTCCTGCGTTGCGTATAGGCGTACACGCCACCAACAATGACCACCCGACAGGGCCGCGCAAAACTATCCTCATCACGGGTGGTTCTCATGCACGTGAATGGATCTCTACCAGCACGGTCAATTACCTTGCCTGGAGCCTAATCAATTCCTATGGCAAGGACAGAGAAATGACTCGACTCCTTGAAAACTTTGATTTTGTGCTTGTCCCAACGCTCAACCCTGATGGATACGTATACTCGTGGGAGACAGATCGTTTGTGGAGAAAAAATCGCCAGCCGACCAGTCTCCGCTTCTGCCGTGGCATTGACCTTGATCGGAGCTATTCTTTTGAATGGGATGGTGAATCTACACGCACGAACCCTTGCAGCGAGTCGTATGCCGGAGGTACTCCTTTTGAGGGCGTTGAAGCTCAGCGTTTTGCTGAATGGGCCAAAAACGAGACTGAACACAATAACGTCGAGTTTGTGGGATTCTTGGACCTTCACTCTTACTCACAGCAGATCCTTTATCCGTACTCATACTCATGTATGGTCGAGCCCCCTACAATTGAAGATCTCGAAGAGCTAGCTCTGGGCCTCGCAAAGGCCATCCGCATTTCGCGAAAGGGCCACTATTACAAGGTCACCTCTGCCTGCGAAGGCAATGTGGCCATGTCCAAAAACAAGAAGGAAAAGATTCTTCTTCCACGCATAGAGTCAAGCGGCGGAAGTGCCCTTGACTGGTTCTATCATGAACTGAGGGTCAAGTACGCGTACCAGGTCAAACTCCGTGATACCGGTAGTTACGGTTTCCTGCTCCCCAAGGAGAACATTATTCCCACGGGAGAGGAGCTCCTGGATGCTGTGCTCTACCTTGGTCGTTTTATGCTCGGCGAAGTAGGCTTAGCAGCTGAAGAGAAGGAGACTCAGAGAAAAGAGTCTTGGGATGGGCAGCAGCAGACTGAAACTGCACAGGATGAAGAAGACGACTCGGATGACTCACTGATGGAGCTCTAGGCACGCTTTTTAAGCATTCAACTATTGTATTACTACTTGGGTAAAGGCCTTGTAATGCGTCACGCTCTCGTTACTTATTTTTGTTTTCTATCCATTGTTAGCATTGAGTTGTTGTTTGACCAGCAGCCGGTCACTATCAGACAGCAGCTTTGGGGGATGATACTCATTATGGCTGTTTCACTAAGTTTTCCAGGGGAACGTACAGTCTAAAAGTCGTGTCGAGTCACGCGGATAGTCCTTTAACTCGAAACCAATAGCAAAAAATCACATGCAAATATTATTTGAACAACTCAAGCTGGGTCGTTTGTGAGTAGTTTCGGGATCATGGCAGGAGGTCATTCCGAATGAAGGTCGTGTGTAGACGCCGCATCCGGAATTGCCCGCAGGAGCAGGAGCAGGAGCAGGGCCGGTACTGACTGTATGGCGAGCGGCTCTTTTCCGGCTTTCGCTCAACGTCATCTTCACAAGCCAAACCCTTGACACTGTGGGAACTGCACCACCTGCGCCATCACTGCCGCCTGCCTCTTCACATGAGCTTGTGACAAGCAGCAAAACAACCACCCCAGAATCCCAATTCATAACAGCATCAGGTTGCGCTCAAAGCAGCAGAGCGATGATGGAAGACAAGTGTCATAGCAGCCAAACAGCTCGGAAAAAGCTTCCTTAGCAGCCGATCCCCAGCCGAATCCTCACAGCTTCCGCTCGTCCACCAACGCGGATCTGGGGTACGCCACCACCCAGTAGGTCGCCAATTCAGACCGCGCCCCCCGAAACGCAAGCATGCGGGCACTCACGCGTGCCTCTTCGTAAATCCGAAAATCTGCCCCCCAATGTAGTGGGCGGGTCTGGGCTTGCGCAGGGCCGAGGCTTCTGCGGGACAAATCATATCCTCACACCCGCGGGTAGCTTCTGGCGCCCCAGCTAGCAAGACACAAGACAATATGAGTATGACGGGTTCCCTTAGTTTCTCTTACTTTTGGGTTTCTTTTCTCTTTTTCTCTTGCTCTCTGACTCTTCCTCTTTTCTTCCGGCTTTCTTGAATATCGGTGTTGCCGTGCTGCTTCTATATTGCAGGCAGTGACTTGCTTGCTCTTTGTTCTACTATCAAAAGCCGAGGCCCTGTTTATACCTAAAGCTCCCAGATCCGGGGAAGAGCTCCGCATCAGAAGATCCAGCTCACTGTGCGCCCATTCGCAAACGTTAGATTACCCCACGTTCAATCCTCAAAAGTGGTCCCCTCTCTTCAAACATTAGAAGCTTGCGCCTTGGAATTCCTATAGCTTCTAGCTCAGAGACGTCGACGGAACAACAATGTCTGCGAAGACGACTCAAGGCCCTGGCGGCAAGAAGCCGGCCTCGGCAGCCACCAACTTGATTGGTACGCCTTACACCGAGGCGTATTGGGCCTCTGGAGCTCTGGAGACGAATTGCTAACTTTGTTGGTGTAGCTGGCGGTGGTGCTGGTATGATGGAAGCGCTCGCGTGTCATCCTCTAGGTATGTCCAATGGCTCGGAAAAGCTTTCGTAGGGTATCAAACAGTCCTGATATGATGCTCCAGATACAATCAAAGTGCGAATGCAGCTATCACGACGCGCGCGTGCGCCTGGTGTACGTTTCTCTACTATGGCACATTTCAATTGGCTTAATTGGTTGCTGGCAATTGCATAATTTCTCAGAGTATATACTGACGAGAACCTGATTAAAGGCACCGCGACGTGGTTTCCTCAAAACCGGTAGCGAGATTGTAAAACGAGAGACGCCGCTTGGTCTCTACAAGGGTCTTGGTGCAGTTCTTACAGGCATTGTGCCTAAAATGGCTATCCGATTTACTAGCTATGAATGGTACAAGCAGTTGTTGGCTGACAAAGGGGGAAATGTTACCTCAAGAGCTACTTTTCTTGGTATGTATGATCTTATAGTCTCGAAGCCAATTCAGGCTCAAAATGAACCTTGGGGAACTACAAGAATGGACCTTGAGAATTTACTGACAAACCACAGCTGGTCTCGCTGCCGGCGTAACGGAAGCTGTCCTCGTCGTCACGCCCATGGAGGTTGTCAAGATCCGACTCCAGGCCCAACACCACTCCATGGCTGACCCGCTCGACATTCCCAAGTACCGAAATGCTGCACATGCTCTGTATACCGTTGTGAAAGAAGAGGGCGCAGGAGCTCTGTACCGTGGTGTCTCACTGACAGCACTCCGTCAGGGATCCAACCAAGCTGTCAACTTTACTGCTTATTCCCAGTTTAGGGCGTGGCTGCAGCAATGGCATGGAACCAATGATTTACCTGGCTACGAGACGATGTTTATTGGTCTAGTTTCCGGCGCTATGGGACCTCTAAGTAATGCTCCTATTGATACCATCAAGACAAGGTTGCAGAAAACTCCTGCAGAGCCAGGCCAGAGTGCGATACAGAGGATTGCCAACATTGCTCGGTAAGTAAAGCCCTGTTCACTTTGTGCGTGGCCATACCTTGCGAGAAACTAACAATTGAGGACAGCGACATGTGGAAGCAAGAAGGAACCCGTAGTTTTTACAAGGGTATCACCCCGCGTATAATGCGTGTTGCTCCCGGTCAGGCCGTCACATTCACCGTCTACGAGTACCTAAAGTCGGTCTTAGAGAGGAACAGGGATATGTTGCCTGGCGGAAAGTACGAGGAGTAGACACCATCTTATATCTGTCTGGGTTGGACTGGTCGAGTTGATTTTGCCAAAACTTGTTGATGTCCGTGGCGCATCTACCTTGCATAGTATTAGCATTGCTGTTGTTCCGGTCGATTTAGAGCTGTATATACACCACGAATATGATATATTTTACCAATTGTTTGTGTCCGCGTTTGTATAGAAATACCAATATAGTGTCCGAATATAGTTCAGTATGAACAGGGGGGCTATGCCAAGCGTGACGCATCCCACCTGCCCCACTACCACCACTGCCTCACATCTCTCACCGACGTCAGCCAACACGTTTACCTGACCTCATATTCTCTTCCCATACCAATCTACGCCATCTCTCCCGTCAATTTGAACCTCCGTTTCCCCCGGAATCGCTACCATGCAGTCTGGAATCTCAGGCAAGCATCCATGTCACCGCTCTCCCCTCTCGCCGAGCTAACTGTATCTCCAGCATCCCAGGAGCTCAAAACCGCACTGGGCAACCTCATAACCTCTACCAGCGACCGCGGAATTATCGCCACAATTGCAAATGAATCCATAGTCCCCGGAACCACTCTCAACTCTACTTCATCATCATTTCTCAGCGATCTCTCGAACCTTACACCCCACGTCAAACCCAACGAAGCTCTATACGTCCTCCTCCGCCGCGCCGACTCGCTCACAGACAACGACAAGTCCCTCGTCGCTGTAACATATGTCCCAAACTCGGCGCCTGTGCGCCAAAAGATGCTGTTCGCATCAACACGGCTAACCCTCGTCCGCGAACTCGGCGGCGAGCATTTCTCAGAAAGCATATTCTGCACCGAGGCTGACGAGCTGACAGCCAAGGGCTGGGAAAAGCACGTTGCACATACAGAGTCTGGCAACCCGCTGACGGCGGAAGAGCAGTCATTGCAAGATATCAAAGAAGCTGAAGCGTTGGAGTCGCGGGGGACGCGCGGTCAGGGACTTGCGCAGGGCGGTAGGATAGCGATCCGGGCTGATGATGACATTTCTGGAGCGCTGAGGACACTGGAACGGGGTGGCAGCGACAATTTGGTGCAGCTGCGTATGGATGTTCCGACTGAGACGTTACAATTGGTATCCGCATCTTCTGCGGGGCCCGCGGAGTTGGCGAGTGTTATCGATGAGAAGGAACCGCGGTTTTCTTTCTATAGACACAGTGACGCCGAGTCTTCCATTGTGTTTATCTCGACGTGCCCCAGCGTCGCGAAAATTAAGGAGCGCATGTTGTATGCTGCGAGTAGGAGTAATGTCATCACTTTGGCGCAGAATGATGGCGGCTTGAAGGTCGCGAAGAGGATTGAAGCGACGAATCCGGATGAGATTACGGAGCAGGTTATTACGGATGAGTTTAAGACGGAAGAAGTGGCGGAGAAGAAGGGTTTTGCGAAGCCGAAGAGGCCAGGACGACGATAGGTGTAGAAGCAAAGGTGGCGGGAGCTGCTAAGGCAGTGCTTTGGATGATAAATTTGGATACGATGGGTTTGGCGTGGTCCACAAAAGCCTTTTGGGCGGGTATAGATAGACTAGCAGGTTCCTTGGGCGAATGAAGGATGAACTTGATCGTAGATGTGACATGATGTGCGTATGCTCTACGAGAATAGGATTGCCAGATAGGTAAAGGATAGTCGGCCAGTACAACAATTCTTCGTACGGCAGTAGGAGTGTAAGTCTACGAGTCAAGCTTCCCCGAAACCCCCTCGCTCCCTGACTCGCCCGCATCAAAAAGTTCCCCAAACCTCCATCCTAGACCCCAAACACCATCACCACCACCAACCCAACCTACAATGCGCCAAAAACCACGATGCCACCCTTCACCCCACGCGCCACCTTTCCAACCCTCCCCTCCCTCCCACGCTCCTATTTCCTCGGCCACCACGCCTCGGCCCTCACAAAGATGAAAGCTCTCCTCCGCACCACCGATCTCGTCCTCGAATGCCGCGACTACCGCGTCCCACTCACATCCCGCAACCCACTATTCGAAGATGCGCTCAAAGGGACGCCGCGCGCGATTGTATATACGAAGAGAGATCTTGGCGGCAATGGGTACGGCGAGCTGCGCGGGAAAGAGGAAGGGATTATCCGGGGATGGTACGACGGCGTTGGAGTAGAAACATTGTTCGTGCGGAATGGGACTGGAGCCGGAAGTGGGAGCGGAAGTTTAAATTTAAATTCAAATTCAAGTTCAACCGGGAACAATGCTTCTTTTGCTGCTAAGAAAGAAGTCGAAAAAGAAGCAAAGAAGAGTATATCTCGAGTACTAGGTTTTCTAAAGCAACACGCACGGCGGGAATGGAAACTTGTGGGCCACCGTATACTTGTCGTTGGCATGCCGAATGTAGGGAAAAGCACGCTGCTGAATGCGTTGCGCGCAGCTGGGATCGGCAAGGGGAAAGTAGCAGCTACGGGCGCACAACCAGGTGTGACGCGCAAAGTAGGCAGCGGAGTGAAAATCGTTGCGAGCGAAGACGACACCGTTGTCGATAGTACTACGAATGCAAAAGCCCAAAACGAGGGCATAGGCGGCGGCATCTACATAATCGACACACCGGGCGTCTTCATCCCTTACGTCCCGGACTCATCGTCCATGCTCAAGCTCGCGCTCTGCGGCTCCGTAAAAGACACTATTCTGCCTCCCGTCGTGTTAGCAGACTACCTGCTCTACCACATCAACCTCGTCGACCCAACGCTCTACTCCGAATACAGCGCTCCAACCAACGACATCGTCGAATTACTCGAAGCGATGGGCAGAAAGACAGGGAGGCTTGCGAAAAAGGGAACCGCAGATCTAGAAGCGACGGCGCTGTGGATGATCCAGAGGTGGAGGACGGGGTTTTTGGGCAGATTTTTGTTGGATGATGTGCGGACCGATAGTTTAGAGGAGAGAAGGCAAAAGGAGATGGACGTCGTGCCGAGTATAAGTCAGGCGAGGAAGGTGGAGAAAGAGAGGAGGAGGCAACGGGCTAGGGAACAGTATTTGAAAACGAAATAAGGTGAGTTTTTATGGCAGATGTGTGGACGCTGTCTAGCCTATTGACATGTCTCTGTTGTACTATATTGTAATATGTTGTTTAACACCGGATTGGGATTGGATTAGACGCAGGAAATGATACCCCCCCCCCCCCAAGAAATAAAAAAACTCTTTTTCAAGACATTGGCTAAATACGTGTTTTCTGTCAAATACACCAAGTATTTTACGCAATGCATCTAAAGATGCGCTTGCCATGCTTCTACTTAACCCTCATCATCCCACTCATCGCTCATTGTCGGTACCAATAAAATACTTGTTCCTCACATTGCCAAAAAATGGCATGCCAGCACATCCCCAAACTTACATCACAACCAAATCAAATCATATACATAATCACTGAAAACTTTGTTAAAAAAGTGGGGGGGGGGATTTTTGATATCCAAAAAAAAGTACGAGTGAAACATGTCATGTACGTACTCCCCATCCCAAACAATTATCTAACTAAATGCCTCCCATCCCTCTACCCATCTACTTAACACCCAACCCTTCCGCACCCACACTCCTACAAGAGGAACTCCTAAACGCCATCAAAATGCTCTCTCTCCGCTCTCTTACATCTCCATCATCCCTCCTTCAAAGCAGTTCACCTTCACCTTACCAATCCCCCCAACCCTCATCCTCCTTCTTACTCGTCTTCTTGACGGCACTCGTCCCAATCCCGCTCGGCTTCTTCTTCTCGCCAATAACCTGTGTCCTTGCTTCGCCCGCACTAGCAAACTCGTCCCAGAAATCTTGCTTATCTTTACTCGGGCCGGAAGGGGGAGCGCCAAACGAGTCCCAAAAGTCCTTTTTGTCGGGTTGAACGGTGGAGCGGGAGCCGGTGCCGGCGGAGTTGGAGGATTCGCCTTCGACGAAGCGATTGAAGGCGCCGCCGGCGGCTGTTGCGCCGGTTTGGATGCCTTGGCCCATGTAGGCGGCGGTGTTGCGGGCTTGGGAGGCGAGGTCCGCTTCTGCGAGCTGTGAGAAGTGGTATTAGTTGAACATGAATCTTTAAGTGGGAGAACATAGAGGAGGCACATACCTTCGCCATACCCGGCTTCACCCACCCATCATACCCCGTCTTGCCCACCTTACTCACACTCGCACCAAGCCATCCAAACCCCTTCGTCAACGCACCAACGGGGTCCTTTTGGAAATCGTCCAGCGTAGGCTGCGCTCCAGGCTCATCATCCTTCGCCCAACTATCCGGCTGGCTTCCAAACCCACCATACTTACCCCCTTGATTCGGCGCCAAATCCTCCCTTCGATTCGCATTCTCAGCACCCATCTTCGCAAAATAGGCCTCGTTCTTCGACTTCTGAGACATAGCATTGGTCCCTAGAGCCGGGGACCCCGAGCGCTGGAATGCAGAGTCATTGCTACGAGTCTTGCTGAGCGGCGTCTGGCTTCTGCTTCCCGCCGCACTCGCCCTGCCGCTCAATGCAGCTCCAGCACCGGGCGCACCACCAGCGTTTTCTTTCTTAGGAACACGCTTGGGCAAATTGCTCTTATCAAATTCGCGGCCTTCGACTTTACAACTCAATCGCTCCTTCCACTCATCGCCGGCCTCGGAATCATATCGCTCCTGGATCGACGACCCGTCAAACGTGCGCGAATCCTTTGTATTCGAAGCGTGGGCGTTGAAGAAGTCTTGGAAGGGCTTGTTGCCGCCGGCGGCCATGCGCGCGAGCTCGGAGCCTTTAAATGCATCCATGGTTATGCTACGGATGAAGGAGATGTGGACGCCGAGACCGCGGTGGACGCCAGAGCACGAGAGACACATGAAGATGCCAAGTTTGGGGGAGGCCTATGGGGAAATTGTGTTAGAACTATTCTTCTCCTTTCAGGCCCGTTCTGCTCTGAGAATCAAGTAACATACCCATTGCGGACTCGGCGCATTGCAATCCACACACCGATTGTTCTCATTCGTCTTCTGTATCTCGAGCAACTAGAAACACTTCAATTAGCACGCACTCCTCAATATCCAACGACCTGTCTCTTTCGCGCTCCTGGTGTTCTACTATATCCCCTGTTCCCATTCTGCGGCTCGTTCACGAGAGACCAGTCGCATGCCCTCGCCCCTCACCCCTCTACCCCCTACCAAACAACCCAACACACAACATGCGATACGCACCTTACTTCTCGTTTCCGGATCAACCTCCCACATCTTACTCATTTTGGGCAACCTTGAGAATCTCCTTCTCTAATCTTTCCTTCAAATCTCTCAAAATCCCCGATCCGATCCGATTCGATTCGATTCGCGAATGGCAAAAGCGTTCCCGTTCAGCTGCGTTCGTGGTAGCACCGATTGAGAACTATCCCGCAAGCAGGCAGGTAGGGGCAAAGAAGAAGAGTGTAGGGAAAAGATGTCGTGTCTCGGACCCCGTTAGACAAGTACAGAAGTAGATATCCTAAAAGGAAAGCCCGCAACAACACGCTACGGTGTTTGAAAGGCTTCGGAATCGGTCTAGAAACGTTCAAACGTGGCCAAGCCTGGGGTCCGTGCGCCTGATGTCTTACGTCGTCGCTCCGCCCCGCTCCTCCCTCTCCACCCCTTTTTGGGAGCCTCACCGCGGGATTGGGTTTCAACGCATCGCGGCCACAAAGAAAAAAAATCCTCTAGCTTTGGCAAGATTGCCTGCTAGGCCACAATTCCTTGTCGAGCCAATTGTACACATGCACCTGCGATTGCTTATTGTGTCACAAGTAGTTTATCAAGGGTTATACACATACCCTCTCATCCAATGATGCTTTCGACGAGCCGCTTTCGTCGGCGCTTGTGCGACCACTCAGCACATACACCCACCCTATTCGCACATCACGAAGCAAACATAATCGGAGCGATCTCCAAAATAGATTTTGAGAGCAAGAAATTTGCTTCATTGGTAGAGTGGTGACAGCGCCACGTAGCTTTTCAGCCCGCAGATCACTCGCAACTCTTTATCCACTATCTATCACAGACGGTCTCGAGTATCCCAACGCAGTCCTAACTAGTCTAGCCGCCCACAGAGCGATCTCGAGCCATCTCACTATAACCATATCAACCCTTCCCCGCCCGAGCCCTGCGGCTGCCCAAGAATAGCGGGGGTCTCTTGCTCTTTCCTTCCTATGTACGTAACAGCATGACAATACCAAAACGAGAGAGTATCTGTACAAGCAAAGCTATCCAGTCTTGTAATAGCTGTGTCGAAGCGAAGTGTCGTGTATATAAATGCTGCTAATAAAACCCACAATAAAACTGGTTTTGACGAGGCCTGGTATTATTTCCCTGGTCGAACCAAATACGCCATTACGCCGATGCTAAGTATGTTCGGTGAGGTTTCGGCTCGGACTACTGCCCGAGATTTTGAATGTTTTCATGAATTCGTAAAGTTGCCGCTAGTTTCCATCGAGTTGATGGAGATGAGCGAAGCCGTTGCCAAAAGGTGGGTTTATTACCATCTCTCAGCATTTGGATCTGGATTGCGAATCTGCAGAACAATTAGCACCTTCCCCACTTTTTCGAAACCGAGCCGGCAAATCTACATACCTTGAGTTGGCGTCCGTAATCCTGGCTGTCGTCCATACTAGCAATGCTTCCTCTACTTGTATTGTCCAGCACCATGATTGCATTCGGGTTCAGCCTCTGGTCGAAGATATACGGCCGACTGCTTCGTCTGTCTGAAGCAGAAATAGGGCTGATAGATTCGCTATCCAGGTTCCTACTCTGGCGGGTATTAATTGGTGCAATGGCGGGCGGATACTGTGGGTTGGATCCCGGTTGTTTTTCTGAGCGTCCGCCTAATAGTCCTGACCTGCTCATGGTACTCGTGTTACGTTGCACACCCGAGGGCTCGTCCGGATCCTGATCTTGCCGTTGTTGGCGCCTTCGCTTCCACAGGAAGAAAAGGACGGCGCCAACTATGATAGCAAGGAGTGCGAGACCGCCAACTACACCTCCTACGATTGCGCCAGTGTTGTTGCTGCCGCCCTTTCGACCTTCCGTCAGATTAGCTTCAGCACCAGTGGGACTGGTAACGATGGTGCGAGTGATGACTATGCCACTTTCGGTAATGACCTGAGTACTGGTCTGTGGGTCAGGTTTGGCACTTGTTTGAAGAGTACTAGAGGCCGTGGGTTTCTAGAATTATAATTAGCTTCATTCGTCGAAAAAGGCACATATAGGCTTTTTTTCTAGGAAAGGGAAAAAGAAAAGGGAAATAATACAGGAGTAAAGAAAGTAGTAGTGGAACTGGGATCAATCGTGCCAGCTGGTGCTGATTCAGTGACGGTCTTAATGACCGTCTCTGGCTCAGGATCAGTTGTACTCTTGGGGGGACTTAACGGAGCCGACGAAGGCTACATCCTAGTCAAATACCAGACCAAAAAGGAAACGACAATTCCACCGGAGAAAAGAATGAAAAATAACTTGATGACAAGGAGGAGGGGAAGAAGGGGAAAGGGGGAGTTAGAAAGGAGAGGAGAACAGAAGGGGAAAAACTGGCAGTATAATCGATGCTTGCAAACGCGCAAGGAGAAGGATTATACTAACAGTACTGACAACAGACGAGGACCGAGCCTCTTTTGAAGAGGAAGAAGCTGCACTAGAACTAGGACTCACGTTGGCGGAGGTAGGCTTAGAACCGCCTACGGTGCCGGAGGGCGCATTTCCGAGATCGATGTAGGCATAGAGGCCTTCGTCCTCGTTACCACATTGCTCGCTCGGGTAGCCGGGACACTTGACTTGACAATCGCTGGTATCTTCTTGCTTCTGGGGAATGTAATTGGAGCAGTAACACTCCTTCCATTTGAGAACAGCAAAGGCATACGTGCCCTGAGCATCGCAGCGGTCTTTACAAAGACCATTAGACATCCAGTCATCGGTTGCTGAGGGAAATTAGCATTTAAAGTCGTGAAGAGAGAAAGGCGATGGAATGCCACGTACAAACGTCGGTGCTCCCAGTATTTTGCGATGAGCAGTACGACATGTGAAAGCCATTCTGTGCGGCGACAGGCATAGCAACCCAGAAGAACACGAGCATGGCAGTGAAGCCAGCAGGCGTTGGTCGTGATGATCGGTCCATGATGTGTAATGGGGTTAGTTGAGTGAGATAGATGTAGCAAAAAGTGTGGTTAGAAGCTCTTCGACGAGTCCGCCGAGCGGGCAATTTGCTAAAGATGGATGATTAAAGAGTTGTTGGTTGTTGGCAGATGCCCGGCGTGGGTGGTGTGTTTGGTGGTTGCCCAAGGGTGAAGTAATGGACGTCGACAGAGGGATCTTCACAGGCGACGACAAAGGGCAGAAATAGTGACTGAAAGGAGTCAATGGGATAAAAGATGGGGACGCAAAGACGAGAGCGTCGAGTCGAATGCCGGTGAACAATGAGCGGGGCAGACTGAGAGCGCAATGCCGGGAGAGTCGAGTGGTGGTGGTGGTGGTGGTGGTGGAGCTCGCCGTGTGGTGACAGGGGAACTGAACTGGGGGCTCGAGCAGACCTAGTCTCTAGAGGAGCTTGTCAGCATTGCTGCCGTGAGGTGACGGCGAGTGCGGCGTCGACGCGGGCAGACGAGGTTGACGAGAGAGGTGAGGAGGGGGGGGGGTTGAGGGGAGGAGGACGAGAGCGAGGGCGAGGTGGAGACGGAGGAGAAGACGAGGAAAGACAAGAGGCTGGTGATGTGCAGTGGTGCAGGTAGTGGTGCAGGCCCGTGATGGTGGGCACAGGAAAGAGCAAAGAGCAAAGTGCTGGGATGCAGGCTAAGGCCAGCCTACGACATTCGGTTTACGGTGGATTCTGCCCGCCGCTCTGTTTCTGTTCTGTGCCTCGACGAAATGCCTTGCAATGATGCTGGTTGCTGCTCGCTCCTGGCCCTTTTGCTAGGATTGCCCTGCAGCGCCGGAGCCCGCTAGGCTGTGTTGAGCGGGAGACGCGAAGACGCGAACCGCTCTGAGCTGGCCCAATCGAGCAACTATCGAGCGCTTCGACCAGCGCCAGATCCGCCGCTCCCGTCGCTACTCGCTCTCCAAGGACCAAGAAACTAGAAACCTCCAAGGCACCGAGTGCTCTGGCGCTTTCCAAGGCCTTCTGAACTGACCACTACCCTTGAAACAGGCGGCTCTGTCGTCGTTGCAGCGGGCGTCGTCCAGCTGTCACCGTCACCGCCGGCTGTCGATCGGCCTGCAAAAAGGAGGCGGCTGTCTTCCAATCGCTAGACGCTGCGTCTGAACAGAGCGTCTGGAGAGCCGAAAGTGCTGCAGAGGATAATACGTGTGGTGTCTGGCCGTTCCGTCGACCAGCGAGTGTCGATAGTCGTCGTAATCGACCCTCAAGAGAACAAAGGTCAAGCGTCCCGTACCTATCACAAGAAATCGCTGTGTACCGCCTGCGCTCCAATCGTCATGACGTGCATGAACAAACTACTTGTCCACGGCTCCCACCCAGGCAGGTCCTCGGCTATCCGATAATGCGGCAGCCTTCCACTGCCAATGCTGCTGCTCCGCGTGCGCGATATCGCGACCTTGATGGTTGCACTCGCGCCGTCAGTGCTTCTTTCGGGGGTGGTGGTGGTGTGGGGACTACAGGTGTGAAGGAAAGCGAGTGCTGCGGAATAGAAGACTGCTCTCCTACTCCTGCAAAAAGCGAACGACAATAATCAATACAAAGGGTTGAGAACAAAAAGCGACAGACAAGAAACAAAGCGAGGGGCAATGCAGCACACACGCAGCACAAAGGATTAATTAGTCGACCGAGATCGAGGAGAAAAAGTGGAAGGAGAAAACAGAACTGAACATGGACGGGCCCGGACGACAATAATAACAATACTGACTGGTTGCGCCGCTCCCTTAGGTTCCGTGATGAAAGAACGTAGATCACGCGCAAAATTAGCAGCGTCGTGTCGTATCAAAAAGCAGCCCATCCCCATCCATCGGTCGCTAGGACGGCCAGCGAGTGCGAGCGAGTGCCAGAACTGACGACTCTGCGACTACAGGGTTTGGCGTGGTTGCGTGCTGCGAATCGTCGTCAATCGCTGTCCACTGGCTGTCCACTCGCTGCCCCAGTTGCGCCCATTCGTGTCCATTGCCCCGTGTGCTCGCCACCACCCAATTCTATAGTGCAGACTCAATAGAGCATGGACTGACTGACTGTGTAGACTACCCAGATGGGTGCTCGGATGCACAGGATGTTGAGGATGTTGGAGGCGGCAAGCATGCTTCATGCGGGGACCAACTGATAGACAACCGATAGCAACGGAGCAAAAACCTGATGGCTGCGCCGATAAAGCAAGTATCCCATGTCTCGATATTGCCTCGCCGGTCGACCCTCGACTGTCTTTCCATCATTGCATGCTGAATCTATCTCGTGTGTCTCCTGCATCTGCTGCACCTGCTGCACCTCTGGCCCTCGAGTCAACCCGCGGCCCTGCCTGGCGGCCGCTGCACCCACCAGTTTCTCCCAGTCCACGGTCAGGATCCTCTCACCAGCCGCTGACCATGAGCCGTGGCCTGCCGGGCTGAAAGCCACACGCTTGCTTGCTCAACCCTGACAGAAACCGTTTGGCACCGGCGCAACCGCGGGCCTATGAACGCCTCTCTCGTCCTCTGCCACCACTGCCACGTCGTTGTGATTGACATCCAGTATCCATTGCCACGCGCAGGGCGTCACGCCGGTCTGTTACAGAATTTTGCAATCTGCAAGTACATTAGTCTAACTTCTGCACTACGACTCTCTCTTCAAGATCACAGAGGAAGAAACGCAGCACCAAACAAAAAAACACCCCATGCCATCTCAACCAATCACACACCCCTACCTCCCAAAATAAAACCCCCAGCCAAAATCCCATATGAAATCCTCATCAAATGCAGCCCGTAATCCCCGAAAACGAATCCTTGAGATGTGAGATTTCCCATCTCAAATCTCGCATCTGACTTGACTCCCTCTCCCTTGTCATCAAGTACCGGTAAGGTACTTTACTCTCCGCACACGCAACGCCCCTTGTTCATCCAACTTACCAGTCGTTTCTCCGCCTCTGCGCCTATCAAACTAAAGTACTGACTAGTACCGAGTATGAAAATACTGGATCGGATCGGATCAGATCAGGCTAAACGAGATTTGCACCAGTGAAGCAAATCTCAGCTTCAACAAACATATCTTCACCAAAGTTCTGCATGACAAAAGTGTTACTTTACGCCTTTGCACGTAGAGTCTACTTATACGGCACATCACAAATCAATCAATCGATGGCGTCCGGGAAGCGTAGATTCCGTCAGCTTGGCTCCATTGCCAATTCCCATTTTCCTTCCTCTTCTCAATCCACCTCCGTCCCTAGCGCACACTACCCCTTTCCAGTAGTCTCTCCACTGCCAGCCTCGCCAGCCCAACCAAACTCAACTAAACGCCGGCCTTGCAGTCGATCTTCCCACTCCCTAAACCCACCCACTCCACTCCTTTCACGCGCAAGGGGGGCAAGGGGGGTTTTTCCTCTCCAGTGACGCAACACTTGCAAATCGTTGAAACAAAACCCGAATGCCAAAAAAAAAAAATTCACAAATACGCTGGGCAAGGGGCCCCACTATTCTTAATAGCACGATCGACAGGGGGTTTGGCTTGCGCGAATCGAACAAGCGAAAGCAATAGCGACAAAAGTGTCAGTGTGTTTGTGTGTCAGCCCAGTTCCAGTCAGTCGGTCGCTCGTCTCGTACTGGTCGTACACGTATGCCTTTTATTTGCGATCCCGAGAGCTGCGGCTGCTTGCTTACTTACTTACTTACTTACTTACTTACTTACTGTACTCGGCGGAGCGCGGGCGCGATTTGCAATCCTAAGTATCGTGTCGAGGAAAGTCGCACGCGGTCTCAGGCGAGATGAGGATTTTCGCGTACAGCGGGGATGGATAATGGGTATGGCGTCATAGGGCGGGCTGGAATGTTTGAGGTGTTTTATGTGTTGCGCATGTTTAATTAGTTTTGTGGATCGTTCGATCGGGTTTGGGTTTATCGGTTGAGGTAGATGTTGTTTGGGGTTGTGGTTGTGCTGGGTGATGGGATGTGAGGTTCTGCAGATGCTGGTTTGTTGTTGATTGATTGATTGATTGATCGACGAGCGTTGAGGCTCACTGAGACATCACCCGTGCTGAAAAGGGCAGCACAGGACAGGACAGTACTGCGGGAGACGGTCCTCTACTGTGCATCATTTTCCTTTCCTGGTAGGCGATTTACATTTGCACTGGATGAAGTGACGTGCGGTAAGATAACAACAGGTCAGGTCAGATCAAATCATATCTGTGAAGCTTCAATTCCATGATTTTGTAGATGCGTGCCGTGGATTATTTGCCAGGTACACGGACTGTTTCTTTCTAGTTCGTTGCTTTGCTTTGCTCAAATGTAAGTAAATAGTCTAATTCATATGTTTTTAATCCCCTTCTCTGTCTAGTTATCTTCGCTACCTACCATAGGTATGGTATCTAAGCCACTTGAAATCAAAATATGTCCAGTCCACCAAACCCACCCATCCACCTAACCAACAATACCCTCATTAAACCCCCCCAATCCATCCCATCCCATCCCGCGGAGCCTCCCATCACCTTGCAAAACTCGAAAATCATAGCCTGCGATCCACTAACCACCCGCTCCGCATGGCTCCGGACTCACCCGTCCCGTCCGCTTCGATCATCTATCATCGATCTTACTTTCCCCTAGATATCACTAGACCTTGAAAGCAAAAAGCTCATTTCCTCCCGTCGTCATTCGATTCCCATTTTTTATTTTCGTCTTTCGAACTAGAGAACGCCGGATAGCAGTAGTGTACCACAGAATTACTTATGTATCTCAGAGGCTAGCATTTAGCACTTCAGCCCTGGGAGAATGAAAAGTGGAGACTTGGACTTGTGGCCTCGGTTCCCTTTTGCTAGTGTCGTCAAGTGCATGGTTTGATAGAACAGCTTGCGTGTAATCGCAGAATCTTTTTTTTTTTCAGTTTCTAGTACCTGGCTCAGGTATGTATAGTGTGTACAGTAGACGCTTGTGCAAAGGGAATAATAACTTGTATTTCTCATTCCAGATTCGAATTCATTTTTTCAATTTGACTTGAAACATTTTACAATATACACTATAGTTTTGAATTCTTTCCTCCCGCCACGCCTGTGACTGTCTGGCCCGACAGCAGGAAATCGGGGTAGACGAAGCTCTCACGGCCTCCAAGACCAGCTGTATGCCATTGACCACCGTCGACTAAAATTAAGTATAAGTTAGCAATGCTCTATTGTAGGACAAAACGAAGCATATATATGAACAATGGAACCTTGAAACTTACCAACCAACGTCTCTCCATTGACATAATTACCCGAATCTGAAAACAAATAAATCGTCGCATCAGCTATCTCCTTCACAGTGCCATAGCGCCCAGACGGAATCCCTTTAGCCGACTTCGCTCTGTCACTCTCGCGAGAGAGCCTCGCCACACCCTCTGTGTCTGCAATCGGACCTGGCGCAATCACATTCGAGGTGATACCCTTGGGGCCCTGCTCAATTGCAACAGCCATGGCCATGGCGTCAACGCCCGCTTTGGCGACAGAGACGTGGCTTTGAAGAGGTGTACCTGCGTAATGCAAGGTTGCGCTCACGAAGATGATGCGTCCACCGGTACCGTTGGGTGGTGGAGTTTTCCCGTCTGTGTTGTGCTTGGCTGCGGACTGGATAAGATAAGGCAGGGTAGCTTTGACGGTGTTGTAGGAACCGAGCACGTCGATGTCGATGACCGACTTGAGTGCGTTGGCCGATATCTGGTCCATTGGCGCGAGGAAGTTACCCGCGGCACCCGCACTGTGATCACACTGTCAGCACAATCCGTTTTGTTCCTGGCCATGTTCATGTATGTTTGTTTGGTAGTGCTTTGCATGTTTCAAACACCAAGCAAGGATGAAGATGGTACCATGGAGGAGGGGATAACCCACATGACAAAGTCAATTGACCCCAGCTCCTTTGCACAGCGTTCTGCAGCGGCAACGAGCAGCTCAGGTTTCCTTACGTCCACGGCTCCCAGGCCAATCACCTTGGCGCCTGGCCGTGCCGTTGCAATATCCTTTGCCATGTTCTCCGTCTTCTCGACATTGCGGCCGACGATGCAGGCGTTGGCACCTAGGTGAACCATGGCGCGGACTTGGGCGGAACATATTGAGCCTGCGCCTCCTGTGCAGAAGACGACTTTGTTATCTGTATCGCGAAAATGTTAAGGTTAGCTGGGGGTGTATTCGATAGGGGCAGTATGTGGTTCAGTATAGAGATGGATTGCGTGTTAAGACAGGCCAAACTTGATACCGGTCCAAACTCTGATGCTGTACCGGCAAAGGAACATGGCCAACTGACCAAAAATGCCATCCCGCCATACATTGCTCATATACTCGTACTTTTCCATAGGCATTGTGCGTGGGGTTTTCCAGAGCGGACCGTCTGAGTCGGTGGGGGTGTTGTTGTTTGAGAGCTGCCGTGCGGAGCTGTGCGGAAGTGAGCAGATGGGGTGGATCAAAGAGTCGCTGCAGTCGAAGGAACGAAGAGAGCAAGTTATAAAGCAGTGGAGGGTTGTCTCACACCGAGTATAAGCTCCGGCCGAGAAAGTGAGCGCTGATGTTGCGAGGTGCGACACGCAACCGAGGTCCGTTCCCCAGGATTAGTCTCCACAACCGCCGAGGAGCGAAGAATCGAGGTGTCTGGCGCAGGGTAAGCATAGTAGAGGTGATGGGATTAGTCTTGCGGGGCTTGTAAGCATTGAACAATTCAGCTGTGAGCAGAGAGAGCGTATTGCTATCCTCGAAATTGCTACTGTTTGGGGAGTATGTTCGGAATTGCATGTGCTAGCCCCCTCTCATTCCCCACAACAGGACATGCTGAAGCATGGAGCTTGGGCCATTATCCTGCTCCCAATCACTGAACTGTGACAATGATAACTCCATAAAAGCTTAGCCACATCTCCGCTCCGTTCCGCTCCGCTTTGTCCGCTCTGTCCGCTGCCCCAGTCTTCCTAGCAATCAGCCCAACGTCAATGTGCATGACACACCAAGCCGACTATCAGCAGCCATCAACCTAGCTTGGCCATCCACTCCATCCCACCTCTCAATTCACTCCTCCCCACCGCCCGTCCACTTATCCGACACCATGGCCTCAGGCACCATATCTGTCTGCAAGTTTGTTGGCACAATTAGCTTGGGATTGCTCACGGTACGTAAATCGAAGCTTCTCGCCGCGCTAAACCCATCGTCTTTGAGCGCTTGCGTGGTCGCATGCCAGCATATGTTGTACAACACCAAGAAGACCTCGAACGCAGGCAATGGTATTCTCCACACTTCAATCCCAATACTAACACTACTCAAACAGGGCGTATCTGCCACCCTCTCCACCATCGCGCTCCCTTCGCTCCTCACCCTCCCCACCGCCACCACCGCCCGCACAACCCTCACCTACGTCTCCACCAAAACCCGCCTGCTCTCCTCATACCTCCGTCACGTCACCACTTTCGCACTCTTCTCCGCCTACCTTCTTTCGCCCCGTCGTTTCCGCCACCCTTATCTCCTCTACACATCCATCTTCACGTTCATCGCTGGTCCCGGGGTCGACTATGCTGTTGCATTGAGGGAGGGAAGCAATGAGCAGAGGACGGCGCTCGATCTTGAGGCACAGGGCGAGGATGTGAATGGGGAGCAGGTGCGGAAGCAAGTGGAGCGTATGAGGTTTACCGAGGGCGTTAAGGCTAGTATCGCGGGTCTTGCGTTTGCGCTGCAGGTTGTTGGTTTGTGGGGTGATGGCGCGTAGTTGGTGTTCATATCTATAATGTGCCATTGGCGGGGGGAACAAAAGAATACATATATTTGCTGGGTGGTCAGAGTATGTTAGATCGACACTTTTATGACGTCTGTTTTGCGATTCGGTGTTGATAGCAATGATGGATGATGGATTATATCGGATGGCGTGTTGCTTTACCATGGAGAGGAGGGTGTTGGTTGTTTGCTGGTAATATATGGTTTCTTGTGTTTGATACTCTCCCATCTTATTATATATTATGCCTCGGTGTATGAGGCTGTTGGCTTGAAGTCAATGAATTCATCTCATCTCCAAATCATGGGCACTGGGTTCCGAACGGCGACCAAGTGCTCACATTATTAAACTTGTTTGTCCTTTTTCTTGCGAGCTATAAACATGAATATATCGACTCGCTTTGTCACTATATCAAGTCAATCGAGTAAATCTGTGGAATGTCTATACATACAATATATACTTCCCCAAGGGAAAAAGAATGTAAAACCACAACAATGAAAATGAGTATGAAAATGAAATATAAAACAACCTAGAACGCATTACATTAATCCTACCCAAAGCTGAGGATTGAAATTTTTCTTGTATATCAAAGCAATAAAGTATTTCTTGACAACTCAATCCCACCGAGCACTTTTTACACCTCCAGCAAACGGATTTAATATTGTAAGATCGTTTTAACGCCAACACTTTCTAATCCTAGGGTTTTCCTTTGTGAACATGAATGTTTTAAAGGCCATGATATAGGTTGAGGTACGAACTTTTCGATGTATTTTCATTTCTTAGTAGCTCATGTACACGTGAACAGATAACTGTATTTGTTAGAAATAAGGGTACTTTGCTCAGACAAAATCCAAACTCCAGCCTAGATCAACTTTTTCCTTTTTCCCAGGAGCCGAAAAGAAGAAAGGAAACACGCGTAGTGAAACATATGTGAAGGGAAACAACCGGCCAGTACGTCTTACGCAGAATCTGTCACGCATCCATGACTAGCATCCTTTACAAAGCGCGCATACTTGAAAAGCGTGCCCTTCTGGTATTTCAGCGGCGGTGCAGTCCACTCCTTCCTTCTTTGCTCCATCTCCTTGTCGCTCACGCTGATGTTCAACTCATTGGCCTCAGAGTCGATAGTAATCTCATCGCCGTCCTGAACAAGACCAATGGGTCCTCCCTCCTGTGCCTCAGGCACAATGTGGCCAATCAAGAAGCCGTGGCTTCCTCCGCTGAAACGGCCATCAGTGATGAGGGCGACATCTTTGCCGAGGCCAGCACCCATGATAGCTGAGCTAGGCTTCAACATTTCTGGCATACCAGGGCCACCCTTGGGACCCTCATAGCGGATGACAACAACAGTCTTCTCGCCCTTCTTGATCTCGCCGCGCTCGAGAGCAGCGATGAAGTCATCCTCGTCATTGTAGCACTTCGCCCTGCCAGTGAAGCGCGTACCTTCCTTGCCGGTAATCTTACCTACACAGCCGCCAGGAGCGAGGTTGCCGCGGAGGATCTGAAGATGGCCGGTGGACTTAAGAGGGTTGCTCAGGGGCCGGATGATCTGTTGGTCAGAGGGGAAGTCCTTGACATTCTCCAAGTTCTCCTTAATAGTCTTTCCGGTAACTGTCATGCAGCTTCCATCAATAAGGCCCTCCTTGAGGAGGAACTTGAGAAGGGATGGTGTACCACCAATGTCATGGATATCGGCCATGACGTATTTGCCGGAGGGCTTCAGGTCAGCCAAGAGAGGAATGCGATCACTGACACTCTGGAAATCGTCAATGGTAAGCTTGAGGCCAATCGAGTCCGCAATGGCAATAAGATGAAGAACAGCGTTTGTCGAACCACCAGTAATGCTGATAACGACCATGGCGTTCTCAAACGCTTGTCGAGTGAGAATATCTTTTGGTCGAATGTCTTCCTTGAGCAAGTTCTTGATAGCACCACCTGCGGCAAGACACTCAAGCACCTTGGCTTGTGAGTTGGCGGGGTTGGAAGATGATCCAGGAAGCGTCAAACCCATGGTCTCGATAGCGGTGGCCATGGTGTTGGCCGTGTACATGCCGCCACAAGCGCCCTGCCCATTGCAAGCATGTCTGATAATATCGAATCGCTCCTCCTCGTTGATCTCGCCAGTAATAAATTGACCATATGCCTGGAAAGCCGAGACAATATCGATGCTCTGGTTATTGAGAGTCTTCGCGCAGCCAGGCTGGATCGTACCTCCATAAACCATGAGAGAAGGTCGGTTCACACGGCCCATGGCCATGATAACACCGGGCATGTTCTTGTCGCAACCAGGGATGGAAATATTGGCGTCGTACCACTGACCGCCCATAACCGTCTCAATCGAATCGGCAATAAGATCGCGCGATTGGAGCGAGTAGCGCATACCTTTAGTGCCCATGGAGATACCGTCACTGACACCAATGGTATTGAACTGCATGCCCAAAAGACCTGCACGCTGAACACCCTCCTTAACCTTGTTGTTCAGGTCAAGCAAGTGCATGTTGCATGGGTTGCCCGTATACCACACCGACGAGATGCCAACCTGTGCCTTATTCATGTCTTCTTCGTTCATTCCAGTGGCATACAACATGGCCTGCGAGGCGCCCTGCGATTTGGGCTGGGTAATCGCTCGACTGACCCAATTGAGCTCATTGTCGGCCCTGGTGTAGCGGATTGCGGAGGTCGAGAGAGCTCGGCTGGCAAGATGTTAGCTTCGAAAGCTCCATGAGCAGGCCAGAATTGGGATGTTTGACATACGTCGACTGCCATTGCAGACGCGACGAACATTTTGAGCGAGAAAGTGCAGCTCCAAAGCGTGCGAGCGACATGGTGGTGGGCTGCGGACTTCAGTGAGTCGTTGCTGTACTTTTTATGGATCGTGAGCTTCGATGTCGGAGTTCCGGCCGTTCGGCAAGAAGCCCGCTTAGAAATTAGCCAATCAGCGATTAGTGATTCATCACCAGTGACGTTCATTATACCAACTTCACGTTTATGAACCAATCCTCTAGTAAAGCTCAAATCTGAAGCTAGCTAGTAGTGGTAACACACAATGTGCCATGCCGATATACTGCGGGACGACAGGTCGACTAGGAACAGTCATGCAGGGGCTAACCCAAACCCTGATACACAGCATTGGACACCATTCAGAGAACTACCAAGACTCCCTACACTATTGCTAGATAGTGAAGCATCGCTTGAGAAGTTACATCACAGTCATGTCACTCTTCACTGTTCATTCAATTGGATGTTGGTTCAATTCTCTATCTTCAAATCCCTCGTATTGTTCGTAGTAGCACTGTTCTTTCACTTCTCTACTATCACGTATATAGCAACGAATGTTATTGTGAAGCCCCAAAATTGAACTCACTCTGATGAATTTATTATCATTCTCCTTATCGTACTGTGTATACTCTACAGCTCCCCTATATTTTAGCACTCTTCCCTACCATTTACTATCACTATTCAACATAGCACACCTTGATAATTTGCTTCTAACTCTGCAAATTTGTCCTCACAATGTTCTTTTTTCATTTATTCTTCTTCCTAGCCCAATGGCTGGGGCTATCCGCAGCCTTTGAACCATCCATGCTATCCAAGCCCAAGGTCTTCGCAGGCTTTAACTATGGCGCCTTCTGGTCAGTCCAGTCAAATCACAAGCAAAAAGCCGACTTTGTCGACGGCTTCAAACTAGCCCAAAGCTTAGACACGCCAGTCCCATTCAACAGTGCTCGACTCTTTACCTGCATTCAGAGCGGCACGGCCAATGACCCCAGTTCTGCCTTCGAGGCTGCCATAGAAACAAATACGAACCTCTTCTTGGGCATGTGGATCTCCCCAGGTAAACGAGGTGATTCAAATAGTGCCCAAATAGGAAACGAACTCGCAGCGCTCGGCAAAGGCTTCGAGAAATATGGCCAAAAGCTTGCTAATCTCGTCATTGGCCTATCCGTCGGAAACGAAGATGTATACCGCTGGAATGGTGGTGAGACTGGTGTCGACGCAGACACACTTTCTAAAAACATCGATGTTGTCAAGAAAGCAATCTCTTCGGCTCCCTGGGCCAAATTCATGCAAGATAAACCCATTGGTCATGTAGATACCGTGCAGCATGCGAATTTCAAGGGCGCAGACACGGTAGCAGACTTTGTTGGAATGACTGCGTATCCATACTGGAACAACGAGAGTGCCAACGTTGGTAAAAAGAGCTTCGACAATTCCCTCGCCATGGTTGAAAAGGCGGCTAAGAAAAAACCCGTATGGATCGCCGAAACAGGTTGGCCCTTCGAAGGTCCGCAGAAAGGCGAAGCAGTTGCTGGGGCTGAAACAATGCAGAAGTACTGGACCGAGGTTGGATGTTCGTTATTCGGCAAATATAATACTTTCTGGTTCCAGCTTCTGAAGGATACACAACCCGACCAGCCTGATTGGGGCCTGATTGATATACCCTCGCGGAAACCACGTATCAATTTAAGCTGCCCTGGTTTCCAGAATTCGACTGGGAATGAGAACTCTCCGACAACTCCCCCGAAACTTTCGAGTGTTCTTCAGAATCCCCCTAGGCCGAGTACGTTGGTGACTGTACCAAGTCCGCCGCCTGCTCCTCCTGCACCTCCAAAGAATGGTCCTTCTACCAAGTGGATCACGAGTACGATATTCCTCAACCATCCAACCCCAGCGGCTCCCAAACCACCTGCCGCGCCTGCACTATCAGTGCCAAACGCTCCAGCACCACCTTCCAAAGACGGCATTTCTACCAAGCTCATCACAACCACAATATATATCACCGTTCCCGCCCCATCCATCCCTACACCTCCCAACTCGCTACCAATCGCAAAACCACCACCAGCGTAAGCATTCCTCATCGCTACTAGAATACAACACGAACTCCTAATGACTCATCACAGTCCCAGCCCCAATCCCCAACAACCCCAAACCCAGCTCCAGCTCCAGCCTCCCAAAACCGTCACCGCAACCGTAACATCCTGCATAACCGTCGCCGATATCTCCAACGCAGGCACCTGCGTGTCCATCGCCGCAGCAACCGCCGCAGCAAACGGGCAATGTACCCCACCGCCACACTTTACCGGTCTGCCTTATCCGGGTCAGGAGGGGACAGTGGTGGCAGTGAGTAGTATTGGAGTAAGTAGTAGTAGTAGTAGTAGTAGTAGTAGTAGTAGTAGTAGTAGTAGTAGTAGTAGTAGTAGTAGTAGTAGTAGTAGTAGTAGTGTTGATCCGGCGGTTGTTATCACGCCGGCGAGCAGCATTGCTGCACCTTTCAGTACGGCGGTTGTAAAGACATCGGTACTATGGAGTGCAACTGGAAATGGGGTTACAACCAAGGCTAGTGGATCTGGTGGTGCTGGTATGCCCGGGTTTAGTTTTCCTACTGATGTTTGATTTGTGTTTAAGCATTTGGGGATGTTTGTTGGATAGCGACATCACCTTTGATTTTGGTTAAATGTAAATGTGATAGCGATGACTTCACAAGTTTGGTAAAACTTGAAAATATATTTGGCTCCATTTGAGGGGGAGCAAACTCCCAAAAATTCATCGCCATGATTCCTAATAAGTAGAGCATATATGTGGTGAAACGTATGACACTAACAAATGGATATCTTCAAAACTTAAATAACATAGGGAAGTAGACATGACATCAATAAATGTAAGTACAAGTTGGCCAACCAGCCTCTCTTTCCTTTCATCACTTAGTTTCCAAACTGTGAAAAGTCCCAAACACCAATAAATTGTCCTGTCAGGGGTATACAACACCATGAGGTCTCTGATCCGACGCCGATTTTTCAAATGATCGTGCCCAACTCTAACCTATCCATCCATATATAACAATCCCCGCTACCAGTGATAATGGACGACACGATACCGGTTCGCAAGAAAGTGCAGGTATCGTCCCGGAAATGGCAGTAACATAAATTTTAATCGAATTGGATGTGCCACAGGGAAATAGTAGAAAAGAGCAGCAGAATAGAAAGGGTATGTTTGAGTCGCATGCGAAAGCAGGGCCTCCGAGCGACAGGAGACGCAGTCAATAGATGTTTAAAATGCGATGGAAGCAACAATATGACATCGTTACAATAGTAGAGAGTTTATGTGGCAATGCACATCGAAGCAAGCTATGGCTAACGCAGCTCACTATGAAAGTAGCGTTGCCAGAGGTCATGTTGATGAAAATTTACTGTGGAGATGTCGCACGAAATTCGGAATATGTTGATGTGATACGGTATAGAACATTTCGTGAGGTTAATGGTCGAAAATAGAAAGAAAACACGTCTTTAAGCTTCCGAATTTGGACGCTCTACGGAGGAAGAATGGCGATGGAAAGGGTCATTCGAGGGTCTAGGTCGGATCTGACTAGAAGATTAGGAACATTGAACACTCTGTGATGTTGGTATGAAGCCGTATGGGCGACCTGGGTTTATATTCTTACGTCTCCTTGCTGAAGTTTATCGCACCAGTCTGGCCTGTACTTCGTTTTCATATGTTGCATGAGATCGGCGAGCGATGCGGAAAGCGCGGCAGAACTCGGCCATTTCCAGGATGAGAGTTCGAGAACAAGCAAGGCATTCGAGTATAAATGAATAAGGTTCCCGCCAAAAATAGCCGGAATGTTTTGGATCAGCACTGTTCCTGCTCGGTAGACCCATTGAGGAGTTAAAAAGATGTGAATGGCACCAGAGCTGACGACCGCCTCTAGGACATGCCATGCAGTGCCCCAACAAGGGTTCAAGAGAAGGTGGGTTTGATGAAGGGCCATGCGTAGGCCTGGCAACAACTCCGCCTTCTCGTCCAATAAGGGGAGCAGTTTCTTTACGTTCTCCTTGGCAATTTGATCGCCTTTCCGGAAGCGATGCTGGAGACGGTAGAGTGAACAGAGGTAATCGGCAGGGCGTGTCCCATCGAAGGATATTTCCCAGTCCTGCAATTCGTTAACAATCATGCAACTGCACAACCCACGCAACTACGCGGCACGCGCTTACTGGCTCAGGAAATGTAGCAGGTCGGTCTAATGTAGACGCGATTTCGTTTTCCAAACTGAAGATAGTTGAATGCATGTTACGAAGCATCTCAGCCTCGCTCGTTCCGAGCTCTTGCAGCTCAAGCTTCGCTTCTAGATCCAGAGCGAGGCGAGTCGCGAGGGCTACCTGCTGCCCAATGTTACCAGACTTGGGGTCGAACAAGCTGTTAATAGCAAGCAAGAGAACTGCGCGGAGGGTCGCAATAGTCGGTTCAACTGTTGATGCCTCGAGATGCTCCATTGCAGCAGCAAAGAAGTGGCTGGCAAAAGCCCGGTATTTGAGCGAATTGCCTTGATGGTACGAGAGTCTCCCTGAAGGATTCCACAGATGCTGCGGGTTCGTCTTCCGTCTCGTGCCAGGAACTATATGACAGGCAATAGAATAGACCATGTTTAGTGAGAAAACTTCAGTGGGGTTAAGATCGGCGGGGGTTGGTGTGGTAAGATAGTGCGCATTCAAGTCGAGTATGGGGTACAAGGGATGCACGACTTTCGCATATTCTTCAATCAACTCATGGTTTTTGGCAGGTGATTGTTTCCAGACTAGTTGCCATTCATCATCGTCCGCGAGGGGAGACTGAATCGAAGCAGCTTGCAGTCTGGGCGACTTGAGCAGACAGGACTCGGCTCCGAGATACCTGTAGCTATCGGCGGCATAGGCGAAATGATGGTCATAGTGATGGGCAGAGTCAGAATCGACTGATTCGGTCCTCGGGGGGATACTAGAGACACTTTCTTGGGGAGTCTCGCCTGAGACGGCGGGCGAGGTTTGGTTTCGTGCGGATATCCTGCGCACGTGATCGACCAATTCGGCGATGTAGCTGGGGGTTGAGGGTGTCAGTTGCTGCGGTGAAACCGAAACTAGATGGAGGCGACAGACCTTCGCGGAAGAAACTCGTTGCGTCCGTGGTCATAGAAGATGCACTCGACTCCGGCCTTTGTGCATTGCCTGGGTGGGTTGTGAGCAGCGGGCAGCGGGCAGCGGGCAGTGGGTGTTGTTGAGGTGGTAGCGCGTACCTGCACTTGGGAAGCAGCGTGTCGCAGCCGCGGCGACAATCGCGGCACCGCTTGCAGGCGGGCAGACTCTGGATCAGAGCGTCAAGGTCGACGTCGCCTGGCGGATTGCTGCTGGAGTTGGAGGCCATCGCGCGCCATCCTCCGTCGCCGGCGAGAGAGCGGGGATAGATATTGAGGATGGATGGCTCGGGGCTCGACTCGAGGCTGAAGACTGCAGGCTGCAGGCTGGACGCGGGCGGCGGGTTTGCCGGCCTGGAGCGCTGCTGGGGATTATAAACTTATTATGAACGCACTCAAGCGGCGCACTGGCTCTGGCTCTGGCATTGGGTGCGCTGCGGCGTGGGGGAGGGGACACGGGGGGGGGGTAAGGTGTGGATTTGTGGATTTTGGGTGGAGTTGGGCGGATTGGGTGGATTGGGCGGATGCCGTAGCGGCTTTTGCTTTATCGAGTGACGTGCAACCGATCACTTCCCAAAGCGCAGGTGCAGTTGCGGGCCGGGATGCGCATTCATGGGGTAGCGACGACCAGGCCCTTCCTTCCCTCTTCCCCCCCAGCGCCTCAGCGCGCCCCTGCCTTTCCTGCTCCCTTGCCACTGGTGCTTGCCCTTTGTACCAGCCTTGGCCTGGCTCCCTGGGTCCATCTGTTGCCGCCTCCGCTGAACCAGACATTTACTCCCCGTCCCCGTCCCCGTCACCGTCACCACCACCACCACCCTACTGTCGAACTACTCGTAACCACCACTTGCCGCTTGCTCTCTTCTCACTGCTCCCTCCCACTCCCCCCTCCGGCTCCGCCATGAACACAGCGCCCTCCTCTGCTGTTTGGATCCGCGCGAAAACTGTCTTCCATGATGCAGAACCGCACCAAGGTTCGCCGCAGAGTTTTGGCCTGTGCGCGCTGCCGCAAGAGGAAGCTTTCGGTGCCTGCTCCCCATCTTGACGTCTCGTCTGCCGCACGTCGTCCGCTCTACTAACTCATGGCCCCAGTGTGATGGCAAGGTGCCCGCCTGCACGCGATGTGTCGATGCTGGCGTCGCCTGCGTTGGCTTTGATTCATCTACCCAGCGAGAAGCGCCTCGCAGCATTGCGGATTATCTCGAGGCCCACATTGCTAGCCTCGAAGATCCGCATAGCCCAACCTCTGTGAAGCGCCTGGGCCGCTCAAGTGCTACTTTCCCTTCTCCGCCAGACTCCCATGAATCTGAGGCCCTCCCGGCGCCATGGACTGCTGAGAAGTGCACCTATGCGGACAGCCTTGTTAACCAAGTTATGGAGGACATTACTCCTTCATTTCTTGGAATCTCCAAAGCAAGGCCAATTCTAAGTTGCGTGGTCAAAGGCACTCAGCTGCCTTCTAAAAAGGGCCCTGTGGGTTCAACAGATTTGGATGAAAACCACCCCAGATCAATCATCAATCCTCAACCGAAGCCAACTACTGGTGAACTGGAAGGCATCGACCACAAAACAGCCCACGGCCTTTTTCAAAACTACCTTGACCGCGTCATCACACAGTATCCTATATATCATAGAAACGATGTGACGACGGCTTTTAATTCTATTTACTACCCAGCATCCAATCCAGGCCAGGATTCTCCCCGCAATCGATACATTGTCAGTATAATAATGGCCATATCCCTCTCGACCGCAGCACGAACCAGGCAAAAGAAAGCGAACGTCCTAGCCTATACATTAGTTCGACATGCCATGCAATGGATTCCCGAAGTAGCGACCAACGATATACCTGGCCTGCAGGCCATTCTCCTACTAACTCAGTACATTTTTCTCAATCCTAGCATGGCAGATTTATGGCTCTTGACGGGATTAATAAGCCAAGCTATTATTGATCTAGGCCTCCACCAAGAATTACCGAACGACGCCAATATATCCGCTTACCAACGCGACATGCGACGCCGGCTGTTCTGGTGTGCGTGGGAAATGGAAGTTGGAGTTTGCTGTATTTTCTTGCGCCCCATCAACTTGCCTATCAAGAGAATCGACGTTGCTTTTCCCGTTGAAGTGGATGATACGGCAATCACACAAACTGGAATGGACCTGTCAGGACGCGTCTCGAAGTTCACTTCACGCCGTATCTGCCAGTTTCGGCTTATCGAGGCGGACATCATTTCTGTGCTGTGGCATGGACACCCAATTCCAAAGGATTGCACGAGTTTAGAGCAATGGATGGATAGGTGTATTACTGCCATACGGGAATGGCGCAACGAGATTTATGCTGCTGCTGCCGCCAACAAGGACCCCGGATTTGATGCTAGGTGGAAGGAAATGACGCTGTATTCCGACATTGCGTACCCATACATCCTCGTGATCCTCTATCGTCCTTCTCGCCGCATTCCGAATCCAACCACCGAGCAGGTTGTGACGGCCTTGGTCAACGCTGTAGAGGTGGCCGACGGTTACTGGCAACAATCTAATGCGGATTTTGGCAGGATCAAATATGTTTTTCATCCATGTCACCATGTTTTCAACTGCGCTCTCATATTCCTTCAGGGCTTGCAGCGTTGCAAACAAGAAGTCTCGGACTTGTACACATGGCAGCAGATCGAAAACTGGATGACCGTCTTCGCCCATTGTTTCACCTCTATCGCAGAGCGTTGGACAGCTGCGAAGCGCTGCTTGGAAGAATACGAGCGACTTCTGGCACCCATCAAGAAGGAGTATTCCGATTTTCTTGCTCAGAAGACAAGCCTCGTACCCCAACAGCTTCGCACTCCTGGACCAGTAGGAGATGTAGTGGGGGGCATGTACAACTATCCAGTTCCAGCTCCAGTACCTGTATCGGTTGCAGCACCTGGACCAGCAGACATTGACGAAGCTTTCAATTTTTGGACAGTCTTCAATCCCACCACTACTGCTGACACAACTGATATGGTTAGCGCATATTCATATAACGCACCACACGATTGGAATGCCGAGTTCAGCTTGAACTTTAGTGGTATGGAGGCAGTACCGGAGGCATAGGTCCTTTAGAGGTAATTCCAGGATCATTTTCATTGATATACAAAGGCGTTCTCAGGATCACATCCAAGGAGTTATTGAGGATGCTATTGGCGCATTCATTGGATATCCAGCCTTAGGGCATCACTATAGGTGGCCGTTATTTTTTCTTCAAGCAGTTCACGATTTCGGTACGTTTTTCAATTATGAAGATCCTATCTCCAAGGGTTCAGAGTCCCGTTCGCTTCGCCTCTTCGCAACGGCCCGTTTTTCGCACAACTCTCCTTGCCACTGGTGTTTGAAGCCCTTTCTTAGGATACTATCTCAACACCATCCGTAGACCATGCACTTTTGGCTTCAATGCACGCCCATGTTGTTTGGTACCGTTCGGTACCCCGACGTCCGAGGTCGCTCTTTTCCGTACAAAGCTTAAGGCGGCCCGAAGCCGCTTAAGAGAGATTGGCGAGGGGTTACCATTCGACCAATCATGCAGTTAGGATTGGCGTATTCGGCATGTCATTGAGTGTCTTGGCAAGTCTACACACATTATTCCCAAATCTGGAGGAGTCCCGTGCGACGGGGAAGCCGGATGCTTGCCGAACAAGCAAATTGCGCGCAACTAATTCAGCCATGTCCGCTGCAGGGCACTTGGCATTACTGGCAGGCTGTGAGAGCGAACAGGTGTGCTCCAGGCTCTTGGAAATTTGTCGTCATCGTAAATTTTTTTTTGAGTATGGAACACCACTCGAGACTACCACGAGCCTACGAGGCATTTTACGCAAGGCGCATCACACGACAATGACGAAACGCATATTTAATCAAGAAGTTGAGGTCTTAGAAACACACCCTAGCGGAGCTTCGTTACGCAATGCAATGCATTAGAGCAAGGGCGGAGGCGTTTCAACGGTGGCAACAGCAATTAACGTTATCATCCCGGGTATTATTCCGACCTTACAAGTAGCCATAGAAAGGCCCTTGCACTCTTTTCCATCAACTAGGAACAATCGCATATATAGAACCGTTCAGCGGAATTTAGGTAGGCCCGAAAGTCACGCAATTGTGGGCTTCCTTCTTTCTTCCGCTGGCCAGGTACGATACCCGAAAAGGGGACTATCGTACTAAAGGAACAAAAAGACTGGGCGCGAACGATACCCACGCCTCTAAACCATGGCAACATGAGACGTCAAAAACTTGAACAAGGCCGGAGATGGTTGGGATTCGGACCGATAAAAGGAGGCAAGCTGAGGATCGGTATCAAAGTCGTGAGTACTGCCTAAGGCCGAGGCACCGGCTCGGATGGCAACTCTCGGATGTTCTTGTGCGACATGAGGGGATACTTCCTCTCAAAGAACATTGCCCATCTACTGTAGTATTATCGGGTGCCGTTGGCCGAAGTTTAACCAGCTGCCTCAACGTGCATGCTGTGGACCCCTTATAGTTTGCGTGCTTCGTATTGTGATCCAATAGCGGTACCCGATCCGGCTGCCTGAACTTTCTTTCTGCTTCTTGTACCACTATCTCAGCAACCCCTTTCACAAGACTACCAGTGACAAGCACGCCGACTGCGGCGCACGAGTGTATCCTCAGGCACAAACTGTGCCCATGAGGTAGCTGAAAAAAACCTACAGGAGTCAAACACGTGGCTCACCTTATTGACAGTGCATGAGTCTGCGACATTGGTGGCGTAGTGTAACGCGGGGTTAACCAGCGTTACTGGAGGGGGTGGCTCTCTATACAAGGCACCAGTGTTAAAGAAGGGGGCGCCCTCCGGCTTTGAGAGTATATTGGTTCTACGACCTTGGAAGGATTTCTTACGAAGCGTTTGTATGGTGCGTTGCTGGGATGGGTTACACGGAGGATGGGGTAAGTCCTGTCTCACAGGGTTTATGAACGCCGCAAAGGTGTTTATGTGCATCTTCTATATTCGGGGTGTTATTGGCACAACGAGAGGCGTACAGCTACACCTACCTCCAGCGCTTGAGGTATGGGTATATCAAATTATCCGACATCCTATTCCAGCACATACTATCGGGAGCGTTAGCCGAGACTGTTTCTACGTACCGGTCCGTTCTATTACCTAGAGCTTCAACGCAACAGTCTCTTCCACTTCTGTGGGTCTACCCAGCCTTACGACTGCGTTTTTATTCTTTAAATCCATGACGATATTGAAGAGCGTGCCGCTCCCGCTCTCTGGCTTCTCGAGCCTACATATCGCCCCCGGTAGATTCTGCTCGTCTTCAAATAGCCTGCTCACCTGCTCCCAGCTCGGCTCAGAACCCAACTTCCCCGCGATTTCTCCCATGGTACGCATGCGTACAAGCGAGTCTTTTATCCACACAGTATCGACCTCACCCGGGTGATCCAGTAGCAGATGGTTCGCATGCACAACACGATGAGCAGCGTCAGGATTACAATATGCAAACGTGGACTTTGTGAATTCGAGCCCAACGGAGCTGGACGCGTCGGCGAGCAGGATGTGCGCCGACGAGGCCATGCCATAGCTTTCGAGGCGCTCAACGGCGTCCTGGACAGAGGCGCTCTCTAGCGCCATTCTGAGCCCAAAGTGGACAGGCAAACGGGTGGCGTCGACGCCATGGACCTTGATCGCATTGAGGAGCGTGCCTACACCGGAGCTGTTGAATCCGATTTTGCCTATGATGCCCGCTTCGGTGACTTGGACAATGGTGGGCTTGTTATCTTGCATGATCTTGGTAATGATGAGATTTTGCTTCTGGGGCGCCATCCACTGGTTTCGCCGTCAGTATAACATACATTTTACAAGATGAGGCCTCGTTTTGCGGAAACGAGGAGGTGCGTCTGTTACTTTTTTTCCCCTTCCTCTCCTTGTCTGGTCAAACTTACATCCCAGTTTTGGGCCAGCCACGCCCGCTTCTCAGTGTGCCAGGCGAGCGCGGTACAGCCATCACTAAAGAGGCCGAAATTAATCTCCGTCCGGACGTTGAGCGCAACGATATCGAGAAGGTCTTTGCCAGCACCATCGGCGACCCCGCGCATTTCTTCGTGATAGGCGGGCCATGTCTGCTTGGCTTGGGCTTCGAATTTGGCGGCGTGGGTGCGGACTTCTGGCCAGGTTTGCTTGCAATTTTTAAGGAAGAGGTCTGCATAGAAGTCGATGCAGCGGGAAATTTGGAGCGCGGCAGCGGAGCCGTGCTGGTAGCCTATCTACAAGTTTTGATTGCCATGTAAGTCTGTATCTTTTCTTCCTCATTATTTTCTTCTTTTGGTTGAAAGGAATCTCGTGTCTCGATTGTTACGGACGTGGAGGGGTTGATTCGCAATGACGTACTTGGTATGGCGTGCCTTTGCACTCAATGAACAGCATTTTGTGAACCCGTCTGCGAACCACGGTTTGTTTCAACCGACCGGTACTGTAAGATGAACAGCCAGATGAACGCAAAGATATTCTCTTTACTGGATTTGAAATCAACCTCGATCGCCCAAGTAATCGTGCATCACTGGCGATCCTATCACGTCGTGTAGTTGTCGGCACTCGATGCCGGGTGTCCCCCACTGTGGGCGTCGGCAACACCCCGCATCAGCGCCCTCCTCCGAGCCTTGTACCATAGGTATGATCCCCGCGACTGTGCCCTAACACCCCCGCCACGGCCATCTGCAATGGGAATAACTGTTGGTGATTGCGATGCTCAAATGCATTTCCGGGGCCTTTCAAGGAGCGCGGCTCCCGCGCATGCCGCCACGTTTTCCACCCCATGTCTCGTGCCGTGGTTGCCCCGTTACGCAACTCCTGAGAAGGACATGTCCGCTGTGGGTTGTGTGTGTGGATAGCTGTTACGTAGCGTCATGTATGGCAAAGGGATTAGCTGCATGGCGTGCGTGGTTGGTGCCACCGGTAAGGACCCTGGATTTGAAGAGAAAAACTGGGAACTAGGGACGAAACATGTCTGGTTGATAAGATGGTTATTTGGCCCAAGTGGTGTGGTCTAGAAGTTGATACTCAAACGTTCACCACCTCCATTCCATCATACATTTTGAGCGATTCTCTCTTAAAATCAGAGTCTTGCCCAATCCAGCAATCAATTCATCTTTCATTATGCCGAAGCGAGTCCTTTGTTCCTATGGCATTGACATTGATGCTGTCAGCGGCTGGTACCATTTCCCAGTCTTGCATTCTCACACTCGAACGTACTAACCACCATATCAGGCTGAACACGCGCAACGGTAGCCCTGCCAATCCTACAGACGTCTCGCGTGGTGTCTTCGGCGCCACAGTAGGCATTGATCGCCTACTGAAGCTCTGGGACAAGTACAACATCAAAGCCACTTGGTTCACTCCCGCCCACTCCGCCGAATCATTCCCTAACCAAATCCGCAAGATTGTTGAGAAGGGACATGAAGTGGGCCTGCATGGCTATACGCACGAGTTCGTGAGCACATTGGATGAGCAGCAGCAGAGAGATGTGCTGGATAAGAGCATCAAAGTGTTGACGGAAATTGTCGGAAAAAGACCTAGAGGATGGACGGCACCGGCGTGGAGTACGAGTAAAGAAACCATCCAACTACTCGAGGAGTTTGGAATCGTATGTCTTCAACTTCTCATTCCAGCAAAAATAGTCTACACAAGCTAACGATGCTTCTGTTTCAGGATTACGATCATTCCTTCATGCACCACGACTCGCAACCATACTACGTCCCCTCCCCTCACCTCACCAATCTCATCGAAACCGACGTCTCCAAACCTGCCGCTCACTGGATGACGCCAATGAGCACCCTCAAACCGAGCTCCGTCGTCGAGGTACCCGCAAACTGGCATCTCGACGACTGGCCCCCTTTCCAGCTCTCTCTCACTCAAGCCAGCACGCACGGCTACGTCGACACTGCAACCATCGAGCGTCTCTGGAAAGAGCAATTCGAGTACCTGTATCGCGAGTGCCCTGACAATGGGAGCTTTGTTTTCCCGATTTCTATTCATCCACAGGTGAGCGGGAAGCCCCAGGTTATCTTACTACATGAGCGATTCATTGAGTGGATCAATGGGCATGAGGGCGTCGAGTGGGTTACTATGGAGCAGATTGTGGACGAGTTTAAGAGTGGGAAGTTGGGTGGGGTGAGTGTCGAGGGGGGTGTGGATGTTTGAGATGGGTAAATTTCCATATCTGGCATGAGATGACGCTGTTCCCGTCGGTTGCTGTTTCATAAAAAGTTATGATTGAGTCTGGTATCCTTGGGGCATTTTCATTACGATCATTTCGATGGATATGGAGGATCAGGCACGAAGCTTCGTTTCGAGATATGTAGATCAGGTACCTGACATCGGCAAGCTGGTGCCAGATAGCATAGTGTGGGGGTCCACGACGAACGGTACCTGTAGTAGGATAGAACAAAGCGAGAAGAGTCGATTCATTCCCCAAAACGTCAGCGGGTACACCCGTTCCGTTACCACCTCGTCCTTCGCTTCGCCTCAGGCACGAGTAACAGTAGTGTGGTATTCCCGGGCGCTTGACACTGTTCATTGTGGAGTTGAGCCAAAAAAAAAGTTCAAAGCTGACGATACTTGCTTGAATTATCCAGCGTCCACATGCTCGGCGAAGACGGCTGATACATGCCTGATTTGTCCTTTAGCATAAACATTCGCATTGTTTTTTTTTAGTGACCATTCATCTACGTGAACACACATACCCCCGTCCCATGCGAACGCGTAAAGCCGTCGCCGCCATCGCAACCATCCATCCATCCATCCACCCAACTATCCATTAGTCACAGCAAGGGAAAAAGGGTCTACACACGACACGCCTACATGTACCCACCCAACACCTTCGCCACATCACCGCAGCTCGCCCCTGCACCTCGTGTGACATGGCATGCATCGGCGACGGACCCGTGCATGGAAGGATCCACGCCAGGGACCAGCAGCGCGGAGAACGGCGCCGCATCCGAGGCTTACTTGCCTTTGTTGTGTGCTGCGTCGGAGTGCGACGCGCTCGTAAAGTTTGTTTCTGAAAGAACAAAGTACGTGAGCGGCATGAGACGATTGCTTTCTGTTTTTGGGTGGTGCTGCGCTGCTTGGCTTTGGGGCGGGTTAGGCGATGGGGTGTTTGATGCAAAGGGGGCTAGATTGGGGTTATGATGGGGACGTGCGGTTCTTTTTGTGCGGTTGTGCGGTTGTGCGGACGGATTATCTTTTGTGTGGGATGGGGGTGTGGGTTGTTTATACTATATAGGCGTGTGGGGTTGGAGGCCTTGTTGTATGAGGGAAGATTTGATGTTTTCGTCGAGTAGAATGCTTGTGTGTTTGGACCATGTGGCAAGAGAGGGAGAGGACAGGGCCTGAGACTTTCTTGAAATGGGAAATAGGCGAACTTGCTTTTGTATTATTGTACCTAATAGCTATTATCGGCCTCGAATTCAATGAATTGAAAAGACCAGCTTTCGGGCATTTCGAAACGTGATAGTTCTAAATGGTTTCATTCACAATGGACAGAGAGGCTGTGATAGTCAAACGAGGAATTTTGGTGACTTCAAAACTCAACGCCTCAGAAATTAGTGCAGCGTAACAGCGAGTTTCAATTTGCAAACCCTGTCATAATTACTCCCCATCAGCCACCACAAAACTCCACAACTCCCTCCAAACCCCACGTTCCATCCGCTTCGGCCTCCTCTCCAAAACTTCCTCAATCCTTGCCCTCTCCTTCCTCCTCGCATTTTCCGCCACAAGCTCATCCTGCATCTCCGGACTCATATCGTACTCATTCACCTGCATCTGCTCATCTTTAAACATGGGGCTCTCGATCCGACTGTTGGTGTTGGTGATGGTGATGATGCTGTCTCTTTGGGCTTCGAGCTCGATGGCGTTGGAGCTTCGGTAGGTGTCGACCGGACTGAGAGGTTGTTGTTGCTGTGCGGAGTACGCTGGGTCTTCGCGCTCGATGGACGAGAGGTCTCCTAGGACGTATTTGCTAACCGTTAGATCACGGAGATCGACGCCGTAGGTGCGTGGGTGGATGTATTTGTAAATGAGATATAAGAGGCCGAAGAGGAAAGGCTGTGTTCTATGTCAATTTTTTGTGTCTTATAGATTTAATTTCTGATAAAGGGGGGGATTAAGGTTGGAATACATACCCCGATATATGCACCTATTACGTCGAATGCTAGATGTGTGGTAGATTTGAGTTGCTCGGTAGAGGTCAGGTTGCGCTTTGCTACAAGGATGTAGAGAGGTGGGATCCCAGACCAAATGACAACGAAAGTACACCCAGCAATACCTATGTAAGCGGGTAGAGGCTGCCATCGTGACTTGAATAATCGAGATATGTAGAGTGGATCGTTTCGACTGAAAACTTCGCGTTTCTCTAGTCTATCGAGCCTATTTCGACGAGATGCGGTTAGCGTAAATCCTCAAAGGGTCCTATGGTGAACTTACCCAGCTTTGAATCTGAGAAATGTTACGCATAAGCAGATATTAATGCAAGCTAGTGTTCCTGTATATAGCTGGGATAGAGTGACACGCGGCTTTTAGATGCGGAAAACAATTAGTTCATGTTCTCATAGAAATGCTAATATCAGAACTCACTTGGGAGCTGGTGTGGTCACTAAGTCCTATCAAAGACAGGAATCCAAACGCTGAGCAGAGTAATATCGCCGCGAGAGGGGTGTGGCCATTGTTCGTCCGCCCAAATATGTCTGCAACTCTTTTGGGTAGATATTGTTGTGAAAGCATAAAGACGCTCCGAGAAGCAGCATACAAGTCGGTATTTCTTTGGGTCAAAATTAGTAAACGTTCAAATCTAAAATCTTTGATATACTTACGCCGTGGTATATGCCGAGATAATAAAGAACGTATTCAGCACCTTAGGCAAACCATGCAGTGAGGTCTCTTCCACAGCAATAACAAAAGGCGATTTATCCATGCCGCCGTTGTTACTTCTAGCCCAAATCTTATGAAGGTTAGGGTCGGCGTAGTTCACATTTGTGCCGCCAGCCAGCATGACAAAAGGATACATCGAGAGCGGAACGAGGTAGACAAAGGACATGGCGATTGGAACATCTTTCCAAGGGTTCTTTGCTTCACCAGCCGTCATAGCGACAAGTTCGCCGCCGAAACAGGAGAACATGGCAAGTGTTATTGAGGTACTGTGCCAGGTTAACAGTGGTACCGATTAAGGTAAAGTGAGACATACATCAGTGCGAATGCACGTCCGCCAGGCCCAGCTAATCCGAAGTTGGAATCAGGTACGCCTGAGGACTTCAGAGGAAGTGACGTGGTAGTATGGAATCCGGCAGGGTTCCATCCGTCTGTAAACGCATGCGAGGTGTAGTCTGTGATCTCGTGTCAGCGACTTGCGCATGAAGAAGTACTTAACAAAGCTTACTTGCGGAATAAGATCCTTGTCTTGGACCTCCACCTCCAACATTCACTATGATCATTAGAATACATACAAGAACGAGAAGGCTCAGTTTGAACCACATGATAACCTATGAAAATTAGTGATACAGCTTTCTACCCAGGTTGCTCTTGCACTTACCCTCTCGAGCTTTCCATAGAACTTTGATTATGTTAATAATTGATATTTTCAGCTCAATATGGGAATGCGTATGAAAGCTTACCTTAACGCCCAAGCAATGAGAAAAGGTGGTCAGTGCAATGAAAGCTATGTTAATAGCGACCTCAGCTCCAGTAGAATGCGGTTCCTGCTTGTTCTTCAACAAAGCTGTCAATTCCGCCGAATATGCCGTAAGAGTAGCCATTGCGAAGATTTTCGCTAATCTAATACATCTTTCAGTATCAATCTCCAGAAATTTTCAAGCAAGGTATCGTCGTACCCATACAATGCAGCCACGGCGAATCCAGCCGCAGGATCCAAGAAGGTATGAGGCAGATCAATCAGCGCTCCCGTCAACGGCCGACAGGACACCATTTCGGTAACAGTATATAGCACACACGCAACAATAAACCCAGCAATCGCATAACTAATTGCGGCTCCAAGCGACCCCGTCGTCGAGATGAGAGCCCCAGAACTGAGGAAAATGCCGCCGCCTACGCATCCCGATATTCCGATTCCTGTCAGATACGAATTTCAGCAGGGTCCTACAAAAAAAATAGGGCGAGCGTCATCAGGCGTACCTGCGAGTTGCGGTCGGTTTAGCACGCGATCTAGATGCTCGAAATGATTGACATAGTACGGTGAGCGATCCAAAGGTCGTAGCTCTGCCATGGTATAACTGCAGCGAAGCTCGATGGAAGAGCAACAGCGGCTGGGAATCGAAATCTTTATCCAAACCCTCTGGAAATTATGGCGGTGCAAGACTCTTTAAGCCGCGCATCATTCCACTTCTCGACACGAAACCAAGAGTTAGCGAAAGGGCTAAAGCAGTGTGCCAACAGCTTGGCTCAAGTTGGAGAAGGCAGATTTGTGTGGCTGTATCGCGCTGGGAGAGCCAGGCACCGAGGCTTAGACCATTACACAGAAAGCAATACATGGCCTCCGGTGAGCCTTTTCGAGTACCAGACAGCTGTCATTGGGGCATTTGGCAGTGTGACCAGGACTAGACAGAGGTGCTCTCTTATTGGCCAATAGGGGCGAATGAAGATACAGAAGAGCTGTGGCTGCAGATAAGTACGGTGGTTTTCTCGTATTGGACATTGGACATGTGTACAGAAATTGTGTAAGCGATTTACCCGCTCCTGATTGGACCGAACCTACTCGCTATCTTCGCCCGCCTCACTTTTGTAATCATCCACCTCTCGTCCCGGTTACCGGTTTGGGTAAAAGGATATAGCATACGAGCATACGAGCCGCTGTCTACGCTCATTATTGGACAACAATCTTTCCATACCGCACTTATCTAGGTTACGTCAGTATATACGGTATGGGCCGAAGTAACGGGAGAGGCAGTCGAACATGTGCATGCAATACACGGCGGTGGCGGAGCTGGCTCCAAGACGAGCTTGGAAGCCTGGTTTTGGCAAAGATAGACGAGGAGGGGAGGTTGTCACACACACACAACAACCCAGAGGCCAGACCGCAGTGCCTTGCTTTTGAACCGATAAGGCGGGCACACGAGCTACCGGCAGCCTCCGCACTACTGCTACCTAGGTAGCTTCTTAGCTCTCCTTGCAGGATAAACCCACAGCCCTCGGCCCTCCACCCTTCGAAATGTGAATAGATGATGTCGTCGCCCACGACCATCCGGAGCTTCTCTGACCGGCGCACTTCTCTTGTTACCGAGCACTTCAAGACGTTTTCAGCCTCACTGGGACAGGTTGCGGAAACCTGCTTGAAAAAGAGTAGATGGATGGGAGTTGGGAAGCCGGACATCGCTACTGCCGTCTCTGCTTCGGGCTGGCTGGCTGCTACGAAGTCGTCGGAAGTGCGCCTGCACCGCTTGGAAGACACTGCTAAATCGAAGAAATTCAGCGTCGGCGAGGAAATTCGTGCGGTTGCCGTATCGGAGGATCTACTGGCCATCGTCACGCATACTCGCCTACTCGTGTACGAATATAGGGAGAATGGCGACTTGGAAGACTTCAAAGTGGAGGAGCGCCGCATCGACCAAGATGGGTACTGGACTCCCAGATCTGTAGCTGTTCTGCAGGCTGGAGATAAGTGTACGGAAGGGGGAGCTCTGGCTTGGATTGCTGTTGGCGGTGAAGGCGAGAATGGCGTAAAGGTGTTCAGTTACACGTTTAGGAATTGCTGGAATAGCCATGCTGAGCGCATGATCTTGGGATGTCCATATAATAACGGGGCCGTCAAGTTAGTGGGGTTCTCGCCTTGCCGGTCGAATGGTATTTTTGGAGTCCTGGCTTTCGCGGTGACAACAGAGAATCAGATATATTGCTGGAACATCACCGGACGTCGACTATCTAGCATTCAAACTGTGGATTCTGTTTGGCGGCTTAACTGCAATGTCGGTATGACAGAAACTGTAAGCGATAGGTTTCTCCCCTTTTATCACAATGCTAACTTAAGCCAGGCCCACCAAGGTACTATATCGTCTACCAATATCTTCCGGTCTCCATCAGGAAGACCGTACCTGTTCTGCACCACTGATAGAAAACCTGGGTCTCATCTCATGCGAAGCTTTATCATACCAATTGACGAGTTTGGATATGGGCCGCGTCCATCGCGAGAACAAATAAGAGAGCTCCCGGACACAGTAGTGGGCGACAACGTCCTAGCTGGAGTCGCGTCTTTGAACGGCCATTTTCTAATCACAGTCGAACCAGGAAAGATGAGACTATTGACTCTAAAAGGCGCCTTCGAAGGGGGATTAACATGTCTCGCTAAGACAGTCGACTGGCACTCTTCATTGAAAGGCGCTACTGCGGATATTTCTGGCATCTCGATATCCGTCAAGGAACACTACGGAGGACTAGAAATTGTAGCTGTCGATGGCCGACGCAACATTATCACTGCAAGAATCAGCGTCCCGAACATGCCAGCACCGGAAAAATACGTGCCAATACTCGGCCGCCGTAGCGTGGTGGAATTGCCCCATCATGCAGCAATCAGGGAGTTGTCGTCCGATGAAAGCAGCCGCCACTCCGTCTCCACCGCCACGATTGAGTACCCAGAAGACCGGATTGAATTAGTGGCGGGCTGAAGTGTTGAGGGCCGACCCATGTATCGGGTCTATGCGAGTGTCGATTTTTTCTCACCTATGCCCAGGAATTCCCTACCGTTCGATTATGTGGTTAGCAGCGACCCACCATGTACAAGAGCATGTCAGCTGTAGCGGACTATGACGGCATGAGATTGCAGCTCCGAGGCATAAAGGCTTCAAGGGTCCGCTTTAAGGAGATTGTATCATTAGAGTAAAGGAGGTGGCCCCCTCAGGTGACGAGTCGAAAGGAGAATTGGGGAATGTTCTAGAGCAGGATATAGAGGCAGATCAGGATGTTGGATATTCTTCGACAGTCGACGGAGAGCGTTGCCATACAGCGTACATTGAGCCGTTAAGGCTCTTACTTGAATCTTGGTAGATGCCATATTGGGGTCGGATGTGGCCGTTTCCGAGTAACCCTGGTACATCTGTAACAACTCACGGGCAAGGAGGGGAGGAGACACCATCACAAATCAGGAAATACATGGCAGTGACAGACATTGACAATTGAAGCTTTGATCATTCCATTTACATATGTAATGTACAATGCACACCAGAAGAATATCTCAAAAATAAATAGCTAATTTGAAGCATCCCCAAATCCGTCGAGCGCTTGAACGGATTCCTGATCCGGGTCGTGTTGTGACCGTTTTTCGTCTTCATTACTTCCCCTTCCTCCATCATTCATTTCTCCCCCTAGGGTATCATCGCTTTGACCTATTTGCATCAATCCCGTGCTTACATCAAGAGGTAAGCGAACGCTCCCATGGCACCGGCGAAGACAATGTTGCCGCTAAGAGCAGCTGCGGCACCAGTGGATGAGGGAGAGGCACCGGAAGAGGTAGGAGAGCCAGATGAGGAGCTGTTCTGGAGAGTTCCACCAGATCCGCTGCGGATGGAGGGAGCGGTGTTGTTGTCGGCGTTGGAAGCGGCCTGCTTGAAAGCATCAATAGTCCTCTGGCCAGAAGTACTAGATTTGTGTTAGCTTGTGATATTGAAGACCATAAGAGCCCAAAGAAAACTTACGGAGCATTGATGGCACCGACCATACCACCTTGGCAATGCTGTCCCTGGGTGCAGTAGAACCAGATGGGGGCAGAGGCGTTGGTCACGTTATACTGGAAGGTGGTTGAGGCGGCGGCGCTGGTATCGGAGGTAGCGACATATCCGGACCAAAAGCCGTTGGCAAGAGGCTGGCAGGGGGAAGCAAAAGCTGCCTGGGCAACGGAGTGGTTCTTGGGCCAGAACTTGAAGGTAACGGTATCACCCTCAGCAGCCTGGACGTTGTCGGGCTCGAAGACGAGCTCGCCCTGCTTGTTACCGACGGCAACAATGTGGTCTGCGGCGAAAGCAGTGCTGCACAAGGCAGTGGCGGCGAAGACGGTGGAGAAATGCATTATGATTGGTGAAGAAGAAAGAGTCTTGCTCGTTTAGGGAATAGGGCTAAAAGAAGGAATTGAGATATCTGATGAGAAATTGTGTTTTAGGAATGAACTATTGGGCCAGCCTGAGGAAAGAAAGAATATGCTCGTGAGGGCATTTGAGTGCATTTTATACAACAAAGCTCGAAACGCAGCCGCTGGGCAGTGCCGTCCAAGATGGGCCCAAGATGGAAGAGTCGGCCTGAGCAGGCCATGGCTAAACACCTTCGAGACTTCAGGCGTCGCGAAGGCATGCAAAAAGTTACGCCTGGGGTCCTGAAGCGTTAGCCTGCAGGAAACAAGATGGCTGATAGGGATAGTTGTGATTGGACTGTCTCTGGGACTATCTGCCACAGTCTGCCCCAGGCGGCTGGCTTCAGCCACTGACGGGCCAGGGTGAAATGGTGCTTTGCCTGAGGTGGTGGGTGTGGCTGTTTGGAAGCCAAGGAGAACAGCTCGCCAACGATGCGAGTTTCAGGGTCGATGTGTTTCTGCAAAGAGGGATGAAACGCAGTGATGGCGGCTGCATCCAGGTGATGAGACGTGTGTCAAGAGGCTAGCGGCCCCTGGAGACGTGAATGAATGGGCACGTGCCACTTAGTAATCCGCGCACACTGCTTTTTCTCCGCTAGTTCCGAGCTTCATCCAATGTCTATCCATGTCCACCAATGTCCACCAATGTCCACCAATGTCCACCAGTGTCCACCAGTGTCTACCAAGCTTCACCAAGGCTCTCCTCTGTTTTTTCCCACCCTCTTTGCAGGCTTCCCGCAGGTCACGGCTCCACGGTTGCCACGCCATCTGGGGTACAGACAGCGCGATTTACTGTTGGCGAGTTTCGGGCCTGCAGACGCGTCCTTTGGCTGCTCCAGGGAGTGCAACAGCACCCGCCAGACGACAGCCACATATCCCCCGTCCAAAAGTCCTCTGACCATGTCCTTAGGTTTGTTGCCCATTTATCCACACCATGGCTTACCCGCTCCCTTCAGCACTGCACACAACAAAGTAGTTCTGTGTTGCCGTTCACGTTTTTGCGCTCGGCATGCATTGGATACACGTTGTCGTTGTGCCACGGCAACCGGCATATCCATGGTATGCGGCTTCTCCACGCCGTCAATGCTGTTCGAGAAGCCGCCTTTCTCGAAAGCGGGCGACCAACCGTAATAATGTAATGCTAAAATCCCATCACATCGGGTGTACAAGGGAACCTACTTCTGGCGGTGAAAAGATAGCATGTCCACGTACAAACGTGCTGAGCTACCGTATTCTGTGCGTACCTGCTGTGAGACAACTTCGTTGCAGGCAGCTTTGACATCTATAAGCATCACCACCAGCCTTGCGCTACCTTTACTCACCAGGTGTAACGCTGCACAAGAACAACGGATCCAAAAACCTTCCGGCTTGGGGTCGCTGGCTACTTTCCGGCTTTTCCGCCTGCTTGCATTGCTGGACTCTTCTGCGCATTTACCTGCACGTTACTTCGGCATGGAGCCTGACTGAGCGCTGCGCCGACCCTCTCAATATTGATCGCTCTGAAGGATTGCCCGTTGTGGTTGACGCGATGTCACCCGCCGCTAGCTCCGGTAATACTTTCGCTTGCTCGGCCAAATGTGGTGCCAGGCCAGCCGCACCCGCTCTCACTTTTCCAAAAATACCTACATTTGCCCCATTGGTATCTCGTGTTGTCTCAACGCTATGAGCTCATCGACCATGATTTTGTGGATGTACACTGTCACCTGAACTACCAGTCCTAGCTAGCTCTTTGACAGTAGCATCTGGCGCCCAAGGTTATCCTCGCTCGTTGCTGATTTTCGCCTTTTTCGAATGGTGACCATGACAACGACACGTAAAAGTATGAACACATGCGGTCAGCAAGTCTCAAAGATATCTGAGTCTTGTGAGTATAAAGAGTGTCGTGCCCTCGATGGAAACGAACATCATCGGCTTGCATTGACAAATCATACAATCAATCCTACCAACGCTCCAGAACATCTCCAACACACTCGTTCAATTACTATTAAAACTTAATTCAAATAATCACCATGAAGTTCACCTCTGCCATCTCCGCTGCCATCATCGGCTTTGCCAGCCTCTCCTCCGCCATCACAGTTTCCTACGATGAAGGCTACGATCAGGCCGGTCGCTCTATGAACGCAGTTACATGCTCTGATGGCCAGAATGGCTTGGCGAGCAGGTTCCCAACTCAAGGAAACTTGCCTCACTTTCCGCTCATTGGCGGCTTCCAGGGTACGACCTGGAACAGCCCCCAGGTAATATTGTTCTTATCGTCCAAATAAGATGTAATGCTAATGTTCCTTCCCCATAGTGCGGAACCTGCTATAAGTTGACCTACAACGGCATCAGCGTCAATATCCTCGTTATTGATAATGCAAATGGGTTCAACATCGCCAAGGGAGCCATGAATGCCCTGACCAACGGACGTGCTGAGGAAGTTGGTCGTGTTGACGCTTCTTATGAACAGGTTGCTGCCAGTAACTGCGGACTCTAAACGATTCGATGATTACCCCGGAAACGATACGAATTAAGATGGGGAAGAAACTATTAATGGCGGAGGAAAATCTTTAAAGACATCATGATCAACCGCATCTGAATACTGGTAATTTCTATTTTATTATTTGACGATACTTCAGCATAGCGTGGTTCAGCATAGCAATCTGGTATCTAGTCATTCCTTAATTTCTAAATGGGTCAAGCATAGCGCTTCTTTTGAAGATTAGCATTCATTCAATCTATGCATAACTGAAGCGTACTTTTCAGAGTGCTTTATTCACTGTGTTTTTGGACCTCTAAGCGTTGTGTGTGTGTGACAGACTCCATGAATACAAAAGTGGTGCAAGGACACGTTCGCGAACGTATATATCACGCTTCCAAAAACCAGTGCCTCGGAAGACAATCGACAATCGTGAGACTGAAAGCCCCACCCATTGAGGCACGTGAAAAGAAAAAAGAATGCTATATCCACTATTCAATAGCCAAAAACCCGCAGCCGTCTACAAACTAGTTTAATGCCTTCTTCCCCTCTTCTAGAACCCAAAAGACATAAACAGCAGGTGGCTAAAAGCAAGCAAAACCCCAACCCACATTCCACCAAATACCGCCGCTCGAAAATCCCCACACGTCATAGTACCACAAGGCCAAGATATTTTTAGCAAGAAAAACCACCAAAAAACGGTCACTAGGCCCAAGCACCCTTTTCCAGCCAAGCCCAGTGCAGCAAAAGCCATCGTATCATGAAACCAATAGTAAGTTCTCCATGGCGTTTATCTGTAAACGGCAGTCCACGAGCGTCGGTCCAATATTTGAGCAACAGAAGCGAGTGCAGTTGAATGTAACGAATGTAGCGGATAGATTAGCGTATATATTAAATCCAGTAAAGTGACGATGCAGCGCGAAAGCCCGATACGGAGTGATGTTACGGAATAGGGAATTCGGTTTGCTAACGGCGGCGATGGGGTGCATGGGAGCTTGTATTGATGTACTGAGGGGTATATCAGATGACCTTGCGGCTTGTGGTGGTATAAAGGTGGTTTGATTCACTCTGCTTTTGGGTTTTCTTTTGTATCTTCGATAGAATAATATCAACTCAGTCTCTCGTTTAATAACGTACTACATACTACACGTTCGCTATGAAGTTCTCTACTGCTGTCGCCGCTGTTGTTGGCTTCGCGGGTGTTTCTTCTGCTATTACTGGTGAGCAGCAACCCCCGGCTTCTGTTTTCCGTATTTTGGTTCTAACCATGCAAAATAGTATCATATGACACCGGCTACGACGATGCAGGCCGATCTCTCACCGCTGTCGCCTGTTCCGATGGCCAGAACGGCCTAATCACCAGAAAAGGATGGCAGAGACAAGGAGACATCACCAACTTCCCCTTCATCGGTGGAGCCGAGGCTGTCGGCGGGTGGAACAGTCCCAATGTAAGTCTCATCTTTTTCTCGCTCTTTTATTCTGTGAAATAAAATGAGATGGCTGACAATTATCGAATTCCAGTGCGGCAAATGCTTCCGACTCACCTATAGAGGAAACAGCATTAATGTCCTCGCGATTGATAGGGCTGTGGGCTTCAATATTGGGAAGCAGGCTATGGATAGACTTACGAATAATCAGGCGGCGCAACTTGGAAGGATTGATGCGCAGTCTGTGGAGGTTGCTGCCAGTCAATGCAAGTTCTAGGTAACGTTGCTGGACTGTAGGAAGAATTTAGGTATGGTCAATGGGAATAACGGTAATGAAATCAAGGTTGAAGAGAAGTTGATGCGATACGAGTGGGATATAGGTAATGTTTACTTTGGTATTGTGGGAGCAAGCCACATTCACTCCTTAGTCGTATGTACATGAAGCATCCATTTCACACATGTATAGTGATCTATGCAAAGACAAATAAGCATTTGGTTGCATCCTTTTCTTGCCACTCTACTAAAAAGTCCTATCCTTGAATGCATGTGGCTGACTGACCAGTAGATATGCCGCGTATGCTCGCCTTTTTTCGTAGTTTCCTAGCGTCCCGGCTGATAGAAGTGTTACATTGGGCAACACAGTCACTTCTGCTGAGGTTGGGCCAGCCCATTTGGCTCTGTCAGATATACCCAGTATTTCGCGAAACTTGAAAGTTCATGGAAACTATTGTACTTCGCCACCAACTCATCGGCCGGTGGAAGAAAGATGCAACCCTATCAATTGACTAAGGGCCATCATAGTCGCAGACCGAAATTTGTAGCAATGTGCGGCTGAATCAGACCATATGTACGCTACTTGCGCAACGTAGCACAGTGTAGTCGGTACCAGATTTTCTCACTCACACCGCAGTGGGGGAGCATCATCTAGCGTGTAACGATCCTGACTAGACTATCCTAGATTTCTCATGATGTCGGCTGCGACTGTACGTTTTCGCTTAACGTAGTGCAAATACTACTTCACGTCATTTCTCGGACTTATGCTGACTCAATCTTATATCTACTAGACTACCTTAGCGACTGAACCGTTGGTCTAGTGCAAGCACCAAAACAAAGGAATCAGCTCGTAAGTTCGTTCCCATTCATTCCACTCGACTCATCCGTCCACCCCTCCGTCACCACACCCCCTCTAACGAACCTCATTCCAAAACCTCTTATCAGCCTCAATATTCTCATACGTAGATTCCGTCCCCAAATTCTCCCCCCTCAAATACATACTCCTAAACCTTCCTACGCGGTCATCCCTGTTCTCAAATGACAATTCCTCCGGCTCATGAATCTCGATTTTCTGGTCCACGCGCACATCATTGTCTTGCGCGATGATGTTGACGAGGCCTGGGATTGCCATTGTGTGCTTCATGCGTTGCTGCACTGTTGCGCTGTCGGGCGAGCAGAAGATGAAATATAGGAGGTTATTCGTCGGATGTCGGTAGAATGTGAAGCTTGGGAGGCTATTTGGGAGGTGGGAAGTGATTTGAGACGTTGATATATCGGGTTTGTGAAAGTTTAGTTGGAGGGTTTCAGAGGTTATATCAACGGACTGTCATATGTTAATAGGAGAGCAGCAGCAGTTACGAAAGTATAAGTGCCGTACAAGTTGTACACAGGAGCCAGGTTGGTCTAGTTTTGCCAGCGCATCGAGGGCGTCGTCGGTGATCTTGTTCTTCATTCGCCGGTCACAGAGACGGCATTGGTTTTGCTTGTACCCTAGATCTTTCCCATTTTGAAATTCTTCTTCCTGGCCCTCACAAGATTCGCGCTCCTCACCCTTGATAGCGTTTTCATTCCAAGACGTCCCGTGCCCATCCCTCTCTTCCCAAGATCGTGCATCAGTAATTTCCGCAATCTCTTTACATATCAATGACGACGAAAAGTTTTCTCGCCCAAGTTGTTGGACTAAAGCCTGTCTATTCTCGAGAAGCCATGTCCTTGAATCTTTTTTGGCGAGATAAGGGGCGAAGGTTATGGCGATTAGATTGGCGTCGCGGCGGATGATGAGAAAGATGGGAGTATTTGGGCTGAGTACGTCCTCGAGTTTGGCTAGGGCTGCTTGGAAGGTGACTCTGGGATCTTTGGGATATGGAATCATTGGCAGTGGCTCCAGGACTCCGCCCGAGAAGATTAAAGGAAAGGCAAGGAGTAAGGAATCTTTGGTGAACGCTTTGAAAGCATGGTGGATTGCGGGTGAAACAGCTGCCATGAAATCATTAGCTCTATCGCTGGAATCGACGACCTTCATACTTAGTATTTGGTTTTCCATCTTCAGTTAATTGCAATGACCTTCATAAACAGAATTTGATGCCGTAATTCGATGCAAATTGTTGTACGTTCACCGACTCTTTATGTAAGTGGAAGCCTAATGCGGAATACCGCCACTCGACATCTACGAAACAAACTTCGCCATGCGACGCACGTCAATTGAAGATGCTTCAGCAGCTTCCAAGGTTCATAGAATAGAGAGCGTGCGGTTATGAAACGCGTTTCCGCAATATCTTGCATCGTACCATAGCTCTTGTGTTGTAGAAAAGTCGGGAAATAATCACAAGGGATTGAAGCCATCAAACTTCTCTCACAAGTTATGAAGACTATATATACTTTGAAGTATGGAAGCCAATAAAGCTAGATACAACCTACTACCTTTTTCCTACTATAAAACGCGTTAAAGCTTACAAAGGTGTTTAGGGGAGCTAATGAAGCTCACGGCTTATTTCTAGACTTTCTCTCGACGCTAGAGCATAGGTACCTAGATGCGGAATCCCGCATCTTGCGGAGTTGCGCTAAGACGATCGACCACGCTTACGTATTGGTGAAGTAATTGTGTTGAATTGTACCAAAGACATTCTACTATTAGCACACGACATCTATCTGAAGGTTTTATGCCTTGTGAAGTGTACGTGGCGCACTTTCACATCAACTCGCAGCGCCTTCGACACAGCGCCAAACATTCCTATAAAGGGTTCGACACCTCTCATGCCACGATGGAGTCGGGAAATAAGCAGGCATTTGAAGCCACCAAACCTCCCTTTTAAGGTGGTAATAAGGTGGTAAAATTTTCTAAATTTCGACCCCTCGAAGCAAACAATACTAGATATACTGTGGGCATTTTGTTTAGTCCTTTACCTAGTTAAAGCGAACATCGCTGGTGGGAAGTTGATTAACTTAGATCCCGAGATTTCCGCTGCGTATGACGGCACCTACTGAGTACTTATTACTCAAGACAGCACAATTTTTTGCAGCACCGCTCATCATCCAATCGGAACTTCATTAATACTACCATTCTAGCTAGCTACATACACTATCGTGCTACTCTGCCCGCTTCTTTACCTCCACTGGCCTACCCAATTGCCCTTCTCGTATTCATTCTTTGTCTTCTATATAAATGCAGTGACCATCACAATTCTTTTCATCACTCAAAACGACCCAACAAGATATCATTCATACGCATGATATCACATCGTCTCACCTATCCTCCTAGCTCCTTCCGAGCATGCGTGAAGAACAAAAGACAGAATGAACTAGAACTAAGTATGAAAAATATGAGGCATGAGAAAGAAAAGAAAAAAAAAAAATAGAGTAAATGTAAGTGTAAATGCAACCTTTGTAGATCCAGTCCGAAAACAACCATAGCTTGATGCACGAAGCCGTACCTAGCCATCCAATATATGATCACATTTCCACTACCGTTACCTGCTCGCGAATACTCGAGAATTGTATTTCGTTCGATAGCTTCGCTATTTTCATATCATTCCAAGCCGTTCTGTTCCACCGCCCACAATACGGCCATGGTTTCCCGGGAACAAACCTTTGGTGCCGGCGTATACCCCCCAAAACCAATCCCCATTGATGTTCTCAGCTTCCCTAATCTCCGCATTCTTAGGAAAGGCAAGTTCATCCTTGACATTTTCGCCGGGCCAATAGCTCCACAGAGCATGAAGTCTTAAGCCCACTCCGCCATCTGGGGGGAATCGCTGATGCTGCGCAGGCATAGTCGAAGTGGGTGATGTTGTGGTAGAGCTGGGAGAACGGTATCGATGCACGGTTCCATCATTGTCTTTCCATCGCAGGTTCTCCGGTCTTTCGCGTGGCGGCGGTGCGACTTCACCAGTTGGCGATTTAGTTCCGCTTTCTTCGTCGCGGAATGCGAAGCCGCCGACGAGGTCGCGCTGAACGACACGACGTTGTCCGCCATCGCGGTCTTCGAAGCCTACGACCACCATTCTGTGGCGCATCAGACACCTTCGCCATCCATTCATACCGTCTTCTTTGCTGATTCTGCCGGAGACAACGAGTTTGTGATAGCAGCTCATGCAGATATCATAATCCCCTGCATTGCATTTTTGACAATGATACCGGGTGTGAGAAGGTGGAATGGGATAGTTGCAAATGTTGCATATTGTGGTGAAGGTTAAGGGACGGAAGACGGTATTCGCTATGGTAATAAGTCCCGGGCCCTGGATGAGTGAAGCTGTTCTTGGTGTTAAAGGAGGAGTGCTAGGCCCGACATCAGGAGGAGTCGGTGGCGCTAAGCCCTGGGAAGGGCCTGCAGGTGGGCTTGCGTCCGGTCTCGCTGAATTAGACGCTGTTTCTTTCCCTTTGTGTGCAATGGGTAGGAGAGGATGTGTACAGTGTCTTCCTTTGTTCACACAGTCATTGCAGAAACCCCAATCGCCTTCGTTACACATGTCACATTTCCAGTAACACGCATTTGCGTACACCTTACATGTATCGCAGAAGACGCCCGTTTCTAATCGCAGGGCTGGGTCATCCTCACTCATCAAAACATGCGGTGGTGCTACTGACTCTGTAAGACGCGACAAAGGTCTCCTATATCGACGGCCGACAAGAATATGTGGATGTTGATGATTCGGAGGATAGCCGCCTGGCGGGGCCTGTCGCTCGTATCGTTGCCATGCTGCCCAGCCAAAACCGAACCAATGCTTACAACCTTTTCCGAGCCTATAGCAGGGTAAACAAAGGTCGTACTGGCCGCCATCACAGCGAGAGCAGTTGTAGTGTAGCTCGTATTCAATGTGATCCTTACCACAGCGTTTGCACGATATTTGAGGCTCAGGATACACAGTTGGAGCTGGTACATCCACTGGTGCAGTAGCTGAGGGCTGTCTCGAGCGAGGTTCATGCGAGGTGGGGTCTGTACTAGAGCGGGGAAATGCGGGAGGAGTGGCCGTAGGAGGAGTGTTGGTACCTGAAAGTCGGGGCTGTCTCGTTGCTGTTGGGTCTGTTGTTCGTCGTGACGAAGGGGGTTGGAAAGGTGTGGAGGCAGGTGCGGATGGAGGAGGTGAACCAGTAGGTGTACTTAACACGGGTGTCGACACTGTCGGGCTCTCACTGGTAGGAATGTTGAATACTGCCCTTCTTGGTGAGTTAGGGTTAGAGGATGAGTGCACTTGAAGATTATTTCGGAACTGCTGTCTTTCGTCAAGTGCGGCTCTTCGCTGACCTTCAGACTGGCGCCGCCTTGTAGAAGATGCGCTGTCTGAGGTCACCGGTCGTTCAACTTCAAGGTTGGTTGACCTTGCGGAAGATATCAATATAGGGGCAGGATGATCTGCTCTTCTCGCTGATCTCGAGCTCCCTTGGCTTGACGACCGCCTATGGTGAGTGCGGTGGCCTTGGTTCGCAGCCTCGATGAGATTCGGTCGCGATATGGGAGGCCTTGAGGAGTTTTGAGGAGTTGATGTACCACTTTCTGATCGACCATGCTGCCTTCTTCGGGCTTGTTCATCATCTCTTAAGGTGGGACTGCGGAGATCACGAGGCGTCGATGTTCCACTGGAGCTCACCAGACCTTCTCTTGCCAGCCTTTCTCTCCTCTCCCTTCGCTCTCGCTGTCTTTCTGCCTGTCGCCTCTGTACAGCATGCATAATTCGCTCCGTGATCTCATCTTCTAGCGCAACATCAATATTGTTCATGTCAATGCCGTCTAAGAGACCCTCCTCGATAATTTGCCGAACTTCTTCTTCCATCTCCTGGGGATCCATTTCTGAGGCACTAAGAAGCGACCGAAGACTCGACTGATGTTCAATAGCCCGGGGGGGTATTACTTCCCTCGAGACGGAAGTCTCAGGCGTGTTCCGACTCGATCCTCTTTCATCATGGCTTCTTCTCGACTCCCTGCTTCTTTCACGGCTTCGTGCCCTCCGTCTCCGGTCCCTAGGGGGTTCCAAAGAACTGCTGGCTCCACTCGGTATGCCCACTTCCCTCAAGCTCAACTGTTGTACTTCTTCCAGCAACCTGCTATCCTCCTCGGAATGAGGTTCCTCTCTTTTCCTTAGCTTTGGTAGCACATTGTCTCCCCGCTTATACTTCTCTCTATCGCTTTTCTTGTCTTCTTCACTCTTTCCTCTCTCCGGATGTTCTTTCAGAAACGACACGAGCAGCGTGTTGGTAAAGGCATTTGGTTGCGTTGTCCGCACCGAGGCTCGACATGACGGACAGGTGTACGGGTGAATCGAGGTAGCGGTGGAGGCCTGGAAGGCAAACCATTCCTTCAAACATGCGCCGCAAAACGTATGGAGGCAGTCAAGAAGCGTGAGCGGTTGGTAGAGTAGCTCGGTGCATATCTGTGGAGAAGAGCCGTGGTTAGCAGGTAGATCCTGGTTTCGCAGACGGGAGGCCGCGAAGGAGCGATAAGAACACCAAGCGCAGCTATCTCATGCTGCAGTTGCGATCGCCATGGGCATATTTCGCGCTAGATCTTCTTGTTCTTGTTCCTCGCCTTCGCTGGGAGGTGGTATATCAACGATCCTGTCCTGGTGTTGACCGCCTACCGCCCACCTCTCGCCCGCCCCTCCCCCTCCCTCATCTCAGCCGCGACCGACCACAAAGACCAACACTTACCGAGCAAGTCAATTCCTTCTCCAGATCGGACTGGACGCCGCCGGCACGCTCGCCCTCAGCCATTGCGATGCGCGCTCTGGTCGGGGCCTGCGCACCAGAAATATTGTCGGCGGATCAGGTCGCCAGCTATGCGGTCAGCGGAATTGATGCGCCATGCGCTTGGCGGGCTGAATGACTTGGTCGGCGGCGCTTCCAAGCCTGAACAACACCGCAACAACTGCCAGCACATCTCCACATCCAACTTTCTTACCTTACCACGGCGGCGTGCCTCGACTCAGCAAACATGTCCGCTATCTAGCCGATGTTTCACTGGCGCTGCTTACACGGTAAGGGTGGTGTCCAGAAAAAGGTACTCGCATCCTCGTGTCACTTGACCGCCAGCCGTATGAAACCGACATATTGATTTGAACAACCTCGCGGCCGTTTCCTCATGACCAGCTCCATTTAAAACGCCGACTCTCGCCGAGGATATCTACCTTGCTCCCAATTTCTTGGTGCAAGCAGTGTTTTGTGCTTGCTTTTTGGCGAGGTGGAAACACCTCCTGATCAATGCGTTCGTCCACTTCTAGCCAGCGATACGCTTCCGAAACAAACCAGCCCACACCCCCTCTCTCGGGCCACGGCTCGATCCAAGACCCCAGATCGCTGTTTTTGGGGATCTTCGAAGGTAAAAACAAGCTTTCTGCCCCAATACCAAGGCTGACACGCATCATCACGTGAGTTGGACCTTCACTCCAAACTATTCACTACCATGAACAGTACCTGTGTACGACCTTCATATATCGAAAATGAACAACAATTTATACATAACGAAAGATGGATTCAGAGACAGTCTGTACTCACTATATCTACCGTTACATCTTAAACTAATTTTTTTTACCATTCCCCCAATCCACTCACTTCCAAATATGAACATTTAATTGACCGTACATGGACCCTATTTCCAGCAGTGAACCAGTCACTTCCTATTTTCCCGCTAGCGATGCGCTTACTGAACGCCTGCAGCGCCTGCAGCACCCGTAGCACCCTGTTGTTGAGCGGCAGCAGCTCCGGCTGTTCAATTGTTAGTAGAGACTTAGATAGATAGGTTAGAAGAACATACCGCCAGCCTGTTGGCCCTGAGCCTGGTCCTGGGGAACCTGGCCCTGTTGCTGAGCCTGGCCCTGAGGAACTTGACCTTGTTGTTGAGCCTGGCCCTGAGGAACCTGACCCTGTTGTTGAGCTTGACCCTGAGGAACCTGACCTTGCTGCTGAGCTTGACCTTGACCCTGCTGAACCTGGCCGGGAGCAGCACCAGCGGCGGCGGCACCACCCGGAGTGTTAACGTTGCCGTTGCCAGTGCCAGCGGCAAGAGCCTGTGCAGCTTGGAAAGCGGCCTGAGGGGTACCGGGGGTACCGCCGGGCAGAGTAGGTCCATTGCTCTGGACACCACCAATAACACCAGTCTGGTCGCAAACCTGGGGGCGGATGGCCTGGCTGGTGGAGCCAGTAGATGCCATGTAGGCGTCAATGTTGGGCAAGACGTTGGTGCAACGGTTCTGGTTGATCAAGTCAATGTTTTGAACCGCAGCACGGCCCTTGACGGACATCTCCTGAAGCTTGTCGACGACATCCTGGAAAGCACCGCCGGTGGCAAGGGTGCTGTTGGCAGCAATGACGTTGGGGTCAGCGCTGTTGGCGGCATCAATGATGGCCTTGTGGTTGAGCTCGTCGACCTCGGCGTTGAAAGCGACGGTGGCGGCTTGCTTGAAAGCAACGTTGTTCTGGATGCTAGCACCAGTATTCAGGAAGTTGGACACCATCGAGGTGTCGGCCTGCCAATTGGAGACGGCAGTAGCAAGGTCGGCAGCAGTGGGAGTCTGGCCGTTGGCGATGTTAGCACCTCCTTGAGGGGCGTTTTGGCCAGCAGGGCCAGCTAAATCAATGTTAGTGGAATGTAGATATGGTAATATCTAATGGATGTATACCAGCTGCGGGTTGAGTGCCTAGGTAATGTTAACGAGATTGACTTCAAGAAAAGGCAATGATCGTTCAAAAGTACTTACCAGGAGCGGCGGTACCAGGAGCAGCAGCGCCAGCTGGTGCAGCATTAGGATTACCCGCTGCCTGCTGCTGGGCGAAAGGAGCAGCAAAAGCTGCGGAGGAAAGAAGAGAAGAAAGGATTATGTACTTCATCTTGAATATGAACGATATAGTCCGAATGATTGAAATTTATGTACGTTGGAAGAAGTGAACTGGAAGGAGTGTTGTTTAAGATGTCGAATAGAAGTTATTAGCCAGTAAGGATGTGGAACCTGCCCGTCGAACAATAACTTCAAGCGAAGACTTGAGCGCTATTTGTATCCTGTTCTCAGTGCAGAGCCCAATATGCTCACACTGCCAGTCCTACCTCAAAGTGGCCTAGGCTTTCTCACACTCGCGCTTGCCCCAACCACCATGGGAGATGTTTCTGGAACAGCATGGCTTTGAAGACTTGGCAGCTGTCGAAGTGTATGAGCATTTGTGCATTGCACCGTCTCTAAATCGTAGCATGTGCCGTATTTGCACGGTACAGTAGCGATCCGGCCCAATCCCGCAACATAGGCGCTGAGTAAGGAGCTTGGCAGAGTATACAAACAGGCCCTATATTACTAGGTATTCCTAGGCTGCACATCTAGTAAACAAGCTTTGGTGTTTTAGTATGTGAGGCCGGGGTTTTGGTGGCGTCTGGGAGCCGTTTCGCGGGCCTTGGCAGCGAAGCTTGCACGAGGTTTGGAAACTTGTGTCAGGTCTTAACTATGCCTCTTTTTCTGGGCTTTTGCGAGAGAAACGAAAATACGGAATAGGAAAATCGGTAGTCGGCTTTACTTTTGGTGACTAGGGGCACTGTAGGTGCCGCATTGTGCGCTTTGCAGTCGCCGTTTATACCGCGAACGTCCATGTTGAGCGGCGGAGTACAGCCTTCTGTCACTTTCCCATTCTGTCCAGTAGATGGCGGAACGCATGTCAACTCAGAAGCACAAGTGAATATAGTGCCGGGAAGTCGTCCCGAAGAATATTCGCTGCTGCTCCCTAATAGAGGTATCAAGTCGGAGATAAAGTTTAGACAATGCGAACAGGAACGAATGCCTCATCAAGAAAGCCTGGGACTCATACCATTAACGATAGAGTATCATGTCTGGTTTAGATTCAAAGCAGTGGGGGGGGGGGGGTCTGGAAGCGGAGAATGAGTAAGGTAGAAATTACCATGCCAACCCCGGAGTTTGGTATGACAATGCGATCGGAGCATTCCGATTGCAAATGTGTGATACTTTTTGGAAACGGTGATATGGTGTTGCGCCATATTCTCATGATGCATTAATGGCGAGGGGAGTGGCGATATAGGACTGAAGAAAGGTAGGGGACAGAGGCAGCCGACTGTCCAGCTTGTAAATTTGAAGCGTGCAGCTGCTTTCATTGAGAGCCAGTTTATGGGTGCTGAGCCGCATACAGCCTCATTGCGGATGTCAATTGCAAGCTAATGGCGTTCCCTGTTGCTGATCAATTATTTACAAGTGAGAAATTGGCGTTGTGGTGTACCAAGGCACTCACGGCCCAGTAACCGAAGCTGAAATGGTCACCTCATCTGGGCGCCATGCATAGGCAGACAAGCGTTTGAGGTTCGAAATAAGCAAACCTGGGCTAGGATCTAAAAAAAAACCTACGCAAAACTGCGCGGGAGTGGAAACTGTTTGTCAAACTCGCAATATGCGTCAGGTCGCTAACGCATGGTGTGAGCCCCAATGCCAGGGTGTTCATCTGGTTTCGGGCAGTGTTTGAACACCTTCGTCCTTGTCCCCCATCTCCGCCATAGGAACCTCAGCGCCCCCGACTTGTTCTTCGGCCCAACCTCTCCATTCAGTGCCACTCTGCTCGGGATCCATCTCGGTCGTAATTTTGCGGATGATTTTTGCGGGGTTACCAGCAACCACGGTGAAATCGGGGACGCTCTTGGTGACCACACTCCCCGCACCAACGGTGCTTCCACGACCGATTGTTACACCTGGGAGTATGACTACGTTTCCTCCGATCCAGCAATCTTCTCCGACGTGTATCTCCTTGCCGAGTTCAGGGCCTCGGGTGCCTTGGCGCACCACCGGATCAAGGGGGTGTGTGCCCGAGTAAAATGAAACATTGGGGCCGACAAGAGTGCGTGAGCCGATTGTGATTAAGCAAGTGTCGAGAAATACAGAATTGAAGTTGATGAAGACATTTTGGCCGAGACGAACATTATAGCCATAGTCCATTGCGAGGGGTGGCTCAATCCAGGGGTCATTGTCGAACAGCTTGTCGTCTTCCTCGGGAGTGGCAGCTTGGGGCGGAAGAGGCGTCTTGTCTTGTATGATGCTGGGGAAGCTGTGAGAAAGGCATATATTGTGATGTGCTTAGAGAACTTGTGAGGTAGTCAAACCTACTCCCGGAAAAGTTCAGTCAGCTTTCTGCGAGGCACATCGCCAGCCTTGCAGTACCGCGCACACGCATGTTTGCAACGTGCTCGTTCGGCGACCAGCTCTGGAGTAAAGGCGTGGTAGAGGTCACCACGGGCCATTTTTTGTTTGTTCTCTGAGAGGGCCATTTTGGGAAGGGAGCTGGTAGGCACAGACGACGGAAGAGGGAAAAGAATGGATGATGTGCAGAGGGAACACAGGGCAGGAATTGGTACCTGAGGCAGTTCAAGGGCAGGGGTAGGGAATATGTATGTACAATAAGGCTGCTGGCGTGGGGGAAGCCTGGAAGCCTGGGGCTTGAACGCTTACTTAAAGTGGAAACCCCGGAAGCAAGGTTTTTCCGGACGGGCAGGTGATGACGCCAACGCTAAAAGCAAGGCTAAGGAAGCGACGCGTCTCCCCGAGTGACCAGGCGCCGAGTCCGAGTCCAAAGTCCACATGTCCCAAGCTTCTCCTGCAGCCAAAACGCAGAGGCAAAAAGTCCAAGGGCAACCCCGTGCCCGACCATCGACCCTTAATATTGTTGTCGTTGTGATTGTTCTGCCCGTGGGGTTACTTGCTCCACACTCTTCTTTCTTGCCTAACTCTTATTTTCTCGTTTCCTTTTTATTATGTACCTTTCTCTTTCCCCCCGCTGTGTGTAGATCCTTCCCCAACTCATCCACAACCTCCCACCATGGCCACAAACTACTCCAACGGCGAAGCAACCTCGACCTCGTCGCACCCTGAGATATCTTTTCCTGCACACAGGCCCCTTCAGCCCGGCCAGTGGACTCCGGAACTGGATGCGAAGCTCCGCGCCAAAGAGGCTGCAAACATCCAAGTGCGATCTCTTGGTGTATCGCGAGATTTCTTCCCAGGCGGAAATCGCGCCCTCTCAGGCATAGCAGTCCGTGCCTTCTTACTCGGTGTGGCCGCTGCACTTGGCCTGTCCGTGGGCCTGTTCCTCGCATATCATGAGAGCCGGCTGTGGCGGCCATGTTTCTTCCTTGCAGTACTCGGCATATTCCACTTCCTCGAGTTCTATACAACAGCTGCATACAATACCCCAGTCGCCTACGTCTCTTCGTTCCTGCTCACCAACGGTAGTGCCTACCGCAAAGCCCATACTTTTGCTTTTCTGGAGACCCTGGTAACATCATACTTCCTACCCAGCTGGCAAGCACGTGTCAACCCACCCTCTGCCATCGCACTTGGACTTGTCATGATTGTGGTGGGCCAGGGTGTTCGAAGTGTCGCCATGGCTCAAGCAGGCACAAACTTCAACCACTTAGTCCAGTCTCGAAAGAATGATGGTCACACATTAGTCACTACCGGACTGTATGCCTTTTCTCGCCATCCTTCATACTTTGGCTTCTTCTGGTGGGGACTGGGGACTCAGGTTGTGCTTGGGAACTCGATCAGTTTGATCGGCTACGCTGGTGTTTTGTGGTACTTCTTCTACACTCGGATTACTCGTATGTTTTTTCGACAAACCAACACAAGCGTGATACTGACTCTTTCAATAGATGAAGAGAAGCATTTGATTGAGTTTTTTGGCGACGATTACAAGGCGTATAAGGCAAGAACTCGAGTTTGGATACCCTTTATTTAATGTATTCTGTCTAGGTCTCGGCGAGTTTCAACAATTGCAAGTCACCAAACTGCATCAAGAAGATATGTATTCTTCGTCTGGAGAGATATCATAATTCTGCAATTCACTTGATTTCGACTTCTTTAACATAACATCGGATTGACTGCTAGTAAAGGTCAGCATAGATGATAGATTGCTTTTAGTTTTTAGTCAGTACTAGTATTATCCATTAATATTTCACAAATAGACAAGGTCACTGCGATCTATTATTCACAATGTGTTTGCAGAAACCCCTGATGAGTATAGCGCATTAGGGCTCATCCACGCTGTCCAAAGGCCCGCGGGAACATACTGACAAAGATTGGTTCCGGGAGGCAAACGGGAGAGCTATTTAATTTCCAATCTTTTATTAGTTCTCTTAATACTCTAGCTGTTCACCTCTCTTTGAATCTTTGATTGCCGTGCGCCAGTTCCGTTAGGGCCAGACCCCCTCTCACTCTGCTCTAAGCCCGATGCGGGCTGTAGAGGAGCCGGTTGGCCAGCTGAGTTTCTTGTATCTGAATCCATCATTTCCTTTTCCGGATCCTCGTTTTCAGCCTCATTGCCAATCGTCTCTGAATCATTTTCCCCATCTCTCCTTCGCGCAGAGCGATTCTTCCACCGAACCCAAACCATGGTCGCGATGCAAGTAACAAGAAGAACGGCCGTCGAAACTCCCATACTAACTTTCCCCGGCTTGCTATCAACCTTCTTATCGATCTCCTCAATGGACCATGGGTAACATTTCGAGCCGACGACAATGTAGATACCCAGCCCAATATACAAAAACGGAACCAATTTCTTCGCCCACTTCGCCGCCATACGAACAACATGTCTCTGCCTCATAACCAACCAAGCAACCAATATCCACACCCCAAGCAAAAAATAATAAATAACGACGTAGATGGCGATATCCGCGCCTTTTGCCTGCGAAAACAACGGGATATACGTTCCGATATTATCGCCGCCATTCATAATCGCAACAAGAGCAACCGTAAATATGCTCCTAAACCCGCCTCTCCGAAACCTCGCCCAACGACCCATCTCCTCCACATCTTCCTCGTCATCTGTATCACTATCACTCTCTCCTTCCCCACGATTCCTCCTCTCCTTCCGGCTCGGGAACACCAAATGCAACCCCTTCCACACCCCCATCATTATCGGCAGAAGTCCCAAAAACCCAATCGGCTCCGCGGGCAGCACCATCGCAACGCCATAACCAATCATGCTGATCATCACAACGACGCTGAAGCCTAGGTATTGCCCGATGGCGATTTTCAGGGTTGTTAGCGGTGTGGAAGGGTCGCTGGCGGCTTCGGCGAAGAAGGTTATTAGGACGAACATGGCGTCGATGTTGGTGATGGCGAAGGTGCTGCATGCTTCGCCGACGGCTTCTCCGAATTTCATTTTGGGCCATTCACGGGTGTGCGGCCTCGTTTGCTTTGGTTTGGTAGTAGTAATGGGATGGGATGGGGTAAGGCGATGTGAGTGTGGCGCAAGCTTTTGTGTAGGAATCGTGGCTGGTGCGGATTGTAAGGTAGAGGTTCAGGCTTGACAGCCTAGAGGAGCGATGGATATGTGGGGCGCAACTACATGTACAGTAGATAAACCCGAAAAATAACAAATATAAGAATATGCTAGATGCGTAATCCTTTTAAGCGTCCTAGCAACAAGATTGGTATCTCTCCAACGACAGCAACAACGAGGACAAGAAGGAGGAATGTTAGCACGCAAGCACAAAAGCTAACTGAAGGGCAGGGTCTGCGAAAAAAGATTAAAACAGGAATAGTGGTGACGATTGCCGCGTCGAGTGGCCAAGAGAACCTTGGAAAAGCGGTTTCGTGTGCGGCGAGAACTGGTGGAGCTAAGTGCCGTTGTTGCCGGATTGGAACTTTGTCATTAATTACGTCGGTTGCTGAAGACCTCATGTCTGCTCCAGAAACGTTTAATTAGAAAAACGGCAGCTGAAAACAAATCACTCTATAAAACTCCTTCCAATATAAAGCGAAAACGATACTGAATGTCAAGCTATTCATGAAGCAATGGGTCTGGTGGCAGTGCTGTGCGAATACATCTAGCTGGTTGCACAAGAAGCGCCGAATTTGCCGGATTGGCAATGTGTCCATGTAAGGAAGTTCCGCCAGCAGCCGCATTCCAATCAATTTGTACACTAAGTATTTAACTTTCGGGTTCCGGAAGCTTAGTGTTTTGTTGGTGCTGGAAACCTCCTGTGTCGCGAATTGACCCGCTGCCGGTGCATACATAGACAGTGCTTCAAGCCTACAGCCAAGTATAAATAGACTTTTCCAATTCAGACTGAATTGGCCGTTTGTTTGACTTCATTTGCTGTGATTTTGGCTTTATTGGCTTTGGAGCTTTTAATTAGCTTTGGGCATATGGAATCAAATCCTCATCATCACTGAATGGAGCATACTTCATGGGTCAAGCTTGACATCAAAATTGAGGTTCATTATCTTGAGGGCAGGGCTCAGCTGCGTGAAATTGAAGACCGAAAATTAATGCATATGGATCGTTGTCTCCAGACATGAATGGATTCGGATATCACGAGAGTAGCGTGGGTACGAATTTTCTTTTGCATGTAGGTATAGAACTACAATACGATACAATTTGGCTAAGAAAGCGCCGGGTATGAGGTAGAAAAGAAAAAAAATTATACTATAAACAGTTAATACGAGCGTCGAGCATGGAAATATTACCGAAGTTGCTTGATCTAAGATCTTTATGGCGATAACTTTTATCCTCCTCAGTCTAGATGGAGTGATTTATATACGTGAGAAGATCTAAATACAGCTCATTGTTACGAAAACATGAATTCCCACAGTTATATGACATGTGATATTCGCACTCTTTGCTTTTATTCTCGCCCAGAACAATTGGTACTATTTGCTCTTGCAAGGACTAAGGACCAGCTAAATATTTGTATAATATATTTCCACAAAAAACAACTATATCCAAATATTCTATTTGAAACTACATTCAAATTCGAAATCATGGCTGCACAGATTTCACACGATTCCATCGTTCATAGAACAATTGGGACGTTCGAGGATGGCGCGAACTATACGTCCAAGCACGTCATCCTCTTCCTCTTAACCTTCACAATTGTAAGATCATGATAACAGCTTGATACATTCTTCTTAGGAGAGTACGGCTTGGCCATCCAAGCTTCATATGTAACTAAAAACTATTAATTCATCATGCCTGGCTCTTCTGTCAAATCTGTCGCCGTCATTGGCGCTGGGGCAGCTGGTAAGTTTCGTACATAATCACATATGTAGCACAAATTTATCTTTCCACAGGAGCCATTACTGCTGCAGCTCTTGCTTCAGAAGAAGCATTTGATGTTATACGGGTATTTGAGCGGCGGGAAGTCGCGGGAGGAACTTGGTGAATGATTTCGTATCTCTGTTCGAAACCATACTAATTACAGCAAGGATATATGATGCAGACCCATCACCACCAAACCAGCTTTACCCTGGAAAACTCCCACCAGATATCGATCCTCCATTGGAAATACCCCAAAACCTGCCTGCAGCAAAATTGCCATCATCGCAGCCCCGCTATGAAAGGACTCCTATTTATTCAGAGCTCACGTGAGTGAGAGGTTCCTATATTTATAACCCTTTGTTTCATCATGTTTGCTCATATTTTCAAAGGACTAATGTTCCTGACATTGTAATGTCATTCTCTGACGAACGATTTGCCTATGGTCCATTCGTGCCACATTGGATTCCGAAACAATACATCCAGAATTACTTCTCATCTCACGGCATCGATAAGTTTCTCGTCCTAGGTACCACAGTTGAGGATGTCACTCAATTATCTGAGAAGAGTTCAGGACATGAGCAATGGAAGTTGATCCTCAGACGATTTGACGCTCTAAGGAAGGTAGATATCTGGTGGGAAGAGTTTTTTGATGCCGTTATTTTTGCTAATGGACATTATTCAATTCCTTATGTAAGTATGGAAATTTGGCCAACTCTCCGTATGAGCGCTTCTATGTTTCCAAAAAATTAATATGGCTTTTGACAGATTCCTTTCGTAAAGGGTCTCGAAAGCTACATGAACAAATTTCCAGGTAGAATATCCCACTCTAAGTTCTATCGTAACACGGATGGCTACATCAACAAGCGAATTCTCATCATTGGAAACTCGGCATCAGGACATGACATCACAACCCAACTAGTGCAGTCAAACAAGCCGAAGCTACCAATATACCAATCGCGGAAGTCTCGCTCCCGCTGGGACGGCGAAGAACCACCAATAAGTGTGGAATGGAAGCCTATCATTCGCGAATTTAACTCTCTGACCGGAGAGATCATTTTCGAAGACGACACCATACTCGATGACATTGACGCAGTAATATACTGCACAGGATACAAACCCTCATTTCCATTTTGGAATTCAAAGACCAACAGTGGTCCCCTCTATAACTACGATGAAAACAGACTATTGGGATTTTACCAGCATACGTTCTCCCGTGCGTTTCCACACAGTTTAGGAATAGTTGGTCTTCCCCGAGTCCTCACTTTTCGCTCCTTTGAATACCAAGCTGTTGCACTAGCACGTGTCTTCTCTGGCCGAAATTCCAAGCCACTACCGTCGTCTTCGGAAATGGAGCAATGGGAGAATCGTAGGGTAGAGCTTGTGAGGAGGGAACATCGAGGGTTTCACACGATTTTGTGGGATAATGGGGAGACTATGGAATGGTTTCGGTATCTGTACGAATTGAGTGGTTTGCCTTTGCTTGAGGGGAAGGGGCGATATCCTCCAGTGTTGGATGAGAAGACCAGGTGGACTTATGATCATGTGAAGAAATATCCTGAGCTAGGGAAGAGAGAAAGAAGGTTGGAAGACGCAGACTGGGTTTTTGTGGAAAGCGCGGAAAGAGACGGAACGCATTTCATTTAGCTTAGTGTGTTGAAATATTCATTGCGTGACGGGGATGTACATGTACTGAAGATTCCCTGGCTCGACCTTCCAATCCCATCATTCATCCGCCACATAGCGGAATAATGGTACAATGAATCCAAGGCCAATGAAAGTAAATGGATTATTCACAATCTTGAATAACCTCAACCCAGCTGTATAATTATACCGAAAACAGTCTAATATGAATTGAAAGGGGTTTCGAGCATGTTTCCATTGATTGGTTACAAAGTTCAGCATGAATGAGGACAAGAACCATGAGAGCAGTAGGAGTGCTCAACCAGTCTTGAAAATCACACCTCTGAGACCATCCGTAATTATTTCACGATTATTCTTTGTGTTCCCTTTTGAAAGATTTCAATGTTTCAAACACAAACCATAATTTTATGTCTAAATGCCCCCCACAAAGAGGAATGCAAATTCCCAGATCACAAACAGACAGGTGTCTCCGCTGTCTCGAAACTCAGAAGTACATGTCTCATCAAAGAAATATGCACTACGAAACCAAATGATGCTTTTATGTGCTTGCTTGCTTTATTATGTTCTCTGAAGTCTCGTGATGGATTTATTAAATCTGCAGATGAGACATATTGACTTGTTGTATTTTGCTAATTTGAGGCAGTTACCACGATATTGCTAGCTAATGTAAGGCCCCTGAATACCTACAAGGAAGATGCCTACATTGCAGGAGAACCTTATCAATTAGAATTTGTAGCTTGAGTCTACATAGTCCGCCTGCTTTCGAAACCTGCAGTTCGAGGTGCATCACACCAATAGATTTCAAATATTAAAATAAAACTCTTTCAACTCATCTTAATCGTAACTGAGATCCATAATTACGTTTCAAACCTATAAATATTGATTCTAAACACTAGCTCCTACGAAGGATATGGTACATGGACTTAATTTCACATGATTGCAGGGACTCTAACCCTATAAGGAATTTCTGAACGGAGGGAGAACAACAATATAGCCTAGCTCTCCAGCATTCCCAAGGTTAGGATTGTCTTTTGTACTGAGACCTGATTTCATGTTTCCAGACTCTCATTTTTCGACTGAATTGGGGAATGCTGGTGAAGTTTTGAATGCTTGCGGTCAAATATACTAGAGAACGAGTTAAGTATGACTCGTCATCTTGACTTTGAGTAGGGAAAATTTGAAAATAGGTTGTACGACAGACGAAATGTTATTTCAAGTTGTTTATAGTCTGTTACCTTTACACTACTTAAAGAACACAATTTAAAGCCGTAGGGAATAGCAAATGGGCACAAGGACTGAACTGCCATTGAGTGTTGGCAAACGAAATGTCACTAAAATGACAACATCTAAGCTTTTCTGAATATTTCACCGAATCTAGACTCCAAGTCTCCTTCGGGAAACCTATAGGCTCTATTGATTTGATAGGGGTATAAATTATTATATATTGTTGTTACAGCACATATTTACAACATGATAATGAACGAATACCGTAGATCTATGGAGCCCTCGTCCTCAACTGCACACCATGCCACGAACTGATTTCCTCTTTCAAAACCTGATTCACCAGTTTGTGCTGTTTGATGACACTTAGCCCTTTGAACTTCGGCGATTCGATTACCAGGGCGTACATGGAACCACATCCGCCACTTATGTCTTGCACCTGTAATCGGACCGTTGTGTTAGCTTATCGATCCAGTGCTTGTGCAGGGATGGTTCTAGATTTTGAAACCCCGCAAAGAAATACAGTTTCGTTGCTTGCAGCACACAGGTGCAGGCTGTAAGACGAGAATTGGAATGAATTGATCGGTCAGATGCGATCGGTCAAGAAGTGGAGGTGTGTCGGCGGCGCATATGATGAGAGTGGGACATGTAGGTGGGTTATAGTCGGCGCGCACATACCTCCAATTTGACAGGCTCCAGCTCGGCCTTGATCTTGTTGAAGACGTGAAGTTCGCCTTCAGACAGATACTCTGGGGCTTCTGGAGCATCGCTGGTGGCTTGCGAATATGATCGAATGCATACTGACGTACACCGTGTTGGGTCTCTATGGAGGGTTGAAACCGGTGTTGGGCGTGCGCAATCGAGCAAGGAGGGCTGAACCCGTATGCGAGAGGACATAGAGAGACAGCGGAGGTGGAGGGGCGGAATTGAGCGGGTGTGAGGTTGTACGGATGCTATCCGGCGCAGAAGGGCTCGCGAGGGTGCCATTGTGGGATTCTGAGCAAGTTAGAGGGTGCATATTTGCGGGGTGCAGTGTGCTGCATCGGACGGAAATCAAATCCGATATACGACATACAGACGAGAGGAGGTTTGATTGTTGGTATGGTTCGTTGGTGAAGTCTGAAATTCGGAGCAGAGCTCCCTTTCGTCATGGGCCCGAGCTTCTCCCGCCCAATCACGTGCCATTATTACTCACCAAAGCTCTTCCATCACCTGTAGACTTCATCATTTCTTTCGGTCTCAGACCTCACACATCTCACTGAAGCAACAGTCGCACTTTCAATCATTCCGCGCCTCTTCAAGCAACCATGTTTGTAGAGTCTGGGGCCTGGACTCTCGCGATCTCAACAAAAAGTTCCAAAGTTTCGAGATGAAGGATCACAGACGCAGCTGCGGGACCAACACCCCCTCCCGGACGGAAAGCTGCAGCAAGCTCTGGGGTAGCTCACAGCTGAGGGGTCCAATCTGCACATGTATCTTCGAGTACCTCTAAGTACGTCCAGCCGTGTCCTGGCCATTGGTTCGCAATCGAAGTAGGAATTTCTCTTATCAATGGCCACCTCCGCCCGCCGGCCGTTGACTTGCGCCACTCTCGCAACCCTCCATGATGCAGGCTGATGTTTGTAAGACGCGGAAAGGCGATTTTTGGGTCCCACAGTTTTCGTCACAACACAGGCCCGTGTTGATAACAAGTTGCATTTCACATATTACGGCACCTCAGCACACATCACCTTATCCAGCATCATTCCTTGGTATGGGAAGGTGAGCCGCTATGATCACCTCGCCTAGAGTACTAGAACAGCACCCCGCATTGCCCAGTAGCTCGGCAGGCAGACCCTTTGCGCCTCTAGAGACCCTGAATCATTGCTCATAGCAGGTAACGGACTGAATGCCGGGGAGGCTCCCTCTGGCCACGCATTCACATGAAAAGAACAGGGTTATCGATACGGCCCCCTCCATAACACGAGGGCTAAGCGTTGCTATTGCATGCCAGTTGCGCCACCAAAAAAACCAAAACCTCCAGGGTCCTACAGATCTTTTGGCAGCTTTGATACGGCGGGCGTGGCCTAGAGATGATGCGTTGCGGCCCACCGTCTTAGCAAATGCGGATAGATATGTTCAAGTCGAGACGTAATCATGCCGAACTCGCTGGGCCCTCTTACGACAACTTGAGACCACGCCTCGCGATTATGATGCATCGAACACATATTTCTGCCCACCCATTATCATAATATCGGGACGGGCGGCCTGAAGAGAGGCAATCAAGCATGCAACGGGCTCATATCGCCTCTGATGACGCATGACCTTTGCCGCTCAGAATCATATGCGGATATGGCAGACATGATGCGGCTTCACAGAGTTAGCTGACCTGATCGAGACAGGTACTGCGATTCGGGACAAGATCTCTTGTTGTGTATAGTGGAGTGTCGCGTTTCATTGTTTCTTCAAGGGGAAGGAAGGATTACATAGAATTACAGAGGTTTGTATACCAGACTCCCTCGCCTCGTTTAGGCAATATGTTTGTCGATGCACAATATACGACTTCCAGATTAAGATATGGCGAAGACCACCAATCATCATCGTAAACCAGCAATTTGGGCAATCACAGTATAGCATCGACTTTGCGTACTTGGTTATGCTCAATATCGAGAAGTCGATTGGTACCTATGATTAGCACTCACTGCCGAAATACGTCAGCTAGAGGTTTGAGATTGAGATCATTTCTACCTCTCCATGGTATACGCGATGTCGCTATACTGTTCCTGTCGATCTTGTCCCACAAGCGAGCCTTGAAGCAATATGTAAAAGAGAGAAAATTCAAAGCAATATGGCATTTGACGAGCAAAGGGAATTGGAATGGCCAGCATGTCTCGCGACCGCGAGACATGGACGACGATGGGAGGACCAAGACAACAACAACAACGGCGACACAACTTGGGCCTTTCTTAGAAATTATTGGCCCATCTGAATACCTTCCTTCAATATCCGACACGTCAAGATGCTCGTCTTAATGTACTTAGCGGTCTTTATAGGTCTCACGATGGCGGTCCCGAACCCAAATCCATGGGCGCAAGAGGATGACCCTACGGATGACCCCACGGATGACCCTGAACCCATCTCTGTCTCTTTATCAATTCCATCACCAACAATTCCAATTACTGTGTCTACATCCCTCAATATTCCTACCACTGCGTCTCTACCGCTGCCGACAAGTTTCATCTCCGACGACGGTGACGACGAGGACTCGACGTCCTCTACCAAGAGGTGGACGCATTGGGAGCCTATACCGATCTTCTCGAAGTCTTGCGATTGTCCAGCGGTGTCCGGATATCCGTGCTGGGCGACAGACGCATTACAGGTGAGTGAGAAAGGTTCAGAGAATGTACAATGAAGGGAAAGGAACTGCATGGTATAGAGCAAAGATTCACTCCAAACGATAGAAATGAGGAGCAGAGATATAGAGAGATATACCTTGAAGATGAAGAATAGAGACTGACACAAAAGACAGAGATGTAACTATGAAGAACTCCACTCTTTTATCTGCTGGACCTCTGCAAATTTTGGATGTCCCTCACCCACAAAATCGGTATGTAGCGGACGTCAAGTGCTTCGTGTCTTCCATTACTATCTAGAAAAACGTCAACCATGAAGCAGAGTATGATAAATAACCTTAAAAACCTACTAACGACATCTGAAGTGCAATGATCTGTTCAAAGCCACACCCGTTACAGGGCGCCACCCTTGCGAACTGATCCCGAATACCAACAAAGCTCCAGAGCCCACCAGCCCACCTCGCCGCCGACGACTATAGACTCTGGCAAGCAATAATGAAGTCGAGAAGACTCACGAGGTATGGCGGTGCAGGCGGGGCCACTGAAGAACAATGAGTGAGAACGCAGTGTTGTGATGCAGTGTCAGCCTGTTGAACGTTGACGGAGTGGCGGGAGATAAACAACCCAAAGAAGAGTTGTAAGCAGATAGCTCGAGCGAATCCAATGCCTGCTATACAACCTCCAATCCAAGCTCCCATCATTCTACCGCATATTCCTAACTAAGCTCTCATGAACACTACCTTGACCCCCTGTATCAACATATACTACCTCCCTCTGAAGAAGGGAACCCAATATCAAACTCCACCACCATGCCACCATACCATCATCCACTTTACATTCCCCACCACTAAAACCCTCGCTTACCCCAGTAAATAAACAAAGCAATTTGTCAACTGTCCCCGCTATCCCCAAGCATAAAATCTGTAGAGAAAATTGCCTCTTACCACAGTTCACAAATGAAGGAAGACGCCGTAGCCAAAGGATATGCACGCTATACTATTGCCCGAATAAGGTGACGCCACCCCGAGGGCGGCACAGATCCGTCTTGCAAGGCGCACATCTAGACAAGGTGGAGGTGAGGCTTTCACCGTAAGTGATATTCTCATGGCGCCAGGAAAAACAAACCGTGCAAATAATGTTACGCGGGCGCGACAGAGATATCTGCAAGTGCGGGAGCTATTGCAGAGCACCGTCAAGCCTCAGCTCAGCTGTCCACCAAGCAGCAACAACAAACGGCCAGACTATCACATAGTCTACACAAGTCTCACCGAGCAAAACCAACAAAGAAAAGAGACCAAAAGTACCCCACTCCACTTAACCCCTTCTCTGCTTCACCCGTCCATCTCCACCTCCATCTCCGTGTCCCCCACTTGGGAATCTGCACTCCATACAGTACACATGAGAAGTGCGCATCGTCTAGTCATGAGAGGGGAAGTGAACAGCAACGGCAGATTATAGTGATGCGCCGATCGAGGGTTCTGGGTCTTCTGGGTGGCTGTTGAAGAGTGTGCAACATGGAGGCTAGACCTACTGCAGTAGAGGTAAGTGCACTGGAGTGGTTATTGCTAGCTAGTTCTAGTGGTTAGTTAAACTGCCCATGATGTTCTCTCAACATTTCTCAAGGGGGAAAGTTGGAGGGAGAGCCCCACTAGACTAGACTGGACCTCCCACCACCTAGCTAAAGGACGGGAAGGAGGGTATGATTGAGCGGCGGCGAGGCGTATGTCTGTGTGTTTGTGTTAAGGGGGCTTAATAGTGAATACACACTAGTGAGAAAGCGGGAGCGGGAGGGGAATAGTAATGGTAGCAGCATGGGAGACCTTCGGATAAGTGAATGAGTGAGGGACAGGGAAAGCGGCTGTACAGTAAGAAATGCATGGTGTGGGATTATTGCTACTGAGCATAATGCCGATGAAACTGTTCAGTGGATTGTGGAGGTGGGTCATTTGCTGTGGAGCATTTTCGTGTTTTGGTGGTTTGGAATCCCCCGGATAGATAGATGGCGCAAGGCGAGTGAGGCAGTGAGTAATTTCCAGGTATCAGTCGGTGGGCTGATGTCTCTGGCAACGCAAGACGGGCTGGGTATCGGACGGAATTCGGATAGTGCTCGTGAATTATCTCTTGGAACCTTCTCTTTTTCGGTTTTCCTGTTAATAGAGGGCTTGATAGAGTCCAGGGATCACGGAGCGGATCGTCATCACCCATGGATCCTGCCCGTCTTCTTAGGCTGTGTTAAGACCCTGATTGCCTACGCGGCGGGTCGACACGACGCCGACAAGGACAGCATGTGAGAAGAGAAGTGGCATTCTCAGGGTTCATCATGCGTGGGAGCCTCACAAGTTCTAGCCAGCCAGAGACGCAGACATTGACACGGCTTGAGGATTCCCAATGGCTAGGCGTGTTGTGTACGTGCGTGCGGACAATGTTACTCGCCCACAGTATTGCGAGTATCTCCATGTTCAAGTCCAGTATCTAGTTGTTGGAAACGAAGAGTCCCCACCGCGTACGACCCCAGATGTCTCGAAAGCTGCACGCCCGCGCAAGCCCAGGGCCTCGTACGCCATCCACGCAGCGCCAGAAGCGGGCATGTCTTGCTCAACAAGACAAACACGGTTCCATGCTGAAGATCAAATTACCGACTCTATTGATATTTCTTCATTCAACAACGGGCTTCGTTCCATGTTATGGCGTAGCCCATGACGCGAGGTTTGGCTGCCTGCGGCAAGGGATGAATGTATGTGCGCGCCAACGGGCCTGCAGTCGATAGATAGATCCGCAGACCATCCTCTCTGTGCAGAACCCTGCAGACAAGAGAGTAAGGGGCCTGTGGACGAATTGCATCCGCAATTCTACCTCCATGGGGAGAAAACAACTGGGTCCATGGACGAGGACCCTGAAGACGTGAGAGGAAGGGGGAATAGCAGGAGGGGTTGCAAGCGGCAGAAGCAGCGAGTCAGACAGCAAATCAAGCAGCGCAGCCCCGTCTGCCGTCAACGCTGTTGAAACTCAGACCTTAACGTTTTGGACTACGCGCGCCGAGCGGGGAAGGGAGGGGGACGTGAACTGTACTGTATTTAGTGGTGTCAAAGGTTGGAGGGGGCGAGGCGGGAAGTTTTGTTGTTGAGGATTTGCCATCTCCGAGATACCCCACCCCACCACACCATAAATAATTTACCTTTTGAGCTGAGAGCCTACCAAGCAGTATTGGATGCGTTCCCAACGGAAATCCCGGCGCCTACAGTACAGTACGCACCCTTTCGGCTTGCGCGCATCTCCTCCTGTTGTCCCAAGCCTAAGCAATCTGTGCCACAGCCCCATGGAGCAGCGGAACCAGCTAAACATCTGTAGAGCACCACCACCCAACGGACGCGGTGCCTGCGCGATATCCATGTCTTTGATCCAGCCGCGCGAAAGTCGAGTCGAGTCTAGTCAAGTCAAGTCAAGTCAATACGCTCTCGAGTCTCGAGCAACCGTCTGCATCTGCATCTGCATCGGCGTGCGTGCATGCGTTCGCGCAACGGGACCCTTGTCTTTGCTGCTCAAGTTCATGTCCCCCGTGCTAAAAACATCGTCTGATTGCATGCAGATAAGAGCAGCTGCGAGCACGCTAAGCCGAAGCTAGCCTACTGCCAACCTCTTTGCTGCCTCTCTCCACCTCCGTCTTCTCCTCCTCCTCCTTCTCCTCCTTCTCCCTCCTGGCTCCACCTTTCTCTCCTCTTCCTCTCCCCTCTCCGTCTGTGAGTCTCCGCCCCCTGCTCGACCGCCTCGCTAGACTCGACTAGCTTGCCGCTTAGCCTTCGACTGGCTTGGCTGGGAAAGGAATGGGTGAACGCAATTTTTTTGCCTTCACATTTGCCACAGCGATGGCGGAGCGACCATTTCTGACTTGGTAATTGTGTCAGTTTTGCTTAGTTATTGTCTTCTCAGCATCAGTGCAAATATGTGTAACTGAACCCTGAACTGGTTACGCCATGCGAAACCGGGTGCCTTGCCCGTACTCCATTGCAGAAAAGAGGTTTCTTGCCCATCGTTCATATATTCTCAAACCAGATATAGTCGCCGCAAAACGAAAAAGCCTTGATACCCTAACTTGTAAACTTATTGAGAGAGAGAGGCAGAAAGAGAGAAACGTGAAAACTTTTCTATTGACATCTCATCCCTTTCGTTTCTTTGAGGGATTGTTTACGAGGTTGCCTTTGAGTATGGGCCCTTAGGTAGCCCGTTTTGCGCCATGGTGGCTTTGTGCTCGACCGGGGTGGCCCTTGTCTGTTGGGACGAGCGCGATACCGTTACTTCGTTCGCGCGGTTGCTCAGAGCACATCATACTCGCCACAAACGTTCAGCTCTCCAGCTCAGCACACCGCGTCCAGTCACCACAAAACAAATAACTTTGACAGCCGTGCGGACTACCGTCCATAGAAAGCTTTGACGAGTGCCAACGCTCACACATGTCGTAGACCCTGGGGGTGGCGCTCGGCACACAAACAGCGCCTACGTGAGAGAGAACAAAAAATTTTCGTCTTTGCCCTTTATCAGACTAAATCTGACTGACATCCAAACACAGATAATTTGTCTATCAGTCTTCGTAATCACGGAAATGGATTTTCTGGCCTGGGCTGACATGACTGCGATAACGAAGTTCTGGAACGTCGGTCTTCTTGGCCTTCGCCTATACTAACCTCAAGCTGTATCCTCTTTCCATGTCAACACCTTTGCGGTGAGCAACAACGCTCATCGAAGGGCCCAAGGGTCCGATGATGTAAAAATTCTGCTAATGACGATGGCGAGACCCCTTGCTCAAGATGCTCAATCTCGCATTGTTTGACCATGTACCCCATAGCCGCAAACGGCTCTGTTCGAGACGCCGCCTTCGCATATCCTCGTAATCGGCGTGTGGCACAATCGGGACTACACTTCGCGTTTTCCTCTTCCCACACGCCTTGTGTTCGGGGTTTGACAGGCCAAGCCGCGTGTGTAGGTCGGACCGAAGACACCACAGCAACACGGCTGGCCTCATCCCATCCAGATGCCGAATACACCAGAGATATTGGGATTCTGACAAAGAACAAGAGAAATAGCCCGTTTTTCCCCTCTGGATCTCCGCCATTAGGAAGGTGCAGGCCAGTGTATTGTATGGGTGTATGCTGAGTTGGAAAGGTCAAGTTTTGTTGAGGAGCGACGTGCATAATGGATGCATGCAGGGCTACAGATTGCCCCATCCAACTCCACCCTGTGGGCGTTACGCTGGAGCACGTTGTGAGCGAGCGAGCGAAAGGTCGCATCTGGGGTCCAGCCATGCGCATGTACGATGGGGAGTGGTTGCACAGCCTTGAGATACAGGACAGACGAAGAGGTTGGGATTGGGCGATATTGTTTGGAATCGCGCGGTTTCTGGGGGGTGAATATATGCTGCATATCGCTTGCTCTACAAGATTTAGCACAAGTAAGATGGTAATTGTATGGATAAAGCTGGTGAATGAACAGAAGGTGAAAATTAAGGGTCCTCTCGGGCAGGAAGTTGTAGTTGCTAGGTTGCTAGCACCTCGTGATGCTTGCGAAGCAACCCCATATGTTAGACGCGCCTACCTCCGCATCAGCATCACCGTTCAGCGAGCACACATATTGGCTAGATTGCGGAAACGGCTCGGACCATTCCCACCGATCCTACAACACCGTTCAGGTGCTTCCAGATGACCTACTTTCTACCCCGCGATGCACCCAAAGGCTATCGTGTTCGTTAGGTGGATGCGCTGGCACGGCCGCCAGCCTATCTATGAGGCTTATCTGGGACGCAGCCTTCTCGGTATCTTGCATAGTTTCACGGCATGAACCACCCTGAGCCCTGTTGACGAATAATAAATGAAAATTTGGCTACTTTGGACTTGTCTTCACTGTACAAACCCTGGGTGCCTTGAGAAAGGGATGCCGCCTCAAACAGCAATCACCAGGTTGGATGGGATAGCTCTTCCGGCGGACAACAATGGGCACGGCATCCGTAGGCGACTTTGGCAAGTGATGATCCTTAGGCTGTTGTTGATGCATTGCTCTATAAAGAAAGTAAAGGTTTAGGCTGCCTGCATGATCTGGTTAGTAGAAGTACACCATGAACATCTGGGTCTCCAGTAGCTCTGGGTCTCCACAGACGATTCGGAAATTGGACCGTCCAAAAAAAAAAATGATCCACTCTTGTAGCTGAAAGTGATAGGTGTTCACCAATGGTTCTACTAGCCCACTATCGAAAAGTAATTGCGTTTGACGCAGTCTAGAAAAGACTTGTCAGAAATACTTCGACCCGTGGCGCACAAAAGGTACAACTAAGGCTTGAAACCTTGAGCACCACGGTACTGGTCCGGCTCATACATACGACACCCTATCGCAAACGTCGCCTCAGACCGCGCGGTTCTAGGAGTAACAACTACAATTATGCGCTAAAGCCGGTATGATCATCTGAACAAAACTGCGAGGGGTTTCTTATCTCGTCTAAGGTGGGGTTGAAGAGCTAGTCATTAGTCTCGGAAGTATTTCCCATGGAAAATCTGGGGAAACACGTGAAGGTTGAAGCAAAGATACGGTGACAGAATCGGGCCTTCGATCAAGTATCCTCGACTCGTTGCTGTTTTCGGCATGCAGACCAAATGGTGAGGTGGGGTAGCTTGCGGGCGGATCAGTCTGCCCCGTGCTTAGCTGTGACGGGTTTTGGGATTCCGTACCGTAGCCAATGCGTAAGTACACTGCAACTAGCCAGAATTACTCTAAGGCAAAAAATGTCTTGCCATGGGAAGAGAGAGTGTACTCGTCACCGAAGTCGCAATGGCAGGTCTTATCAGGCCATCGAACGAGCAAAGAATAGCGGTGTGAACAACGGGGCATGTTTGAATGGCGCTGACAAAACACAAGTACCTGGATGGAAACTGCTGCAGACGAATTATCGATCTTTTTCGCAGGGTGATTCCAGAATGGGAAAGTGAAATGACAGGGGGGTAACGTCCTTGATCTCCAATCACCGATTGTACCCCACTGACATCATCCATCGTGGGATGAAAAGCCCTGCAAGTCAGATATTAAAAGCATTTTGTGAACCCAACCCACGACGCCGGTTAATTACCATAGGTGTGGAGATGCGATTTCACTCCCAGCAGACAAAAGGTCGGATTTTCGTTGGCTACGTGGCCTGGATTTCGGGCAAATGACTTTTGATCGGAGCTGGTGCGTTGTCTCAAGTCTCTCTGACAGTACGCCAGCGCCGATGAGACAACAGGTGAGATTTTCGTTATGGACCATTAAGGTCAGCGCATCGGAGCCACCTCGCCGTGCATATACAACAATGGCCCACCGACAGGTCTTCAGGTAGATAATATTGACCCGCCCAGCAAAATAAGACCGAATAACGAGCGACTTTGAGCAGGATGAACCCCGTGGAAATTTTCAATTGTGTTGAGCTCTTGCCGCAGGATTGGTGTGGTGCTATGTGAGTCGTGGGGAGCGATAGCGATTGCAAAAACAAGGACTTGTACATAATGTCGTGTTTGTTGCCTCCGCGGAGGCACCTCCAAGTAAGCCTGGCTGGGCTACTTTGACATTTGAATGGGTACATCCCTTTGCCTTGACGGGGGCAATGAAGAGCGAATTCCTGTCCCGCCGCAGCAACCGGTCACCATTCAAGGCAATACGGATGGATTCCTGAGAAGACCTTCTTCTGCCTGCAAGGCTTCCAACGTCCGATGCCTGGTTTTTCTTCCAACAGAACAAGGTATGTTCCGCGTTTTTCATTTTAAAGTTCGTGACAGGCGTCGCGGTTCGCTCGCTTGATTGATCGCGATCATTTGTGGGCGAGATGAAACACGAAAATAAGCAAAAAATAATGACGTTGTAGTCAAGCAGCACGGACGTTGTGTTTCCAGCGAAGAACAATCGGTGCTTACATGTCACGTCTCCACATCCGAAAAAGCGTGACTCGGTGATGAAAGGAGATCGTAGTCGCTCGAGCTTCCCGTCGCAGAAGCAAATATGGTACGATGCTAAGAACAAAAATCCTGCTAGCTAGTAAGCTTCAAAGAGCATTATTATTGTAATAATGCCATCATCATCGCTTGGAGGCACGCCCGAGGCACGCGGAGGTTTGAGCGGGCCTTGTACATAGGAATTTGGGGGTTGTTCGAAGCAAGGAGAGCCATCTCGGCTTTAGTAGCTGTGCATTTAGTCGGAAGTGTAGCATGAAGGAGTCGGGTTTCAGTGAAGCAAGAACAACAGCCTTCGCCAGCGGGCTGCACCATAGCACCAGCACCAGCGGAGATTGAGCAATTTGTCAATCAAACTCTCTGGAGTGCGCGGGTTTAATAGATAGCCGTCGTCGAGATATGCAAAGTGTGACACTGCCCAAGTATCATCGGAACGATCTAACAGAGCCGCGTTGTTGTAGCGATTGCAGCAGAAGTCGCAAGAGTCGGCGCGGATCGCGAATGGGACTAGCGCACTGCGGTCTGTGCTACAGAGTACATTGTCCATGGACGCGCCCGATCGACGTTTGGAGGGTGATCGGAGGTCGAGCAAACGGCTGCCTTAGCCCAGTTGGCGGGCGGTGAGCGAGCGGACTCTGTCCTAGGCGTTGGATTGGCCGGGGCAGTGCTGATTCTGCCGGTTTTATCTCCTGTGACGGCAGCGCAAAGTGGGGTCGCCCGGTGGACGCTTGGAAGCGTCAGGCATAGCGTTTCCCTTAGTATCCGGGTCTGGACACTTTGGAGACAATCTCGCACTTGGCAATGTGCTACCGCCCCTGCCTGGGAATGGGTAATTCGTTTCAAAGACCAGCGGACGCGTTCAGCGATGGGGTTGGGCGCAGAGCAAAGTATCGAATTCTTGAATTTTCTCGGATGCCTAAAATTTCTGCATCAAGGAGGAAGCATGCTCCCGCAGTTACCGGTGGACCTACTTGTTGTACGAAGGCATGGTTGAAATGAACCAACCCCACCCGCTGTTTCTACTCTCGCGTTCTTCGGGCAGAACCCGTCTTCTTGAGCGGAGCGCGGCTTAGGGCTTTATCTACCAGTGGGCATTATGCAACCATTGCCTTTCGGCCAGATAAGAGCGTGCGGGTTTAAGTATGTACGGTACTCGGTGGGTCCAAGCTCATCTGAGGCTGCTATGAAAATAAATTTAGGTTCAGCCACTGTGGGCGTTGCCATGCAGAAAACCGTCTTTCCCTGAATCAGCCCATGGCCAGATACCAAATGTAGCCGCCCCCACAGCTCAGGACTTTGCGGAATAAAAGAGCAGGACAGGCGGACATGCCAGGGCCTTCCAGGTTGGCAGCGTCTCGCGTCTCATACGGAGTACAAGAAACAAATTATCCTTTGCGCTGCACTCAAGGAGACGTTAGCGTGCATGCACAATGGACGGGGTGTGCAATTGATAATGCGGGGAAAGCTGATGGATGAGCGCGCATCCATGCTGGGCCAATTGGAAGGATATTGCGTGAAGCGTGGGCCGGAATACGACGCATGCCGTTAGCGGACACGGGGGTTACAGTGTGTGGTCAGCGCAGTCCGAGGGCGGGTGTCGCAGTTTCATCTACGGTGTAGTGCAGCCTCATCTCACGGCGCGCGGAGAACAGACGAGAGGAGACAATAGGGGGGATTGGGGCCTGCGGGGAGGCCGGGTTGGCACTAGGGGCGATAGCATGGGGTTGATGGGGATGGTGTGGATGGTGAATGAGGGTACTGTATGCACAACAAAGAAAGGCCGAAGCAGAATAATGGCCATGTCGCGATGATGAATGTGGTAGAGCGGAGACAGGCGTGCGCAGCGGTTTGTCGAACCATGACCGCGTTCCCGACCAAGCAAGAGGTGACGGCTCGCTTGGGACATCCACAAACCCACAACAGTCCACAAACAAGCAAGGGTTTGGAGAACGATCCATGTCGTCCTCCATGTCGGCCCACGCCCCCAGGCTGCCAATGTTGATGCGGCGACTGCTGCTAATTGGCTGCGCTCTCGACCGCCTTTTGCAAGCGGCAGCCCACACGGAGATCTCGCGCTCAGTTGAGTAAGTCGACGAGGGGTGGGATTTTTTTCAGAGCGCGGCAGACAAAGGCGAAGAGGGCAGCGCTTGCACCCTTAACCAGTTGATCTCCAGGTACCACGCCGAAGTTGGTCCCTGAGTCTGGTGCGCCGGAGCTCAATTGCCTCAACACGTCCGTGGATATTGTTTTGTCTCTTGTTGCATAGTTGTCGAGCGGCGCGATGATGGGTGTTGAGGAATGCTCAGAGGCTGCCGTTCGCAGCTCGCTCGCACGACGACCGTTCGATGACATCACCCAGAATCTCGCTTCTCGCTTCGCTCCTGGCTCATCGCACGGACGTAGCCCAGTGGTTCTCAGCACCGGCCAATTCGAGGCCAGCACCGCCCACTCCAGCCCACACATCTCAAGGCCACTGCCAACCTGCAAAAAAAAAAATAATAAGATAGGCGCCCCAGCGCGTGCGTAGCTTGAAGCAAGCAAGCAAGCCGATAGGCAGGCAAGCAAGCAAGCAAGCAAGTAAGCAAGTAAAAGCTGCCCCGCCGGTAGAAAGCCAAAAGCAACGTGACCCGCCTGGCCTTGCTGTATACGTGCAGCAACAGATGACCGTCATGACTGCAACAACTACGCAGGCTGATATCTCTAGAGTGGCTAGTGCCTCTCACTCGCCGCGCCGGCTTGTCGACTATGCGGCCTGCGAATAGCAGCACTGTAACAAAAAGTGGGAACATGGTAGTAGCAGTAATAGTACTGTGACTCCAGCGATAAGTCGGGAGCTCGCGGCTGCACCATCAACCTCCAATCAGCCGATGATGTCGGCGCTTTTGGGGGCAATCTGGGGGTAGAAGAGAGGAATTCCCACCGTAATAATCATGGTACCCATCGTCTGTGTCAAGAAGAATGGGGTTTGCTGGCGACGGTGACCGTGGGCTGGCACGAAACAGGCCACCTCAGCGTAGGAAGATGCATCCCCGTTGCTGAGCTTTGTTCCACGTTTCGAGTCGTGGCGGCAAGACAAGGCCGCATTCTGACACTGGGTGCCGTGATAAAGAAAAAATAAAAGCAAAACGGCCACCATGGCTGTGGGCAAGAAAGTCGGACCATGTCCTCCAAGGCTTGACCTACCTATGGTAATTACAAGCAGGTAGAATCAAGTCCTGCGAAGTCGCTCCCCCCAATTGTGGCGTGTATGTGTGTTACTACTACTGCTACGGCTACGGCTTCTCTGCTCTGCTCTGCTCCGCCGTCGGCGCGATTGCTCGAGCGCAGATTACATAGACTTGCTCATCAAATCTATACCCATCCGTACCCGCACCGCACATCACCACGCCATCCAGCGTCCCACCCGTCCACGACCCTCCGTCCTCCGCCTCGGCCCCTCGCACCCAAGGTCAAGGCCCGTCTCCAGAAGACCAGAAACACGCAACGCAGGCCGGCCGGTGCCGCTTGGCCGTCTCTCGCGCAGCTCAGCGCAAATCCTTGGTTGCTATCCCGGTCTGTTGGGGGGATCAGTGCTGCAGGATTAATTCGCTTGTGCATTGGTGCAGCCTCCTAGTGGGGCACCGTGCGGCTGGCCCAGGCGTCCTTCGATTTTGTGAACATCCCGGCTCAGCACGATTCCAAAAGCGCTGGGGTCCGTCCCCAATAGTCGCCGGCCCTGCTCTGCTGCACTGCGCTACCGCCTCTCAGTCTTCTCAACACTCTGCTCATCAACCCCCCTCTCCTCTTCTCCTCTCGACAATCTCCTCTGGCCATTTGCCGCCATTGCACCTTTTAACCTGCCTGTCCTCTGCACTGCACCGGCCTCCACCGTGCTTATCTCCACCCTCACGGCAGCCCCGACCCTCGCACCTTCCTCCCCCAGGCGCGAGCTATCACCACCAAAGAAAGAGCAGCCTCGCACCTTCCATTGTTCTACACAAACGGAAGTCACCGGCTCTCCATTCCATCGCAGCTTCCATCGTCTGTCGATTGCTGCCTACTCTCGCCTTTTGGGAAACCCTCACCTCCCAGCAGACTCAAATCCGTTCACAGCTTTGATTAGTTGTGAATATATCGCCAGCGTTGCGATTGAGCTCTGCATTTCGCCCCTACCCTGTGCCTTCTCCGAGCTACAGTTCTCTGAGTGGCCCCTCTCTCTTATTTTCACCTAATTTCTGTGAGTCGATACCTTGATGGCAAAAACATAACCCGAATGGGTGAATCAGCCCACCGCATTTCGCCATCGGCTTCCGCTTGCCGTCATATCTGCAGCCAACACTTTCACCCACACTCTGCTTGATAAACAAATCTAACAACCTCTCTCCCCCACAGACCTACTTCTCACACTTAATACCGTTTCCTACCCTCCTTTGTAATGCCATCGAACCCCTAATCAATTCTCTCACCATCTCGACCCGCTTCCCTCGATTCTGTGTAGCCGGCCGAATGCCTTACACTCCGCCCACCCAGCGGTCTCCTGCATCCTCAAAGCCAAACAGCCCTGTCCTAAGCCGCAGCCATTCCTACGTCGAGCAATTCCCACCTGCTGTCGCTGCTCAGCGCCCAACATTGCCACGATCCGTCTCTTCCACCTCGTATCTCAACAAGCACCGTCGCTCACCTTCCATCTCGACTGCAACCAACACCGCCGCAAATGGTCAGGTGGCGAGCACCAGCGTAGACGCTTCGTCTGAAGCTTCCCGAAGCCGTGGAAATGGTAGCCTCCGCCAGTCTCCTTCTCCTGTGAACGATCTTCTGATACCGTCAGGCGCGATCTCGACGCCTCCTGATTCCTCGGACGATGAAGACCGGGGACGGAGCATCGGCAACCTCAAGGAACTTCACGAAGCACTGCAGCAAATCGATGTCAAGAGAGGCCACTCGCCCAACCGCGATGGCGTCGCAGATACGCCTGCCAACTCGCTGGCATCACCCCACTCGGCTCAGTCTCTTTCTGCTGAGGCCCGCAAGATCTCTCACTCTCGCTCATCGAGCGAGATCACTCTCTCCCAGCATATGCCACCGCTAGACACTCATATAGCCATCAGCTCTTCAGACGGCAGCGATGTCGAGGACGACGAGTTGCGGATAAAACCGCCTCTTCTCCGCAAGAAGTCTGGTGAGCTAGTGAAGCCTGCTCTTCGACCATCCTCTCGTAGAAGGCCGTCTAGCATGCCTGGCACGCCTACCTACTCCAAAGCTGTGCACTTCAACGAGGACATTGAGCAAGTCCGACACTTCCTTCAGGTCGATCGCCCTATTGCCGTTAGTGCTGGATCATCCCCAGTCGAGACGTACGATAGCGAGACTGAGTATCCTTTTGGGGACGATGGTCTTCTCAAGACACCTGAATGGGAAATTCAATTAGCCAACTTTCCTGCTGACACCTACGAACGACAGACTATGCCTGTCCGCGTTGAACGAATCTTCCTTGCAAGTGATAAGAAGACGTTGGTTGGTACCATTGCTTGTGCAAACATTGCCTTTCAGAAGCTTGTCGTCTGCCGCTTCACTTTGGACTATTGGAAGACTACGTCAGAGGTCATAGCTGAATACAACAATGATGTTCGAAGGAAGCAAAAAGACGACGGCTATGACCGATTCAATTTCAACATCAAGTTGGCTGATCAGGTAAATCTAGAATCCAAGACCCTGCTTCTCTGTGCGAGATATCAAGTGGAGGGACAAGAGTTTTGGGACAACAACAACTCGATGAACTATCAAGTCGACTTCATCAAGAAGACGAAGCAGAGGCAATCGAAACGTGCCAATGATACACTTGGCGCTATCCCGCGTAGTCGTAACTCACCTCCTGCACCTCGACCACGCTCCATGCCTGTGTCGTTGGACGATGATTTCGGCCATGACTTCGACCACAAGTTCCATTTTGGTAGTGGTCGAGGTGTATTTCGCGACTCTACTAACCCACAAATCCGCCTCAAGCCGAAGAGCAAGCGCGGCAGCCTTTTCCCCGATCAGGCTGCTCAACGCCAGGCTGGTGGGCAGGCATTCTCCACCCGTTATGATTTCAGTGCTTCTCTTTCGGCTGCTCTATCGACTGCTCAGCACCATAGCGTCCCTAGGCCGGCTGCCACTACGACTACTACCAAGAGCAGCCCGGCCTACTTCGATAGGCCTTCTCCGTTGGCAAGGTCAACTTCTGCTGCTCCACCGGTTCCTGGGACTCGCCCTGAGTCGTTCTCTTCCGAGAAACCGGACCTACAATCGGCAGAGTACAATGAATTGATTCAGAAATTTTGCTTCGTACGTTCCTCACTACCCGGCGGCAAGACCTAGACGGTGGATACTAATCGTCCTTCAGTTCGGCACACCTACTGGAAAGGGTTCTCCTAAAGCCACGACTCCAGAAACGAAGAACGCACATGTTGATGGCGCCGCTGACTATATGGGTGACAGCACTTCTGGAAGCAATCAGTCGTCTGCATCCAATAGTCCACCTTCTCCTGTTATGCCGGCTCACATGGATGGTGCTAACGATCTCCGATCTACTTCCCGAAGCCCGACACATTTTCTGCCTCGCTCAACCTCTCCTGGCCCAATGACAGGCTCTGGACCCGAGGACCTAAAGGCATCTACTTACCAGTATGGCTACAACATGCACGGTGGTATGTTCAACGAGCGCAGCCACACGCCCCAGGCTTGCGTCTAAAAAATCCCACAAAAAACCCCTTCAATATCAGAACTCATGATGAGTAAGCGAACCTTTAGTGGTTCTCATATGATATGACGAATCTTTTTGGTCACGATGATACGCTTACGACCTGACTGATTATCGATGAGTGGAGCGGACGTTATTCTGATGCAGTAGCCGACGCTCACGAGTCTTTTTTCAAATCCGGTACGAAACGAAATTGTTGGCCTTTTGTGTCTAAGTGTTTTCCTCATTCGGCATCTTCCCCAAGAGAGATAGCCTGGATGGTGTCTTCTGCATGTTTTCAGGATGGCTTTCACTGCATTTCTGGATGGGCCGTCTTGCATGTCTTTTCCTCAAACGGCGTTTCTCGGTCTTCAACGGAGTTGCTCCTAGGGTGTTTCTCATCTTCTCCTGATCTGTTACACACCATAGATTGGTTGTAATTCTCCTGCCTGCGAGCGACTCTACTCAACGGTCTCGGCGGTTTCTTCTCTGGTAACTGGGATCTTCTTATTCTTCTGCGTCCGGTCCGAAGTAAGCGAAAAGTGTCTGATTGATTTTGCATTTTCCAGCGAGTTTTTGTCCTTATTCTTACAACGCTTAGCGGCCTCGTACATAGGAGATAGGAGTGGTAGAGAGAATGCGAGCACATGTTGCATCAAAGTTGACTGTCGATGGTCCCATGTTGTCATTGTCGTAAGCCGGTGAAGTGTGTGTGTGTGTGTGTGTGTGTGTAAATGGCCTTTTGTCTGGGTTCTCTTCTAAGAACTGTGTTAGTTTAATAGAATACTTTAATGTAGACCTTTGGAAGGTTAGGGGCTGTATAAGTCCGTTTGGTCGTCGGCATAGCACGCCTTGAGGGATTGCCGAAAGGGAAAAGGAAACGGAAATACAATAGGAACAATATGCCATAAGCTGGCCTCCCCCTCTTTATAAGAACAAGTAACATCGTGAGGTTTCTAGCCGCCCGCTTTGATTCAAACAAGGCCTGGATCGTGACTTTTGTGTCTTGTGACCTCGCCTGGTGGGTTATTCCTGCCCGTGGGGCCGCACACCGCCTGCCGAATGCAGACAGCTTGGCCAGCTCTCACCGACGATTGGACCCTGATCTTCCTTCACCACTGCACTTCCTCTCGCTTCAGCTCTTTTCTAACCACGAGCAGCGCCTCGCCGCTCCTCTCCAAGACACAACTCGGCCCATCCCTCACCGAGTTGCCCTTAGCACTCCACTCGCGTGCAACCTCAATCATGTCTTTCTACGGCAGTAAGCCCAAGGCGCAAACCCCGCCTATTCCCTCACCACGGGCTCCAGGCGCAGGCCCCGAAATTGACTCCACGACCGTCATCTCGCTCCTCGCTGTCGTAGCACTCCTAGGCGGCGCGTATGCCGCATCCGTACGCTTCTTGCCTCCAACAGCCACCCTTAAATTACGAATCTTGTTCGTTTGGCATCTCTTCGACGCCTTGATTCACTTCTTCTTCGAGGGATCCTTCCTGGCCAATTGCTTCTTCGTCTCCTACTCGTTACCCACGTCATTTACGCATGCGTCGAGGCATCATCCTCATATCCAATTGCTCACTCCACCAGACGTATACTGGCTCGGACAAGACGATAAACTGTACGGGGCGAACTATGGTACGGGGCCGTTTAGCAAGTTGTGGCAGGAATATGCAAAGGCTGATAGGAGATGGGGAGGCGTGGACTTGACGGTCGTGAGTTTGGAAATTTTGACGGTGTTTATCGGTGCACCTCTTGCATTGTATATTTGCGAGTTGCTACGCCGGGAAGAGAAGCGAGGGTCGTTGAAGAGGTGGTATTGGATGACGATGCTGGCAACTGCTGAGCTTTATGGAGGTACGTTTGGATTCCCCCTAACAATTCTTTCATTATTTAGCTATCACAATTGGTTTCATAAAAGAGCTGGAAAGCCTTGGACCCTCACAATTGTGAAGCTCGCTGGCAAAGTGGGTCTTTTGGTCTGTTTCGGCATTCCGTGTTGAGACAAAATTGTTGTTCCTGTTCGAGTACCTGGCTGACACGTGGTTCACCGCCACTATAGGCTGGATGACATTTGCCCCTGAGTGGTTGACAGGCAGTCCCAATCTCGACACGTCGAATTGGATGTATCTGTAAGTTGCACAATTTTTCATTATTTTCTACGTGTTCGTTCCTCTTGGGGTTTTGTCAGCCATAGCTTGCACGCGAATTCTCTGGTTCCGCGGACGGCTATGCAGGTTTCCTCTTGTACCCGCTGGCCGCGATTCACGACCCACAATTATCCTCCCTTGACAGGGTGACAAGCGGCCAGAGCCTGCGTGTATTCATGAAATGGTCCGCTCACATGGCACTTCCCTCAATTCGCATATCTCATGCCCCGTCGCTTTGGAATTGTACCACGCTGCTACCCATCCTCCCTTTGAAGCTTCAGCAGACTGTCGCTCCCGCATTCGCCCTCACCATCCCATTGCATCTACCCTCTGCTAGTTATCTTCATAATTTTCGCCCTTGGAAACTAACAATCTCGACCAGCTGGCTCTATCTCGCCTTCTTCAACGGCCTCTGGGTCATTTTTCCTGCCTGGATTCTATACGAGTCGTACAAGGCTATGAGCAGCGCGTTGTCGCAGGCGGAAATGGTTGACCTAGTGAATTACTTGAAGAAGGATTAGAGTATGCGTTACGTCGCCTTTCACTGGCCTTGAAGACACAAAAGCAGCAGAAAAGCGGTGCGGTGAAGGTTGAGGCTTAGCGTAGATGAATTCTGGGCGAAAGTGGGATACGTTATTCTTTTCTTCCATCTAAAAATGGGCCAATAATAGAGGTTTTGATTAAATGGGGTTATGGTACGTTATGATATGCTACGGCTATCATGCTATGGATAGTAACGGATTTGAAGTGTTGATATTCAGTTAAGCGTCCTGCTACTTCTCTATGTTTTTGCAAGCGAGTGAGCAACTTTTTTCACAGGATTTTCGTTAATAATATACTATTCCGCATAACTTTTTTATTTTAGTTCTTAACTTTTCGCCTTTTTCTCTGGGAGAACGACTGTATGGTGTTGGTAAGACTCGTGGGAATTGTATGGGTGCAGGTTATTTGTGCTGTGTGGCTTCCTCGATGTTGAGCTGGTGTCGCACTGCCTGGATACGCTGGTTTTAGAGGGACTATTTTGTAGTGCAAGTTCGAGTTTGAGTTTGGGACAAATAGAGTCGTGAATTACTATTTTTTTTTTTTTGCGCAAGCGAGTCTTTGATACGTAGATGGAAATGAACTTCTGAAGTGGGTTCTTTGCAGTTCATTGCGGTCTCAGCTTTACGTATTGGGGATTGGTGAAATTTGGGTTGTGTTGGGTTGGGATGGGCTTGATTGGATTGGGGTTTAAGGGAAAGAAGGGGTAAGGTAGAGTTGGAAGGAATAAGTGTATGATACCAGGTGTAATTGATGTTGTAGAATTAAGCGTAAGACAAAGAGACCGCTTATCGAGTTGTTGGTATTGTGTTTTTTTAGTTATTCATAAAGATGGATCTTTGTAGAAGTTGTAGAAGCCCGTTGAGATAAAATATAATCTTTGCTATGTGAAGAAGTGAATTCTATTAGAGTTATAGTATGTATGGTGGTTATACTCGGATCCATGTGGTTGAAGATCGCTAGAAAATCCTTGGAAAATTCTCTCCGCGGGCTTGCACTCGGTACCAAACAAGTACTCTACTCTCAATCGCATCGCCAAACGCCCGGGCCTAGCATCTGACAAGAAACAATATACCTCTAAAAGTATTCTCAGTATTTGCGGTGAAGTTGACGGTATGATCAATCCCATTACGCTTTTCTGAAAGAACGAAACTTTCTCCTCAGGCTGCTCCACCAACGTGTCTTCTTTTTGCCCTGGTATTTCCCCACTTTGGTCGGTATTATTCTGGTTGTCTTCATGAAATGACCAACCATACACTGGGCCTACCACAATACCCGGCATGACCGCTGCGTCACTAGGTGGTCTTGTTGGAATTTCTTGCACTTTCAAACTACGCCTCAAGGACGACGGAATGCGTCTCATTTGGCGACGTCGTGACATTTCGCGACTCTGGATAATCATACTTGCTTCCTTCACTGAAGGGCCACCCACAGTCTGGCATTTTTCTTTAACTTTTTCTTTCTTGAGAAGATATAAAACAGTGTCATGGCCATAAAGTTCAGCCATAAAAATCGCGTGTTTATCAATCACAGCACCGTGCCTTAGCAGAACACGAACCATGTCGATGTCGCATCGACACACAGCCGCAACCAGAGGTAGCTGCGAGACCCCGTTGAAGTTGTCTGGGCAGATATTCGGGTCTGCTCCATACTGCAATAGCATCTTTGCTATCCCAGTTTGACCTTTTTGAATAGCACGACAAAGGGGTGTACGAGGCACTGGGTTCTCCAAGCCGTACCGTATCAGAACATTCAACTCGACACCGCGGTTAACGAGTGTTCGGACAATTTCCTGATGGTCGTTTTCTAGAGCTCTGTCTAGAGCAGTCTTCTGAAGATATGTGACGTTCACATCAGTGTTCATGTCGATAAGCTTCCGACAGGCGGAGTGAAGCCCATTCTCAGCACAGCGACCTAGCCATGTGTCCTCATCTAACCAAAAATAATTTTGGACATTCTCTGCTGTGTCTATCGGTCCATTTGCGTTCTGTTTATTGATTCGGCCTTGGCGGAATGGATCCAGGATCGACCGGTTGTCAAACTCGATATCAAGAAATTTGTCATCAAAAAAAGACGTTTGAGAGCCAACGGGGAAACTGCGTTGTGACTCGGGCGGAAGAGTTGGTGGAACTTCGTTCCGAACCCAAAAAGTAGTCATCCAAGTGGAATTAAGGCTGGACCGGTGAATAAGCTGAACAGCTAAGGTCTCATGATGGTTCAAGATTGCTCCAGTAATGGCTGTTTGATAATTTCCGCAGTAATCGTTATCTCCCTCCCGAATAGGCATCTCCAATAGCGCCTCCACGATGGGCGAAAGTCCAACACAAGCGGCAAAATCCAGTATGCTGAAACTTTTCCAGTCGGAATAAAACCAATTGCAAATTGTAGACCCTCTGACATCGATTCCCAGGGCCAAGTACCACTCAAAGGAATCGGAACGTACATCGCACAAACTGATAGCGGACTGAATGAGGGGGTCATTCGAAGTGACTTCTGATTGACGGAGATGTTCGATCCAAAACGATACCGCATAATTTAAAAAGTCCAACTTGATGGATCTTCGGAAAAGGCCATGTTCAGTGGGCGTATATATGGAGAAGAAGCTCGTGTCATACCAATACTGGTCAGTCAAAAAACTAGATGACGGAAACGAGGTGGAGATGGAAGATCTTTTAGGTATCGTATTAGGGGGTGTGACTAAAAGGGGCTCCGATTTTGAGATCGAGACGCACTCCTGTAGCCGTAAATACTGGACGCATGCTTGAGCCAGTATTCTATGGCAATGCGACCAGGATATTGTACTCCACCAAGAGCGAGCGTCTGTGCGTCCTTCGAGTGTTTCTTCCTCGTCACCTTTCAAGAGTAAAAAGTCCCGAGCTGTCTGATGGAGAAGGTAGACATGGCCGTTGTCGATTGTGACAAATAGACCACATAGGTTCTCGATTTCCACTCTGAAGTTCCTCTCACTGGGACAATCAATATCTTCTATTTTGCGATGGCTCTTCTCTATGTTCAGAGCGACCCGTAACTCCAGTAAAGATAATGGTCTAGCAGCTGCTAAAACAATTTGCAAAAGCTTACTGGCCTCTGATGGATTTGAAGACTTCTCCAAAAGAATTTTGTATGCCTTGAATATGTCTGGCGGCAGAGATCGTACAGCTTTCAGCAGTTCCTTCAATGTAACTTTTTCGACGGATACAAGTACTTTCCGCATCAGTTTCCACCAGAGGTATGTCCGATGGGTTAAATCGAGTATTTCTGTTTCAAGAGCTTGCTGTTCCATATGGTTGAGGCGTAACGTAGATCCGACCTGTTGCATGTCGTGTTTGATTACAGCCCCAATATCTTTTGAGATAAGCCTTAGGTACTCCTCGCCTTCCAAGTGTATTGTTGGGAATCTGGACTGCAGATTGCTAAATCCCCGAATGATGTCGACATAGGGGCGGCTAGTAACGAGAAATTTCAACCGAGCAGCGACTAGTATCTCCTTGTCTTGATAAAATCTATCCAAAGCCTCCATGAGTTTTGCCTGGTCACTAGGATCACACTCATCTAATCCATCAAGGACGATGAACACCTCTGCAGCTTCTGGGTCCTTTGAAGCTTCCGTTAGGATTGCCCATAGGGAGCTGAATATCTGAGGCAGTTGCTGAGAATCTGCACTGTAATAGGAAGCCGCGTAGTCGACAAGGTCTTTCTTTTGGGAGAAAAGCTGATGGAGAATGCAGCTAATTGCGGCAGCTGCATTCCTGGTCCTGATATCATTGGCCCCAAAAAAGAAGTAGCATGTTGTCCGTGATTCATCACTTCTCAGCTGGTCGTCAATGAGAAACCTGGTCAGAGTCGACTTCCCACACCCCGGATAAGCTGTGACCCATAGAAGTCTTGAGGATGGGTGGCTTAACCAGTCCTTGTAGTATTGATGATCAAGTAGCCATAAGCAGGTACCAGGAACTCGGTCAGGATTCCTGTCTTTATTGTATTTATAATCGAGCCCCAGAGGCCTCAAAGACTGCAAGCATAGGCGCTCATCCTCGGGCTTAGCAAATCCAGCTCTGACTGTAAGCCATCAGCCTTCACGGGCCTTATATTAGAGGACCTCACATACCGGGAATTTCTGACCCAGGAAGGGTATCAAGAAGCATCTTAGCTACTGCAGCAGCCGTAATTGCAGCATAGCCATGCCACTTATCGTTCTTATGGCTATCCGCATAGTCACAAACACCTCGGATGACTAAACAAGGAAATTCATTCATCAGCCCAGCTGCCTCCATCTCCACACAAAGAACATCACCAAGTGCTTCTCGGAGTTTCTCTCTCCTTGTGGAATCTTTAATAACTTCGTTTCCGGAAGCGATCGTTCCATAAAAGACTTTAGGAAAGGTCCGCAGAGATGAAGATGCCCGCGATAGACATTGAGTATCGCATGCTGAACAGTTTGACTGGCCAGCCTGGTGGCAATATTGAGCTTTGAAAAGCCGGTCATGCTCACGACCAGGATACGAGTACTTTCCCTTTGGTAGCCGATGTAAATTGGCAGCCTTATCAATGATTTTGGTCAGATCATCTTTTTGGTCATCCATCTCATGGGTCGATCTCATGTTTCCCAAGGCTGCGAGAAGCTGCATTGGAGGACTATTGAGCTGGCCTGTCCTTTCGAAACCTGAGGGATGCGATTTACCAAGATCGTACTGTATAACGCCTCCATATGTGCCTTCGGGCTTACTCACGATGACATCTCCTAGCTGCAGGGTAGGTTCCGATGTTGGTATCCCACCTCCAATGCCAACCAGGAGATAGAACCTAATAGATCTGAAGGAGAGTCTTATGTGTAAAGCCACCGAGGTCGCCGAGACTAATCCATATCGGCCTGATGGTAGGCAGGCAATGATAACATTGTGCTGACCTATAGATCCCAAGCAGTATACATTTTGATCGCCACTGTCCTGCGTCTTGGGCATTCCGTGGACTTTGTCAAGCATCGATCTAGCTGCAGTTAGCTCGGTATGCAGTGCACAGATCCATGCTATAGTGTATTGGGTGTTGTCAAGCGTTGATTTTCGAGACATGGCTGGCTTTTGATGGGACGCGGTTCGATGCGAACGACGGACATGGGTACTAGAGATGGTACGTCAGTCTGTGCGACAAGATCAAGAGCAATGTAGATCACTCTCACCTTCTGTTCGCAACTTTGTTGATTCAGGAGCTGTTGGGTTATCCAGTATGAAGGAAGATCAATTCATGCCGGCTTTCTGGGTCGTTCAGCCTTGTGCAGAAGACTTTCAGCCTCCCTCAGCCTTTGGAATACAGGGATTCTGATCCTTGAGGCTGCTTACATAAGTACCCAAGATAGGGAAGCTGAGATCCCGAGCTCGTCTATCGTCAAGGCGAACGTTGTTGACAGCTACCTTACTTAGAAATATTTCATCGCGACACTGAACTATTTAGGCTGGTGATCAAAAAAAGTGTGGAGAACTAGACAATTTTGTTGATCCTGCAATCGAAAGTAAATTGAATCAACTTTTCGTACCCCTAGAAAAACCAAATGTATTGCTACATTTTCCCCTCTAGACTACAACTGAGAGATGAGCAAAAAGAAGGGTAAAATATTCAAAAACATACAACAGCGGGGATTCGCTAATGGTCACCCACTTAACTACTAATCCGCCGGTACACTGCTTAAATATGGCTGAGCGGACGGGAAGCCTTGTTTTCAGTGTCCTATGGTCGTATGTATTAGACAAGCTCACAATAGAAATATATGAGCACATTGAATAGACTACAAATAACTCACTGCTAGTGTCGTCTTTCAATGATCACGATTTATCCAAGTTTAGAGCTCTGGTCTAAATTGGAGAGGCGGGATGGTACCACACTTTCCGAACTCGGGTTGGCTAGAGAAAATAATCAGTAAGCATAGTACGCATACGAATAGTCGGCACAAAACTCTGTGTGGGATTTCAGATCAAGTAGTACTTACCATCCTTCGCCGCAATCCTCCGGTAATGACCCACATCGTCCATCTTTGTTACAACAGTTTCCATGCACCGTATTACAAGTAAACTTAAGTTCCCCTCCACAAGAGCCATCGGGCGTATTACCGGTCAGCCAGGGAAATATGCGTTCATTGCTGAAGGCCGGGCGCTGGCACTTGCCAGACTGACACGACTTTCCCCCACAGAAGTCGTCTCCTATGCCACACTTACCATCAAGATTGCAACAGTCGCCCCACCGACCAGCGCACAGTCTGTTTCTGTGCTGGTGGCCACATGTCCCGTCTGTGCTGTAAATCTTGTCTCCTCCACATGCCCCTTCGTAACAGTTTCCTGGGGCACAGTCTTCTCTGAGAGCTGTCAGTGCTGGACGGCATATATGATGGGACCAACTACTTTGAGTTACCGCAAGTCCATGTCATTGCATTGCAACATTGAGCAGCGGTTCCAATACACGTAGCATTCTTGTGCTTTGGGCCACACAGGCCGTCGAACGCTCTGAGGGGCTCAATGACTATTCCCATAAAAATATTAGAAACTTGACACAAGAAAGATTTCTAGTTAATATGAGCTTGTCAAACCCACATCCAGCATAGCAGTATTCAGTATTCGGTTGGATATTTGAACAATCTTTTTCTAGCCCCGGATTCAGGAGAAACAACTTTTCAAGAGTGATACCGTACTTTTCGCAGGCCTTGATACACGTATCAGGTTTCGGATCGTAGTCGGTTTCAAACTCAGCTCGACAATTGATCTCGCCGGGCTGTGGTATTGGTCGATGTTTGATGAAATTCTCAGGTGATAGAGGAGAAGGTTCGGGACCAATGAAGCCAGCCGGCATCCATGTTACAGGTGCGCATTCACCTGTGGTGCCTGCAGTCACAAACGGAAGTCTTAAGAGGAGAGTGGAAACATGACTATTGACTATGAGGCGTCGCATCTTGGAAACCCGACTTCTGTAGTGGATATAAATCTCAGAAGAAAAGAGAACAAAGGGGAATGAAATAAGCTTTCAAGACAAGCAAAAACTTTACGCGAACATCTATGCTTATATAAAGCGTGAACCTGAGCAATTTCTAGATCGCCAAGTCAACAGTCTGGGTTCTTCGTGTTATATCAACATCGTGAGTCATGCGTTGATGCACGGCCAATCCTTCCGGTGTTCGAGCCCTACTAGACCTTCCATTCAAGGTAAAGCACGGGGCGTAGATGTATATTAAAACGTGCGGCGCTACACCAAAGCTATTGATATTAAGATTACCAACAGAAGCACCTAAGGCTACAATCAAAAAAATAAAATGGATGATATGGCAGGGATGATTGCTCTAGGGATTCAATACTCGAGCAGCATCTACACTTCCAGCTAAGTGCATTGTAATTGGGGGGTATGAAGAATGCAGGCAGCAACTGTCCTGTGTAATACTCCAGTATTCAAACTCGGTCAGACCGTTCTCAGATATATGTCTAAGACTTCTATCGTTATTCCGTTTAGCGACGAGACTTATATACTCTTTGTTGCGCAAGCCTTTTTTTGAATTGGAGGATGCATTGAACCTCCCTACTCTGTATTCAATTCATATAAGCCTTACACAAAGACTTCTTTTCTTTTACTAGAGCGTTTACGAGATTCTTAGCAAGTTCTCATATACAAAGTTACTTTTGCAATCACAATAGGGTAAGACCATGTTATAACAAGGCTTAGGATAGAAGTTTGAAATGTTCACTCATCGAGCCTAGTCCAGGACGCTCGTCTTACTAAACGTCCACTTCTCCGCTCTGGCTCCTTCAGGGCGCTCACGAATGGTAGATTGACCTCGTTTGATGCTCATCATTTGTCTTGATAAGAGCACTACTCCAAACAGCAATAGGAAGATGCCATATAAGCACTTGCATTTTCTAAGGTTTCCTTAGCCCTCTAGATGTTTAGAAGCAAAGCATATATGCGACAAATGCTTGATGTTCTGGTACGTTGGCGATTTTCGCTAGCAAGACGCTTTGGTGTATTGCTAATGCAACGGCGCTGATGGACAACATGAGGTTGGAGATACAGATAGTGTCTAGGTCAACTGCTTTCCATGTGAAGCCGCCGATGGTGACGGCTGATAGTATGGATCCCTGCAAAATTTTAGGTCAGAACTAGGAGGAGGGCGATTTGAATGAATGTAACAGAATCTCGTCTTATGGCTCGCTTCAGCTGACCCATTTTGAGTCCAATGCATACAAGCAGAATGAATGAATTCAGTTTTGGTGTGTATTTTCTTCATGCTGAACATTTTATCTGTGATTGAGACTACCTTAGGTAGGCTGAAAGCTTGCACAGGCTCGTATGTTGTCCATCCCCCAGAAGCACTTTACCCAAGTGTCTTCCCCACTTCCCTCCCTCTTCGTGGATTCCTCACGGTGGTTCGAGATCGAGAAGGGCGAAGCCAAATTGCAAAATAATTGGTTTTTATGTTGACTGAGCATTTTATGACAGGGTGGAGCTGTCAGGCAGAACGTTGGGCTCAAGCGTTTGGCGAGTGAGGCACTAGGTGGTAGGCCTAGCTAGTGGCTCTCAGCCTTGTAAATAATTGGTGCATTAGTATCTGTGGGGCTTCGATGCGTTCTTTTCGGTATACCAAAGCGAGACGGCTAAGACGTGGCAGGCGAGGCATCCAAAGACCTTTCAATCTCACCCGTCTGTCTGCTTTGGGTTGGTCTTGCAAGCAGCCTTGGGCATCGCAACTTCAGTAGTATTAGACGTCAGGACAACTCATCTTGCATGATAGATATATGGCCGAATAATGGTTTGGAACCCTAACTGTCAACTACGGATGATTTCTTACCCAGGTAATTGGTACCAATGTCAACAGCGCTCCATTTCAGGCACATGTGCTCCGATCTGTTCGATCCACTGATCTCGAACACATATGTCACGCACCTGTAATTGGGTTCCCTGCAGCGAATGGACGTGAGTGAAAAGGCACAGAAGGCTTGAATCTACTGCCCTTCCCATGTTTTGCATCGTCAAAAGATCGATATCGGAGAGCGCCGTCAGAAAACCTCGAAGACGTGGGATCGCAGAGGATTTCCACAAGACTCTTCGTAGATGCAACAATGGGTTGTACATCTCAAAGGCATGGTTTAGACTAGATGCCTATGAAGAGGTCTTGATATTCCCTACCTACCCCATAATCCCTACAAACACTATTCACTTATTCGTTCGCTCCAAGACATTACAAATGCCTCAATCGGAAGGGTTCCTTGGTCCATCACAAACTCTTTTGATGTATGCGGCCCATTTTCCAATTATGCCAATAATGATTGAGCTCACTACGCAGGTGATCCGTACCTCAGCAAATGGCTAGGCTATGGGAGATCAGCATTGTCTTCCTATTTCCAGTAGGGGCGCTTTACCAAATTTGATGATGGCAATCAGCATTGGAATCAACATACATCAGCATACCCTTCGTACGGTAACCAAAATCCAAGTGCTTATCTAAAATCCCCATCAGAGACGTTGGAAGATCCCTATCTCGGTAGTTTATATGAATCCGTAATCTCGGAGCGCAATCTCAAAGGCAAGAGATATGAGAAATTCAAAATAGTGAAGAGAATTTTCGAAAAACTCCTCTTCACCGAATTCTTATCCGGCCCGAGCTGATGTATCGCGCGCTGAGAGCCTCAATTCAGCCTGCTCCGAGGCAATCAAGGAATCGCCAAAATAATAATCGAGACAGTGTATGGGCGAAGTGTGGAGGCGCCACAACGAAGGCAGGCTTGGAACGTGAGGATTGTATACGATCATGAATTCGGCGAAGTGATTCGCTCAAACGACCGCTCTGATGCGGTGCTATATTTCAGTGACGCTGAGCTTGCTGTTACAGGTCAGTAGCATACCTCCCCATTCCCCTACATAACTATTAAGAGGGCTTAAACTGACCATAAACTTAGCTCAGGTCATCGTGGATAATTTTCTGGACGACCCCATGGTCAAAGACTTACTGAAAGCATCAAGAAAGCTTGTCCACGCTTCAACGAACTATGCACAACCAACGCATCAAGTACAATGAGAGCGCAAGTTGGGATGCGGGCAACTGCGTTCTTTACAACTTGCTGTCACGCAACTGTCAAGACTATCCAGAGTATCTGTTCGATGCTCTACTTCACCAAGGTTGGCATGATAAGAGGCGGTTGAATGAGTACTGGTACCCCATGGGTTGGCTGCACTCGCATGGCGACCTCTTCTGGACGGAGGTGCCAAGGTCAAAGAAATGGAAATGCGTGCATCAGATTATGGAAAAGCCAGTTGAATATACAACCAAGCTTCTCCTGACATGTATGGTAATAGCCGGGGTGTGCAAGTATGTGTCGAGACACTCGGACCGACGAATTTCTTGAGTGCGCCAACAGCATGTATGCTGTATGTAGATTTAAATCAAATAATGATGCTGATATGTGCTTTATTTATTGTCTATTTCTTCTCTTCGGTTTGAGTGCTGGAATAAGCTGAGTACTCAGGTTTCCACCTGCACTGACCCGAAACTTAAAGCCGTACAAAATTCCAGTGCGGTTTTCCAACGGGCCTCTGGATCTTCGCACAAAAACTGTTCATTGGAGCGGTTGCAGCATCCATGTTCTTCTCGTTTGTCTGCGCCGCGAGTCTGCTCTTGTTGTATAGTCGCAACCACACTGCATCCGCATTCCTCTCTTCTAGTGCCTCGCGAACCTCAGTTTTTTCCAGAATTGGAACCAACATGTTGAGCATGTCGTCAAAGTGCTCTTCTCGGATAGCCACATATCGAGCGATTGTGCAGAAGAGACGCACAAGGCTGTCCCATATCATTCGTGTTGGAGCGTCCACGTACATCTCTGGGCGATAGAGAATAGGATTAGAGGTAGGGTTGGAGTTGGGACGTGTTCCAATTGTGAGATTCTTCATGCCGGTCTGTACCGGAGAGAGATTCAGGGAAGTGGATGACATTTTCCCCGTTGAATGCATTTTATTGTCGGTTCGCTTTGAAGTACGGCTATATATTGCTCTAAGCATATTCCAGATTGCTTCTATTCGGCTTCGAATGAAATCGCCTGCATGTTCACACATGAGGGCTATGATATCCAGAGCATTAGACACTATGTACGCTTCAGGATCCTCAAGACGAGGTGTCAATACAGGCCAGAGTGTATTAATTAGTGGCAGAAAAGAATCCTCGTGCTTTGAAAGGGCAGGCACCGTCGTTTGAAGGAGTGAAAGAAGAGATGTTCGGAGACTGGATGAGGAGGATGTGAGGTAATTCTGTGTAAGTTGCGATATTTTCAGAAGTATTTCAAATGTTCTCGGCGCAGGTGGTGGCTGGAAAGGCGGTTCGGTAGAAGAATGTTGTTCCCCGCCATCTGGATCATCCTCTTGCCCAGTTTTTCCATCATCCAATTCCTTCCAAGGCTTTTGGGGAAAACTAGCTGGCGGTATTTCCTCATCTTTCTCTCTCTCGCGGGCGTCAGTTTCCAGTTTCTTGATTGTTTCGATAACATCTGTCATGGAAACCTTATATGTAGTTCGTTTCTTCTCTTTGCTGTCTCCCTTTGCTGTAATGGCTAGCTGTGGCGTTTTGACACCTTCTTCAACCATTCCTTTCAAGACAGAGAAGAGAAGTTCAACAAGTCTGGGATAACCATGGAACCTTTCCAGCGCTCCAAAAATGCTATCAACGAGGTCGTCTAAATATGGAAGTAAGGACGGACCGCAGAGCCGCATCATCATGAGCAATACCTGAGGCGCCTGAGGTGAGATGTCTCCATAGTTCAGCTTCAAACCCACTGCGTTGACAATGTAGTCGACGTTCGCAACAACCAAGTCACTAGCGCTCGTATAATCACAGGCGCTTGCAATCATGTTGAGACAAGTAATTGCGTGTTGCCGCAGCGCAGAATTTGAGCTTCCCAAATGATGAAGGACCGGATAAAGCGCTTCGCTCAATTCAGCGCGAAATTCCCCTTTATACCGCGTCGCCTGTAACGCCACCGTCTCTAGGGCTAGAGCAGAGAAATGCCAATGTGCTTCGTCACCTGGCTCTTGGTGGCTTAGGATCGTAAGAGAATGTGAGTATAGGTCATCGAGGAGCTCTCCTTGCAAGTCTGGTGTTCCCATGTCGATGAAATCATCAATAGCGGGGTTCGTTAGCATTGCAATCCTGAGTAGGTTGACAGAGAGCCAATAGCTGGCCAACTGTGTCTCCTGACTGCCCAATTTCAAAGTCTGAATGAGCTCTTGGGTAACAATCAGTGCTGATTGAGATTCTGCGAGTTCTTGTATGAGAAGACTGAATTCTTTCATCATATCCTCTTGACCTTTCAGGCGTAGTCTTAGTGGTTGAAATGAAATCGACTTGGCCGAATCTAGGATTAAACTAGCTTCAAGCGAACTACCTGTGCCAGTTCCAACAATTTCTTCCAGTCCTTTGGAGTCGGTGAAAATGGTGGAAACACCATCGCGAAGGTTGTCCGCCAATACATCACTAATCGTAGTTGACTCCTTATCTAATAATCTCAGAGTTACTGAAATTTGATGGATGATCTGACGGCGACCAGTATCATCTTTTGATTGCATCAGCCGGGGAAGTGAGATGACCCAGCCATGTAAGCTCTCGCGTAGGAGCACAGATAGAGTCGGGTCCACAGAAAGAAGGACCTTCAGGTCTCCTTCAACCCGATCGTTACTCCCGCCACGGCCAGCGAGGGTAATGGCAGTTTCAATGGCCATGCTGACACAATCGGACAGAGAGTTGCGACATTCCTGAACGATACTGAGGCACAATTTGAGTAAAGCCTGCCGTACTTCAATCTTGTTATGATGACGAAGCTTGAAGATATTAGCAAGGGCAATTTTAATTTGGGTAGCAGTGGCGCGTAGCCATGATGATGAGCGCGAGAATTTGCTCTCCTTCTGTGAAGTTTCTGCTGATTCGGCAGTTGGAAGGTCTCTCGTCTCGCGATCACTGAGCAGATGGAGAAAGAGAGAATTCACTATTTCCAATCCATTCTGGAGAACCCGGAAACTCGCACGACTGGCGCTGCTTGGTGTCAGTGCTTTTGTCAGGGCGGACATCATCCTTGGGAGAAAGCTAGCAAGAGCATCTCGGTCGTCAAGAGCGAGAATCAGTGCTTTAATAGCAGCTAAGGCCTGCAGTTTGACGCTGTTGGAGTTGCTCTCTGTCAGACTGTCGAGCATGACGAGCACAGCCTCGCCTAGCGCAGGGATATTTGCTGTTGCTATGAGAAATTGGTTTCTCGCTGATGTGGGGATGGCTTGAGTGAAGAGCTCTGCTATGCATTTGAAAGCTAGAGTTTGAAGTCCTTCAGAGGTAGCAGTTATTCCATTTTCCGCAGATGATGGCTTCGCCATGAAGGTAAAGAGAATTAAAAGCTGTCCCGAAAGTTCTGGTGCAAGAGCTCCCCCCCAGCCTGTGCTGAGGATCAATGATATGCATTCTAGACAGAGCTCTAATGCACGGACAGGTACGGTGCCAGAGACACGTAGGACCTGGGAAATGGGGACAAATGCATATTCGGCGAGTTTTGCGTCTAATGCGCCAGGCCTCGCGATGATGATTTGGAGTGTGTCGAGCAAGCGTGTTAGCGCCTGTACCAAATCCTTCCTGGTGTTCGGCTTGTGGGGTAGAACTGCGAGGACTTGAAGAAGTTCAACGCAGGGAACTTTGAGCTGGGGATATTGTTAGAGGAGATGAAGGAAGCCGCCGGATGCGAAGTAAGAAAGGGGACGTACGCGCTGAAAGGTCTGTTGCCTGTCCATAGCGGGGCCCGTGAGAGGAGGATCTCATAGATAAGAGGAGAACTCCATGGGATCAACTTGGGGTCATCGGCCAGGATGCTATTTCTGTATCCTGTGGATATCTAGGTGTGATGATGGGCAGATTGCAGTTGATGCCTGGTGAATAATTCGTTTCTTATTTCTGTTTGATTGTCTCTCTTGACGACTAATTCCAAGGCGATAAAGTGAAGCACGTGGCCAAACTGGAAGGAGATGGGGCGGAAGCTGAAGGAGAAGGAGATTGTGGGTGGTGAGTTGAAGAGGAACAGGCAGCGAAGCATTAGCTTGTTGGGTGGTGGTGATGGTGGTGATGGTGGTTGAGGGAAGGAGCTCGGACCTTCTCTGAGCAGGCGCGCGTTGGGTTCCTTCTCCCAGTTATTAGCTAGTCGACTAGCGCGTTCTGCTGCTGCCATCATCCATACCTTTGAATGGAAAGTAGCTCCCCTCGACCCTCAACCGCCCTCACGCTGACAACACAACCCAACTTACCATCCACGCCCACCACCACGGGCGCCGCCGACGAGCTGCCCTTGTCTCGTGCACCTGGGCTGGCCCATCGACAATCGTCACGCGCATACAACCCTCTTCAAATCGGACGCGCAATCACGCGAAATGGCTCCACGTAGTCGGCGGAGCGCTGCCGCCGCGACCGAAGTCGTAGAACCAGAGGAGCCCGAGCAGGAGCAGGAGCAGGATGGCCTCAAGCGCCTCAAATTCAAGCAGACTCTTGTCGGACGGCCAGGCAAGCAGATCAGCGTGGGCGACTTGCTGACGCGACTCAAAGCGCTGTCCGACGAGCTGCGCGAGATAGACCAGGAGGAAGCCCACCGAGATTCGCTCGTGCCCGTCGCGCAGGAATTGGCGCACAATTCCCTTTTGCAACATAAAGACGCCGGTGTGCGCGCATGGACTGCCTGCTGCATTGTCGACATGTTCAAGCTATGCGCGCCAGATGCGCCGTATCCAGCCTCTAAGCTCAAAGTACCGCTGCCTCGACGAGCCCCATTCATTGTGTGACAAGCTGACCGTTATGATTAGGAAATATTCACTCTGATTATCGTCAAGATTATGCCCCTCCTTGCCGACCCCTCACATCCCTACAACAGCCAGCATCTGTATATCCTGCGCTCACTATCCGAATGGAAAAGCATTCTGCTCATCAACGAGATCCCAGGCTCCGACCAACTAACATCTTCCCTCTTTACGACATGTTTCGACGTGTTATCCGGACCTTCCAAAGCAGGCAATGGGGAGGAATTGAGCAAGAACGTTGAACACAACATGACTGAAGTCTTGTCCACAATCATCGATGAAGCGCCTTCTGTGCCAAATGAGGTAGTGGATGTCATTATTGCTCAATTTTTATGGGCAGATCCTGTGGCATTTGGAAGCTCTGCAAAGGCAAAGAAGGGCATATCAGTGGACGCAAAGCAATCCACGTTGCGACGGAAGGAGGCGCCTCCAGCATACAACATGGCAAAGAATGTCTGCAATGCTTTTCCGGAGAAAATGGCCCGTCTAGTTGCCAACTATTTCAGCTCCGTCATAGTCGATTTCACTAACGCAGGCACTGGCTCTTTCAAGAACCACGGGAGACGCAGGGCAGGCAGCGAAGATTCGGACGATGAAGCACCAAAGGGGCCCTCCGAGGATGATATCAACGAAGCGAACAAGGCTCATAGATTGCTCCGCGAGCTGTGGAAATGCTGTCCGGGCGTCCTACAGGAGATTATTCCTCATTTGCAAGACGAACTGGCCACGGAAAACGTGCAACTGCGTCAACTTGCAACCGAAACTTTTGGAGACATGATCTCTGGAATCGGAGCAGCTGGTCCTCCTCCGCTACCAGACATGGACCCTGCAGCCTACCCTTCTCAAAGTCTCGGACTGTCAGACACTGCGAAACCATTCGATTTCCTTACCACACCTGCCTCGATGAATTCTTTTCCTACACAATATCCAGCTGCATACCATTCTTTCCTGCAGCGCAAGCACGACAAGTCAGCTATCATTAGGGCATCATGGACTACCGGAATTGGCCGCATTCTCATGACCTCTGCGGGTGGCGTCGGACTCGAGGCAGAAGAGGAGCAACGGCTTCTAAAGTCTTTTGCTGAATGTCTCATTGATAGTGATGATCGGGTCCGCCTCGCTGCTGTCAAGGCGATTGAACATTTCGAATTCAATGATGTTGTTCGGAAGTTGGGTAGCAACGGCGGTATATCCGAGTCGGGATCTATTTTGTCCAACTTCGCGGACAGAGTGAAGGACAAGAAGAGCATCATCCATTCCGAAAGTATGAAGCTCCTTGGAAAGATCTGGGGTGTCGCTGCTGGTGCGATTGCAGAAGGTGACCAGAATATTAAGAACCTGCTTGGGCCTATACCGTCGCGAATCCTTGAAGCTTGCTATGTCAACGACCTTGAAATCAACGTGCAAGTCGATCTTGCACTCTATGAGTCTCTTCTGCCACTCAGCTATCCACCCATGAAGCCCAAGGCAGCTGTCAACGGGAGCTCCCAAGTTGTCAAAGATAGCCAGGCGAATGGTGAACAGGGATTTACCGAAGCCGAGCTGGACAAAATTCGTGCAGAAAGGCTGCTTGTGCTTGTCAATGGGCTTGAAGAAAAAGCAAAGAAAGTGTTCTTCGCTAAGCAAGCAAATCAGGTAGCGGGTGCCACATATATGGAACATTTCCTCAAGAAATGTGAAGAATATAATGGTGGTATCATGGATAAAGGAGAGAAAGACATCAAAACCAAACTGGAAGGCCTAATCAACTTCTACGCCCGAACCTTTCCGGACTCTGCCCGAGTAGCAGACGAATTATGGAAATTTGCGAAAGCGCATGATCGTCGAAGCTACACCCTCATCCGGTTTTGTATGGATCCAACCAGCGATTACCGAAGAGTTTTCAAATCAATAGTGAGTCAATTGCATCTTTAACTATCTTTGAATGTTCTTGTGCTAACCTCCCCCCAGAAAGAGTTGCGTAAGAGGATCGAAGAAGGCCCCGGACCGGCTCTTTTGGATAACCTGAACCCCATTTTATATCGAGTCAGCTTACTCTGTTACAACAAGAGTCACGTCCCGGCTATCATTGAATACACACGGACCGATGATAAAAGTCTCGGTGCTACAGCGCACGAAGTCCTCAAAGAAATCTCCACCAGGCACCCTATGGTGTTCTCGAATCATGTCAAAGACCTTTGCAAGACACTTGAGAATGAAGCACCAACAGAGAAAATCCCCAACCCTCCTGGTGCCGTCGATGATCTCAAGGCTTGTGCTGCATTTGCAAAGAAGTTTCCCAAGGACATTCCAATAAACGCAAAAAATAGCCGGAAATTGATTCAAAGCTTCCTGAACTTTGCCCTGTACGGATCTCCTCCACAGGCAGCTAAGCATGCCATTACAATCATCATGCAAAGCGATAATAAAAAGCAGTTGCATGCCAAGGAAATTGTGACCAAGAGCACAAAAGGTTTCGAATACCAAGGCGACCATTGGCTCACTAAACTTGCTGCAATTAGCCAGTTGGTCCTGCTTGCCCCTCAGGAGTGCGAGGACGACATGGATTCAATTGTTGTGGATATTGTTGGCAACCAAGTCCTTCAAAAACCTCATCCTAAATTGCCAGAAACCGAGACCGCGTGGGTGGACTCTCCGGACGAAGATATTCAAGCCAGAACCTGGGCGTTTAAGATTCTAGTAAATCGCTTGCGCTCTTACCCAGCCGGATTAGAAATCGACGAAGTTGCAGCACCCACGTACGCCCTACTGACTCGGCTTGTGAAGGATGAAGGAGAAGCATCTGACAACGGCAACACTCCCCTGGCACATAAAACACGCCAGCGCCTCCTTGCATCGCACTTTTTGCTGAAGCTCTCCTGTTACCGTCGTCTGGATAGCCTTCTGAAACCTGCCGACTTTGTTCAGCTTGCCCTGGTAACACATGATCCCTGCCCACAAGTTCGCCGGGGCTTCGTTACCAAACTAATGAAATACCTTGGGCAAAGCCGGCTTTCCTCCCGTTTCTACACCATTCTGTTCTTCCTCGCCCACGAGCCTGATAGAGACCTGAAAGAAAGTACTATGACCTGGATTCGATCTCGTCGAGTGGCTTTCGCTGCGCGAAAAGAAACGGCCTTGGAAATAGTCTTCGCCAGGCTCCTAAGCCTGCTCGCCCACCATCCAGACTTCGACAAAGATAATGACACTCTGAAGTTGATGTCCGAGTACATCCTTTATTATTTGAAATGCGTGGCAACAGAAGACAATCTTTCCCTCATATACCACGTCGCACAGCGAGTAAAGGGCGTAGCGGAAGGTATCAAGCCCTCTCGCGAGGCAGATGAAAATCTCTATGTCCTCTCAGACCTCGCTCAAGCACTCATTCGGATGTGGGAAGAACAAAATGGCTGGACTCTCCAGTCATGGCCTGGAAAGATCAAGCTTCCTGCTGGTATCTTCAAGGCTCTTGAGAGTCACCAGCGAGCCCAGGAAATTGCGGATAAAGTATGGATAGATGAGGAACTTGTTGAGGAGCTGGAACCGCAAGTTCGCAGAGCAATCCGTGGCAAAAAGAGGAAAGGAACAGACGGTATCGAAAAGCCGAAGAAGAGGGCAAAAACTGAGAAAGTCACCAAGGAGAAGTCGAAAGCGGATAGGCCGATCAAGGCGCCGAGGAAGAAAAAGAGGAAGGATGAAGGTAGCGATCTGGAGGAGGGCGCTGCTCCTTCGAGTGGCCCAAGGAGAAAGAGTGGTCGGCAGAGCAATGCAAAAAAGAGCTACGCAGAAGTATCAAGTGATGAGGAAGATGTCGATGACGGCGCCGAGGAAGAGGGAGAGGAGGAAGAGTCTGAAGAGGAAGAGCAGGAGTCAGAACAGGGTGATGTCGAAATGGAAGACCAAGAAGATGCACCCGAGGCGTCTTCCCAGGAGCCATCTCCTGAACCTGAGCCCGAACCGCCAAAGAGAGCAACAAGAGGCCGAGCCACCAAAGAAAGTATTGGCGGCAAGACACCTATTGCTCAGAAACGAAAGGCTGCAGAAACTGCCAAAACTCCGACGCCTGTAAAGACTCCGAAGAGCGTTGCAAAGGCCAAGGGCAAACCTGTTGTCCCAACCAAGTCAAGTCCCGCTGTCAATGGTGCTGGGTCTGTACGAAGGAGTTCACGACGAGGAGGGTGAACATGTCTTTCGAGGATAAAATTTTGTTTAATGATTTTCCCCACTTCGACTTAGGTCATTACCTTTCGCAAGCAAGTCTCTGTATCTATGATCTGCGTGTCAACCGGTATTGCAATTCGGTTTTTCTTCCCCCTTTGACAATGGTTAATAAAATACCCTTTGTGCTTACTTAATTCCTGTCAGTCAACTATTTTTCCTTCCTTTCGATCTTGAATTTATGAGCGATGGATGTAGCAGCAGGACAAAATATGTGTATTTCTGGTTCTGGATATGGCTCTAATGAGCGATGTGGTCTGTGGTCTGTGGTCTGTGGTCTGTAGGTTTCAATCAACTGGTTAGGATGGTCGAACAATATTATCAGTGGAGTAAAGGCAGGGATAGTGGATGTGGGATGGGTTCGCGCCAAAGTATCCAGCGCTTTCCATCTCCCATGGGCAAAAATGGCTCTGAATAGTTTATGTATCTCTGAGTATCTTTTATTTTATTTTATTTATTCGATCTGAAGGTTCTTGGGACAGTATTCGAGGAGTTGTTTGCTTGTTTTGTGAAGAAGAGTTTCTGGTTTTGATTTAATTTAATTTGATTGATCTGTGCGGTGGGCGTTTTAATGATTTCTGTTTTTGTGTGGATGTGGGATACCTTTTGACTATTTGTTAATGGGTTTTGCAAATGGAGATATGCGTGGTGGATGGGAGGGAAGGGAGAAGAGCGAAGATGGGGAAGGGGGAAAGCTGTGGTATTTAGTGGAGTATATTAATGGGGGTGAGACTGTGGATTATAGTATATGAAGTGTGACTTGGTTTGTTTTGGAAGATTTTGTTTATTATGGCAGACGTGATGTTGAATGAAGGCTGTCGGACGTTCATGCATGATTTCAAGTCTGAAGAGTCGTCGAGGCAAAGGAAGAAATCGGCGTAAATGATTGTTGAATCTCTTTTGAAGCAACATTTGTGGGTTGAAACTGTTTGCTGGACTACGGCTTTCTATAGTGTGACTATTGTGTTACAGCAGCCTGTCGTAGTATTGGTCTTGGACAGTTCTTCGACTTTAAATACGAGAGATCCGCTCGAGCTGGGTTGATGAGGCTTTGGTTCTTTGACGATGGTCCTGACTAGTACTCGTTTTTCAGACTTGCTGAGGCGCAAGAGGGGCAATATCATTCGCTTACCCTGGTCAAACTCAACTAGTCTGACTTGGAGCCTTGCCACAACGAAGGACAAGATGGACACTCCTCTGCTCTCGAGCGCTGACGAGCACTTAAATTTTTCCTACTGATGTGATCTATCACAGAAGAATACCCACGTGGATTATCCCCGATCTCCTACCAGAGGGCTTTATCTCGCGGAAAGAGGACGATGGTTGACCAAGAGAATTCGAAGAGAAGGCTGACGACTGATGATTACACCGTCGGATGGATCTGCCCTCTGGAGGTGGAGCAGATCGCAGCACTTGAGATGCTAGATGAGGACCATGAGCGTTTGCCACAGGCATCAACGGATCACAATGTGTATAACCTGGGCAGCATCGCCGGACACAATGTCGTCGTCGCTGGTCTACATCAAGCAGGGAATAACCCTGCGGCTACAGTAGTTGCTCAGATGAGGATGACCTTCAGGAACCTTAGATTTGGTCTGCTGGTTGGCATCGGTGGTGGTGTACCTGTGAAGACTGATAATGGGATGATTCGGTTAGGGGACGTTATTGTTAGTAAGCCTACAGGTGGGCACTCTGGCATGGTACAATACGACCATGGGAAAGTAAGAGATGGCGAATTTCAGAGAACTGGTGCTCTTGCGCCTCCGCCAACTGTGCTCCTCAATGCAGCTCAAGACCTTGCAGCAAAGCGAGCTAGATCACGGAAGGATCCAGTTGAGGAGAATATCAAAAGAATCGACACAAGCATTCGAGGACTCCGAAGATACAAACATCCGGGAACAGCGAGGGATCGCCTTTACAGAGCAGACTACATACATTGCAAGCCCAGTCTGTCTTGCGATGAATGTGGATGCGACCCATCGAAGCTGATCCAGCGGCCGAGTGAAGATGACGATGATGAGGCATATATCGTTGTCCATCGAGGAACGATTGCATCTGGGGAGATGGTGATCAAAGACGCAATGATTAGGGATCAACTCGCAGAGGAGTATGGGTTCTTGTGTTTTGAAATGGAGGCGGCTGGTGCCTTGGACGACTTTCCTTGCCTGGTCATTCGTGGTATCTCGGACTATTGCGACTCGCATAAAAATGATCACTGGCATGGTTATGCGGCTGCCACTGCGGCGGCATATAGCAGACAACTCTTCTTCCACATGCCGGTCAATGAGGTACAACGGTATGTGCTAGCATCGGGCAGTTGAGCGAGTGAACATATCTTAATACATTCGGTGTCATATACAGGTACATCTCAGAAACCACGGAGAAGAACATCAAACGTATCAACTCTCTCCAGGAAGGTCAAAACCGTCAAAGAATCCTCGAATGGCTTTCACCATCAAACTTTCCTGCCCAACTGCAAGATATCATCTCTAGAAGACAGGGGGGTACGGCGCAATGGTTTCTAGACTCGGCAGAGTTCCAAAGATGGCTACAAACACCTAATGGCGTCCTCTTCTGCCCCGGTATTCCAGGAGCTGGCAAGACGATGATGGCAGCAGTTGCTATTGACCATCTCAATCGCGCAGTGCAAAGTGATGAGATTGGAATCGCCTACTTGTTCTGCAGCTACAAGACACAAATGGACCAGAGTGCCACAAGCCTCATCGCTGCTATCTTGAAACAATTATTGCAGGCTCGACCTTCCATTGCCGAGCCTCTGCAACGACTACATAACCAGCATGCCAAGCACATGACTAGGCCATTGCTTAATCAAATTCTCAGCGTTCTCCGAGAGGTGCTATTAAATTACTCTATTGTCTATGTTATAACAGACGCGTTGGATGAGTGCCCAAACGAAGCTCGTCATCAATTTCTAGACAAGCTTCGGGAGTTACCGATACGATCAGGTCGAGATATTCGCCTAATGGCAACCTCGCGGTTTATACCAGAGATCGTTGATAGCTTTCGCGAAACCCCTCTTCTCAAGGTCCAGGCGAGTGAGGAGGACGTAAAACGCTTTGTAGCCGGCCAAATAGAGCAACTACCCAGATGCGTTCGCCAAAGTCCCTCACTGCAGGAGTTAGTGAAAGAAAAGATTGCAGAGGCAGTCGACGGAATGTAAGCCTCTCATTTCCCTTGGACCATGAAATCAGCTTACCTATTTCCTAGGTTTCTCCTTGCTCGCTTGAACACAGACTCACTGCGCGACAAGAGAACAGTGAAGGATGTCAAATCCACTCTGGCTAATCTCAAAAAAGGTTCGGCAGCACTGAACAGCGCCTATGACGACGCGCTCCACAGAATTGAGAGCCAGCTAGGTGGTGATTACGGCCTAGCCAAGAAGGTTCTATCTTGGATTACGCTCGCGAAGAGGCCCCTTACAACAGCTGAAATATGCTGCGCTCTAGCAGTAGAACCGCAGGATACAGAGCTTGACCTTGAAGGAATCCCTAATGCCGAAGACTTGTTATCTGTATGTGCTGGCCTTGTCGTTATAGATGAGAATAGCGGCGATATCATCCGTCTTGTCCACTACACCACTCAGGAGTATTTTGAGCGGAACATAAACAGATGGAACTGCGACGCCCAGTTACATATTGCGTCAACTTGTCTCACTTACCTGTCATTCGACGTTTTCAAGGGTGGCAGCTCTGAAACTGCCAACCATTTTGAACGGAAACTAAAGCAAAACCAATTCTTACGCTATGCTGCCAACTACTGGGGAGAACATGCAGCAAAAACTGAAGACGAGGTGTGTGAATTGGCTTGCTCACTGCTTCTCGATAGTAAGCTCTTATCTTGTGCTTCCCAGGTATTATACGGGTATGGCCGAAGTGGCCAAACTGGTCTGCATGTCGCAGCACGGTTTGAGCTGCCGAGTATATCAAGGGCATACCTTTCAAAATTGGGGACGGAGGCTGCTTCTGTTGTAAACAAGGAAGATCGTTCCCTCCATACTCCTATATATCTCGCGGCATACTACGGTTGTTATGAAATGGTGAAGCTACTCCTTGAGGCTGGGGCGGACGTAGGGCAAGACAGGTCATATCCGGCAATTTACGCAGCCGCTCCTCGAGGCCACCAGGCCATTGTAGAACTATTACTTTCCGCTGGGGCCGATGTCACATCACGGGATTTGTGGAGAACTAAGCGAGGACTTTATGCGGCATCAGAAGGGGGTCATGAGGGGGTTGTGAGGGTATTTCTTGAAGCAGGTGCTGATCCTAAAGTCAACGCTCGTAATTTCAACGCACTCCGTGCAGCCTCACAAGGAGGTTATGAAACAATAGTGAAGGTCTTACTCGAGGCGGGGGCTGAAGTCAACGTAGAAGAGAAGAAGTCCGACGCTAGAACGGCGCTCACTGCAGCTGTATCTCAAGGATATGAGACGATCGTGAATCTGCTGCTTGATGCAGGGGCGGATATCGATGCTGGAGTCAACGGCAGCGCTCTCTGCACGGCTGCATCGCACGGCTATGAGGCAATGGTAAAGCTGCTACTCAACCGAGGTGCTAATGTTCATAAAAGCTGGAATCGGTATAAGGAGAATGCCCTCTACGGGGCTTCAAGAGGGGGCTATGAAGCAATAGTAAAGCTCCTACTTGAGGCTGGTGCCGACGTAAACGCACAGAGCGGCCAATATCACAGCGCACTCTGCGCTGCCTCAAGAGCCGGTCACAAGGAAGTCGTCAAGATTATTCTCCGCGCTGGTGCTAACGTAAATGCAGAGGGCCCAGACTACAGTGATCACGCACTCTGCGCAGCTGCACAAGGGGGCTTTGAGGAAGTGGTACAGCTACTGCTTCACGCAGGCGCGGTCGTTGATGCGCAGGACAAGATGGACGGTAGATATGCACTCTACGAAGCTTCGTCTAGAGGCTATGAGGCCATCGTAAAATTGCTACTCGATGCCGGCGCCAAAACTCAAATGTGGGACCGAATCCATGGTGATGCTCCACTCTACGTGGCATCATTGGGAGGATTTGAGGGTATTGTCAAACTACTACTTGACGCAGGCGCCGATGTTAATGCAACCTCTGAGTCCGGTGACTCCGCTTTTGCTGGAGCAGCAGAAGGAGGCAACGAAGCAGTTGTGAAGATGCTGCTCGACGCCGGAGCTAGTATCAACGATACCGGTGGCCATGCGCTCTCTTCAGCCTCAAGGAAAGGCCATCTTGCAATTGTGAAGCTGCTACTTAGTTTGGGCGTTTCAGTCAAAAGCTCTAATGGTCACTTCGCACTCAAGATCGCTTCATATGCAGGCCATGAGGGAGTTGTAAAGCTTTTGCTTGCCGCAGGCCCACATATCGACAGTGTGAATCGTGCAATGCGCCAAGCTTCACTAAAGGGCCACAAGACCATTGTAAAGTTGCTAGTTGACGCAGGTGCCGTCACCTGCAGTGAGGATGATGACAGTTGGGATAATGACAGTGACGATTATGATAGCGACGTTTAGGGTGTGGATGCCTTTTGCTCCTTTTTTTGGGTTTATTGCGCTGCCTGTATAAGTTCAAATACATTTTGTATATAAATATTGACCGAGGGCTATAGAGAAAGACTGGTATGAGTCCTGAGTGTTTAATTCTGTGATTATCCAGCATGTAGTGAAGAGGCTGTTAAAGACTCATTTACCATAACTACTACGACGCCAAGTGTTTTGTGGGTAGAACAGGCATGTACAAAAAAACGAGGAAGCCGCACAGTGGTAGGGACTGAGACCATAAGCAAAGGCTCTGTGTCATGTAGAAAAGGGACTACAAGGTTGTGGAAGATCGGTGTGAGAATTCTTGAGAATGACAAGAAAAATCCCTCAAAGTCTTTTCTTTTACCAGTGCTCAAAGCAAAGTAGCATTTAATTTACCATGTGATAGGAATGATTTGGAGCACCCCTCTTGTGGCAGCTTCCTTCAGTTACGAGATGGAAGTGAGTGAAAGTATGCGAGTTGAAAGTCAACTTTCCTTAGGGAACAATGAATCTCCAGCCTTCAGCTCATACTAAGCCACTACACCGTTGGAGTTCTTAGTCTCATACTCACATCCCCAATCTCATCCATCAGTACCCCTGTCCTGTATTTTCTCCCGCCCATCCTCTCATTTATCATCACTTCGCCTCCACCTTGGCCTTGCTGATTCAGAAGCATAGCCAAAACACTGTAATCAAGAAGGGGAAAATCGCTCATCTCAACTTCTGGCCATCTGAAAAAGGCAATTGACTTTCCCACAAACACAAACATGAGAACTAAAGCTCCTGCACACGCATATCCAATCAATGTTCCCATACCTGGAATTGATCTTTTGTCCACTGTCACGTATGAGCCAGTAATGTAATTCTCCCGTGGGAGGTTTGGTTGCAGACTCTCCCCGTTTTCATCAAGTGGGGTTTGAGATTCGATTGGTATGATTGTGGGTTGAAAGAGGTATACTGGCATGGTAAGAATGTTACGTAGCGAGTCTCGTGCCAACAATGAGCCGTTGAAACGTTCATTTAGTGAGTACCAGAGATCGGAGCTGATGGTTTGTGTAAGAACGTAGGTTTGAGAATTCAAATCGTAACGCTGGTCAGTGATGGACTGGTTATGAGGTCGATAAAGAACATTATTTAGCGCTGGAAATAGAGAAGCAGCACTTATGTTCTGAGGTATAGCTTCGCTTAGATCAGAAACAGACAAGATATCAGAGGTGTTTCTCGAAAAGATCACAGTAGCTTTACGGCGGTAGAAAGAGAGATGGACACTCCATGCATTCCGACCCGTAAGGCTTGCAGGTGCGAGACACGACCCATTGGTAGGTGAGTACCCCAGTTGGCAAGAGCTCCAGCCTTTATATTAGTTAGCTCGTATGTCTCCAGCCAGCTGGATATTCTTCAGTTGACATACCTGCTGTAAGGATATTTTCGGAGTTTGACTGCTGGGATAGGCACACTAGAGTTGAAAATTCCGTGCTGGCGTTAAAGCCGCCATACAGTTCACAATCCTTGCTTTCACTAAAAACGATGTTCTCCTCTTTCTTCACATCCCACAGCTCGACTTGATAAAATGGCGCCCCGGCCAGCTTAAATCCTTCTGCATCCACGTGTTTATCGTCGAAAGGCCAGGGCGCTACCGTCAGGGACGGCCCGGCTAATAAGTAAGACTTGCAGGTTTCGCTAGCCTTGCATGCTGAACTAATCGGTGGCAGTGGCCAAGAATATGAGCGGTCTTGTAGCATCGTCCTCACAAGCGAAGAGACTCTAAGACCGATTGCTGGAGACCGGGTAACCGTCGCAATAAGGGGATCGTATACACCAAGGCCGGCAGAGACATTCATACTCCCCATGGAAAAGAAGACGTTTCTCTGATTTATATCGGCTGGTCCAGTTGTCAACATATAAAATTAAGAACCTAGAAGCTGTATATAAATGTTGGAGATCTTCTTACCTACTAGAATCACACCAGGTCCGGGTATCAGAACCAAAAGGAAGAGCAGATGGTAAAAACTCCATCGCGCCTTCCATCCTCCTTTGACAGCCCTACTCGGACTTGTGTTACTTCTCGTCATACGTCTCTTCAGTCCTCTAGTAAATAGCCTCAAGAGCCCAAAAACGCCTGTGCTTGAGACCGTTGCGAGAAACCAAGGTAGTTTAACAGCTTCACTTGAATTACCTACTTGCTTCATCTTGCCCCATGCTATGCTATCGAACGTATCTGCGACTGCAAAGGCGAAGAAAATATCTCCAGCTTTGGATAAAATTGAAAGAATCCATGTCCCTACGCTGGCTTTTGCCACGCCTAGGAGTGAGTTTCTTGATGACGCGCTGAAGGCAATGCCGAGGGTCAGGGCATAAACAAGTAAGGCCGTCAGTGGCCGTAGCCAGTATTGAGTAATTGAGCTCCAACTTCGCCCTCGCCAGCTCGCTGCTGTCGTTGATATCGATGTTGGATTTGTTGATACTGTTGAGGCTATTTTGGGAGGCGAGAAAGAAGCATCAGATCCACCTGCAAGAGGCTGTGGAGAGGTAGCATGAGATGTGATTGAGGGCGCAGAGGAAGAGTTTGTTGTTGTATTATGCGCGGTGTTTTGAGAATCAGGAGCAAGGTTCGAGCTTATTTCTGGACCGCTAAGCGAATTTGAAGCAGCAAAAGCGTTGGGCAATGTATTAGGGACTGATTGATTAGAGGTGACTTCCATTTTGGAAAAGTGAACAGGAGATTGTAGTTCTTCCTGCCGAGCGCTCGAAACCCTATATTCAAGCTTACATGAGGCTCTTAGTCTTCATTTTTAGGATAGCGCTGCGTTCGTTTAGCCCTGTGAAGGGTCTATGCAAAACAAACCAGTTAATTCCCTGCCTGAGTTTTCAGCTGTGTCCCGATTCAAGCCACAACCGCCACACCTGATATCGAATATTCTCTTTTAGGCAAGATCGACATCACAGAACTAAGATACCGCCGCTATACCCTAGAAATGCCTAGAAGTCTACCTAAAGTTGGAGTAAATTGTAGCGAAGTGTATGCACCCTGGCCGGTGTAGTCGCCTGACAACTCTCAGCTCTACAACAACTGATTGCCTTTTCCGGTAGACGAGCATCCAACGTTCACCAGTTATAGTTTACACTTATCGGGCCTTATATCAATGGTGTCTGGAATACGAGATGTGGCTGTCACCTGTTATAGGTTGGCACACCACTCTCTGGCCACCCCGAACATGCCAAAGCCTTGGATGCGTATATTACACAGTCATGTTGGACGCTCGAGGCTGAATGTTCATCTTTCCTCTGTAACGAATACGCAATATCATTTTAGGTGTTTGAAGATGTTTACTTACCTGCTTATCTTGGCTCTTCTTTTAGGCTTGCTTGAAGCAGCCATCCACCCTGCAAAGCGGCAATCTAAAGACCTCACAATGACAGATGTATGTGGACCCGGTGCTGTTGACTGTGGCTCTGGCTTCTGCTGCTATGTGGGCCAAGAGTGTATCGACAATGAGCCTCCACTCTGTCGCGATCTCCTCATTTCGGATCTCGTTGTGGAAGCTGTAGACTACAGTTCTTTCATCGATCTCCTCGACTTCGATGACTTGACTTCGTTGGGCCTTACACTTAGCACGATTCCGACAACTTTAACGTCTGGGAACATATTTTCGACTGGCTTACCTTCATATTCGGATAATGTTATATCGAGTATAACATGGAGACCGACACAAACCTCTGCAACACCTACGCCAACTTCTACCGCGGCGGCTGCGTCACATACATTAGTAAACGGGTGGTTTGCTGGAATTCTGGGTGCAGGTCTCGTCTTTCTGTGAGCAGATATAAAGAGGATAATGAGGATTGTGAGTATCCAATGCTGTGTGGATACATGCGACAGACGTTCGGGTTGAGATCATACCTGGGATAGTGTGGAGTGACGCGGAATGCAAATACGTATGCTAGTAGAGGGCCAAGAAACGGCATATTTTCAATGTGAGAATCTTGCTTTATTCGCTTCTGTTGTGCTCTTGCCTGCCCATACAGTTTACTTCGCCGCCACATTGAGGCCTGTCAAATGTATCCTAATAGTAAAATATTTCACTTTATCAGAATAGAAGAACATGACCAATGAAGGACACCCATAATGAAAGAAACATGACCTTCCATCGGCTTACTTTCCGTTGCATTATCCATCTCAGATTCATGCGCCCTCCCTTGGGTTAGGCCAAGTATCAACATTTAGCATTCCCAACGAAAGGTAAACATTAGCCTCGCTTATAGAGACCACACCACGATGTAAGAAGTTGAAAGTCATCAGAACTTTTTTGACTCGTTCAAACTTTCTGCACCATCAATCATCTACAAATATTAATCTGCTGATCATCAAACCAACAACACCGATTTCCATTGGCGCAAGTTGAAATATACTTCTTACCCTTACTCCAACTCCTGTGCACCCACACCTCCAGCCATGCTAGGCTCAATTCGTTCTATGTCATTCAACCCCTTCCCAAAACACGACTATAAACCTGTCGCATCGCCTCCAGCTTGGAGCCGCTGGTGGGTCGTTCTCAAACTTGCCATCGGAGTATTTCTTTTCCTGTCCCTAGGCATATTTCTCTTTTACCTAGCTGAAGAGAATGGCTATACTGTGTCTCGTCCTTCTTCTGAACCCGACAGCTCTCCGATTCCTTCAATCCTTCATTATGTTTACATTAAGAAAGACCAGAATGCTGGCATAGATTTCCCCTTCACTCACTGGCTTAGTTTGTATGCCTCTATCATGTACCTCAAGCCTACGCAGATATATATTCACACAGACTTCAATAGCTCTGAGATCGAAGCGGCGGGGCGAGATGGTAGTAAATGGGCGCAGTTGATCCTCAACACATTTCCAAATCTCGTAACTTGGAACCAGGTCCGCGCGCCTGTTTTCATTGGTCGCAACGAAGTCAAGCAGTTCGATACGGTCCAGCACAAATCGGACTTCATCCGCTGGGAACAAATCGCTAAGACGGGAGGAATATATATGGATTGGGACGTCATACCTCTTCGAGACATAACCCCTCTGCTGCGGTCCGGTTTCGCATTCGTCGGAGGACGAAAGGACGGCGCCAAAGACGACGGCAGCCAAACAAATGCAACCATCAACAACAGCGTCTTCATGACACAACCTGACAGCTCCATGGCACAAATTATCGTCCGCGAGCAAAATGCTGGAGGCGATTGGGCTTACGATTTGAGGTTCATGTCGACCGTTGCCGAACGCCTTGTCAGTGTACCAAACCAGGTACTTATCTGCGACCGCAATGCCTTCGCCCCTGCCCACGGAATTCTAGGGGCTAAAGATTCTCTCTTCACGATAAATTCGGGTCCCCCGTCCCCTATACCCATTGAAAAGAATGCGACAGATCCTGTCGAAATGTACGATTTGATTGTCCAGAACAGACGCAGCAAGATGGAGTGGGAGATAGACTTCAGCTCTGCATACATGTTGGATGCATCGGGCCAGGACGTTTACACTCAAGACATCACTCCCAAGAGAATTTTAGCGAGGACGAGTAACTATGGAGTTGCCACGTGGTCTATTGTAAAGAAGATGGTGAGTGATCATCTGATCAAAGGTGACGAAACTGCGTGAGGTGCACGCATGAAGAGGTTAGGGTAGACGTGATGTAGGCGTTAGAGGTAATGATTGTGATTTCAGATGATACCACGGGCTATATAATAGATGTCACTTTTTGTTCAACTCCCACGTGTGCCGTTGGCCAAATTCATTCCAAGTAGAATGATACGTGCCACCCTAGGATCGTGACAATTTTTACCCTTGCATGTGATGCGACCCTAATATGCACACACCGCCCGGTGCAAGAAAAAATAGGAAAGGATAGTAGTACCATTAAACGATACTAGATCAATCTGAAACCAATTGATACAATATAAAATACGATCAAAGCTAGTCAAAGAGTCTGACTTATACTCGTCATGTCCCCGAGGTTAGTCTCCAAATTTCACGACTCCTACGAGTGAGATACCCTTCCATTATTAAGGAAGTTTCTTGCTAGTATCTTGCACAATGTTAGTCAAATTATACCCAAGCTCTGAACACCTTAAGCAGATTCAGGAGAAAAATCTCCTCTTTTCATGGAAAGAAATATCACAATATGACTATGAAACTTTACCAACTACAGATCAAAGAAAATTAACACGTCAACATTCCTCTTATGTGCAGAGTTACATCAATGTTCGTCCAGTCCGCATAATCCTCGATTTAACCTACAGATGATCAGCATCTCTCTCGCGCGTTAACTAATCCCCATCAAGTTACACACACGGTATACGATTTAAGGCAACCGCCGACGCGATGACATTACCCCTCAATGCTTGACTAACGCGAGCTACTCAAATACATTTCCACAGATAAAGTGTAGAACCAAGCTTTTCTCCAAGCTTTGTTCCCCATCACTCTTTAGAATTTGATATGGCGCCAATTATAGTTATCGGGTACGTCATCGCCACCAAAAAAAAAAGGGGATAGCCTATACCACCTATCCGTAGTGCAGGCCTGAGTTGAGCTTACATTCACGACGTCCAGAGCGGGCGTGATCGGCCTCCAAACAGCGATTATACTGCTTGAAGCTGGGCACAAAGTCGCCATAATAGCAAAACATTGGCCGGGTGATAAATCTATCGAGTACACATCCCCATGGTAAGCTGCAATAACTCCATACTCTGATATCCTTCTATGCACCAGTCGGCTATGAGCGGAAGCATAAGTCTAACTATAGTATTTAGGGCAGGAGCCATTTGGCGGACACATGCTACGGCATTGGAACCGGAACAGTGCGAATGGGGCTTGGAGAATTACAAAGCCTTGCTTGATGTTGCGAAGAATGATCCAGACAAGGCGAATAGTATGGGCGTAATGGTTGGTTGATCAGCCAGTTTTTTGAGTTGAATAGCTAATACCTGGAAATGAGCAGCAATGTCAGATTACCGTATACTCGTAAGTCTTCGGGCCCCTCCCTGAATCGAAAATGACATCTTTTCCACTAAAGTAATTGGTTTTTCTTTAGAAGCGGCGATGACGGCGGCGACCACTGGTACGAGCACGACGTACAAAACTTCGCGATGCTTGACCCCGCAAACGTACCAACCGGGGGCCCAAAAAGCGGCCATACTTTTCTGACAACTGCCATAAATCCATCTACATATCTGGACCATCTTCTTGGACAAGCCAAACAGCTAGGCGTACAAACAATCACAGCAGAATTACCAACTTCCAATGGCTTCGCTCACGCACTTACCACAGCAACCACGCTCGTTCGAAACATTGACGATTTCAAGAGAAATAATGAGGTGTTGGTAGTGAATTGTACAGGACTAGGAGCAAAGTCCCTCGTAGGGGACGAAAATATGTATCCGCTTCGCGGCCAGACCCTGCTCGCTCGCGTACACCCTCCTGCAGCCCGAGAAATCGTGCTATGGGACACACCGGAATTCGTTTCTCACATTGTACCCCGGCCGGGCACTGATTACTTTCTCATCGGCGGCACCAAAGACGCTGATAATTGGGACCCAAATCCAACACCTGAGATTAAGGAGGTCATTGTCCAGAGAATCAAAAAGCTACTGGCTGGACTGGAAGGCGAGAAAGAAATACAATTTGAGGTTCTGGCTGATCAAGTCGGGTTGAGGCCAAGCAGAAGAGGTGGACCGAGAGTCGAGACCGAGAAGATAGATATCGGAGAAGGAAAGTCCGTGAATGTAGTACACTGTTATGGACACGGTGGGGCTGGATATGTGAACGCGCTAGGAAGTGCGAATAAAGTAAATCGTCTGGTTAAGCAGATTCTAGGGTCGTAGCCTCAGACGAGAGAGCGAGAAATCCTGCAGAGATATAGAAAGGACAGTGATGTACATGAGTATAACTCTATTTCTTCATTGCAGACTGAAACTTTGAGAATTTCAGGGCATATGGAAGCACCACCATGGTTGAACAGTTTTCAATATAATGATGGATTTCGCCTCTATATGCTTTGCTCAAATTAGTTAATGCTCAAATCGGTTTCTCTTCGCCTCCTTTCAATCACACTCAAAACACGGGTTACTGTTTGGATGCGCACAAGCCTACATTTTGTCTTGCGGACGGACAGAATTTGTGCGCCCGCAAAATATTCGTTCCATTGATCGCCTATAAGTACACTATGCCGGATTTCCAAACCAACCACGCTCCCCAATACCGCTCCCGCAAACTGATAAACCATGTATTTGAGGAAGAAAGCTTTTTTCCACTCTTCGCGAGTTCAGTCAAATACATGCGAAAGAGAAGGATGCCGATCGGCAGCATGTAGTGGTCTCGCTGCAGCAGAGCGCCGACAATGTGGAATTGTAATGGGAGAGAAAAGAGATAAAGGTAATAAGTTGTCTATGCAGAGAAGCGGCGCATAACCTTGGCAATGACTGAATGACTTGTCAGTAGAGACTCTTACTGAAAGGAGATATTTCATCTAGACATACCGTGAAGAGCAACAACGCTGAAGATGAAAACGACGGAGAGGGTCATGACTACGACAGGGTCGACCTTAAGACCAGGGGACTCATCGGTGTAAAGCCCTGCAATTTCTTGTTAGTGATAGTTCAATCTTCCTGCACCCCGTTATAACAGTAATCCAGGATAATCAACTCCAGCACACTTCATACGCCATCGAGTGCCCATTCCCTCGCTTTCTCCATCCAAACAAGAATATCCACTTACTCAACATGGTGCTTGAGCTTCCACCCGCACCAGCTGCCCTCGTGCTGCTTGGCCTCTGGTTGGCGGTCTTCTCCGCGCGGTCAGCAGCCGCTTTCCTTCGCATCACAGTCGCTGGGCCGCCTGGGGGCTTGGGGGATGCCGTTCGTGCGGTGGTAGTGCCAGAGGCGGCATTGTTAACAGGTGAGGTGGGGCGTGGCGAGGACTGAGGGGATGATGTTAGCAATTTGGATGGTAAAACGCGGGTGTTGTGGTGATAGAGTGAACGAAGCCGCGGAGGGGGTGCGCATGATAATGGATGGTAGAAGTCGGGGGACCAGAGGGCTCCGGTCTACGGGAGTAAGTGGAGCATTGCGACTATTAACACCTTCGAAGACACAGCGACAATGGCGATTGAATCGCCCGCAATCCTTCGTGCTCGAAATATGGTGTCGCAAGGAGTGTCCGTCGCCGAATCGCTTCCGCAACAAAGGCCAGGGCGCTCTCGGCCGTCGACAAATAATCAATTACTCACCATGATGTATCTCAATCCCGACTACTGTACTGAGGACGACCGAATAGAAAGAAACACGTGTAAACGGAGGAGGGAACGGGGGGTGAAGGTTGTCGATGTTCGGGGTCTAGAGGCCACGCTTCTAGAAATGCGAGCTGGGGTTGAGGTCAGGCCTAGCGCCACGGCTTAGTCCGCCAGCCTTCCTCGCTAAGATTCAAGGAGCAATGCACGGGACCATCACGTGCACTCCATTATTCACTCCCTGGGAGCGCATATACACTCGAGGCAGGCCTAAGCGCCCATAAAAAGGTTATTCCAACTTCAGAGTTGCGGATCTCCTGCAGCATCAGACCACTGATATAGCCTCAGCTCCCCATAGTCTTCCCAGGCTACGAGAAAGACAAGGTTATGGAATGGACATCACGCCAGATAGGTACCAATATCCCCAAGACCACTTTTTCCCATTAACACCCCAATGTGCTGAAACCTTTACAGATAAACAATACCCCAAAACAATGATTGCCAACTCACTTAAGGCTGGAAATACTCCTAGCCTATTGTCCCACAGGCCGCCAGCCCAGAATGTCGGAACAAAACAGATCCCGAAGGCTAACGACAGTACTGGAAAACTTAACTTAAAAAAAAACACAAAACTCCCCGCCAGCAACCCGGTATAGTGAAAGAACTAATGCCAACCTTGAACCCGACTTGACAAACACCCCGTCCGTATAACCGCCATTTGGAAGGTATATTATCTTTCGCCCCATTGCAAAGAGCAGACCCAGAGTTAGATGCAGCAAACACGCCATAAAAATATGACTGGAACCCAGGGTAATTTTTTCCACTGACCACCCATGACCTGCCCCGCCCAATTTGGAAGACCGACACAAAATGCCCGGGACACCTGAAATGCAGAAACTCCGGATGTGCATCGAACTCCCTAATCAAAATATAGATATCTATCCCCATACAGAGGCCTGAACACCCTGGTTGGGTGCGTTGCCCCAGGGACCTTTGTTCCAGATACCAACGCCCTTGTCGGTAACAGTAGAAGAAGGATTCAAAGAAGCAGAGGTCGTTGCAGCGTTATTGTTATTATTGTTATTGTTGTTGTTAGGCTGCTCGCTAGCATTGTATGAATTGTAGCCAAGCGGAGACGGCAGAGGAGTCGTCGCCCGTTTGCCCATGGATGCACCAGCCGGCTGGTTCTGGTTTGCAGCAGGACGAGTACCGATAGGAGCGACACCAGACCCATTCGCCTTTGGACCGGGGACAGGAGGAGATCCTCCAGGAGAAGAGTTGGAGGTGCGGCTAGCCTGCTGAGCATTCTCAAACAGGCTAAAAGCTGGGTTTTGGTTCGAAGATGGGGACGAGTTGCTGTTGGCACGGGCTTCCTGAGCGCCGCCCGTGACATCCTTGTCCCCTCTTGGGGGCATCTGAACTGCAGAGTCGCCGGAAGCATTCTGGGACTGCATACCGAATGGATCAAAAGCCAACGGGGAAGGACCACGGCCTGCAGCAGACGAGTTGACACGAACGTCCTGGCTGGAAGTAGGATTGTTGTTATTGTACAAGTTGGATCCATCGCCATACAAGGCACGGTGCTGACGAGCGATGAGCTCTCGGCGCTCCTCTTCACTCATGGCATTGGGGCTCATCGAGCGGTCCGACTTTGATCCAGAAACATCTGTATTACCCTAGTTAACCAACTGCCCTATTTCCTCTATTGTTGCCCAGATTCCGAGTCCTTACTTCTGTGATATTGCTGCTCCTGGTGGTAGTTGCGCAATTCACGCTCGCGTTGAGCAGCCATCCGACGCTTCGCCTGAGCCATTTGGTCCGCATCGTTCGGTCGAGGGGCATAACGCTGGTTCTGGTAATAACCCTGGACGTTAGAAGTCGAGTGCGAGCGCATGCCATCATATTCGCTCACAGAATGGTGACGTTGTGGGCCACCCATACGACCGTCTACGTCTTCCAGTTAGTTTATGGGTTCAAATCCAAGTTTTCAGCAGTGTCATTCATACCATATTCGGGGTAGGGGCGGGGAGCACCTCCCATCATGGGCATCGACTCGCGACGGCCGCCACCGCCGGTTGTGCTAGGGCCTGATTGGGGATATCCAAAACCAAAAGGTTTTCCGCTCTTCGCGAGATTCTCGGCAGCGCGCTCGACCTCTGCATGGCAACGATTAGTCTGTGCTTTTTTTTTTCTTTGCATGGTGTGTGTGTCTAGAAGGGACCAAAGTATTGTAGATTGGTGCGCCCGGGAGCGTTGTTGTAGAACCCCAAATAAAAAATTGATACTGGGCAAACAGTGACGAAGAAAAGTTGTCCCGAGAACAACAAACGTACCATCGAACTGAGCGACAAAGGCATTGGCCTCGTCCCGGTTAACGGTAGAGCTGGCTCCTATAGACTTGTTATTTTGCGGTCCTGGTATGAGGGCGGCGTAAACAGTATGTGTTTCGTACCTGAGCGCGATGGCGGCTGGGGCTGTTCCCACGAAGCCTGGCGGCCAGGAGCGGGAGCAGGCCACGAAGGATCGTTGTAGTAGGACATGGCGGCGGAGGGGGCAAAGGAGGGTGGTTGCGGCCGAAGGGTCGGGAGGAGAGGAGGGAGGGATGGTGGGTTTTAGGGCTCGCAACGAGTGGGCGTGGGAGGAGGAGGAGGAGGAGTGGTGGTGGTTGCCGGAGGCGGAGGTGCCGAGCAAGGAAGCGGCAACTGGACAGAGGTTAGAGGCCAAAGGACAGAAGAAGGGTCAATTGCCTAGGGACGAGAAGGGAGCGAGCGAGCGGGCGGGCGGGCATGGGTAAGTAGTAAGTAGGGCACGGGAGGGACTGGGAAATGAGGGTCGAGTCGGGGGACCCAGAAAAGATTTTTGGCGCGCCGCTCCCCAAGAGCGGAGATGCTTGAGCGATAGGGTTATGTGCCGCTTACCGAGAATGCGCCTCCTGAAATCTCTACTGTACAGACCTCGACTGTGAATTTTGCACGCTGCAGGGCGCAGGGTCAAGCCAAGTCAAGGAAAGGAGCGAAGAAATTGCAACGAGCTGAGGTGAGGGCCAACAGCGGCAGCAGTAGTGGCAGCAGCAGTAGCAGCAGTAGCAGCAGTAGCAGCAGCACCAGCGATTCGGCGGGATGAGGTGAGGATTCGACGATTCGACGATTCGACCAGCTCCAAAGCCTAAAGGGGATCCCTCAAATATTACGCTAGGACCGGCCGAGCAGCGAACTGACACTAATCTCCCGCTGCCTCTGCACTCTCCCAGTCGTCTGCCCTCGTCTCGTCTCCCAATCTCCGCCGCGACGGGCACGACCCTCGTTCAGTCTGGCTGCTTGCTGCACGCAATTAGTTAAGGCTGCCGCTGCGCAACGGCCTCATCACTCCATCGTATCCCTTCTTCTTCCGTCCCGTTGCTATGTTTGCCATGCGGTGCGATGCGCCTCTTCCTTAAGTACCGAGTACATACTGCTGTTTGACCCGCCCACCGCAGGGCTCGGCTCGGCTTGACGACGAAACCGTTTCTACGAACATTCCACGGCTGCTTCTCCTGCTTCTACTTCTCCCTCCTATCCGCCCCTCTCTCTCATCGAGATGACGTTGCCGCTGTGGTTTTGCCATACGATGCGACCCTTCTCTGCATCTGCATCTGCCCAGCGTTTGGGCCCCAGCTAGCGATGCGACCGAGTATCGGGGACTCCCTCTGGCATGGCATGGCGGGCCTTCGGCTCGCATACTGATTGACAGACTTGACAAGCTAGAATAAAATCCCGCCCGTCTGCCTTTCCCGTAGTCCTGTCCTCCTGCACGTGGGCCTAGCCGCCAGAAGGGGGGAGATTCGGGACGTCGTGAAAGGACGAGTATCGTTTTGATTTTTCGTACCTTGTTTGTTCCCATAGATGTATGCTCTCTCACTTTCTCCCTCTACGCCCATGTACATACTTCCCAATCTGCTGCATGCATTATCTCCCCCAATTCCCCAAAAATCTCCCATTCCCATACCCTGCTACTACTGCTACTGCGGAAGCCTTCTGCGAACGCGCCTGTTCGCCGCTGAGAACGAGCTTAGACGCATGCAGCTGCAGACATCTCAGAAAAAGTATGCATGCCATGGCACATCTGCACACACCCCACCTCCCCAGCCGTACCCCATCACCAACCAGCACCCGCCCGCGGCGCATTTTGCTTGCGCCGTCCTTGTTTGGCAGGCGAATGTAGTCATGAACTGCCAATGTGATCAAGCTTACCCATCCACAATCCACCATGGTCGCAATGGTGGTGCGGGGCTGGACTGGTCAGAGAAAGTGTCTTCCAATGAAGGGCAGCAAAGAAACGAGCTTGACGGCTTCTCTTTCCTGGAAGAATCTTCTCCAAGCACATGGCGTCTATCATCCAGCATCATCGTACATGTAAAGTGAGTCTTCGGCAGCGCCGTCGGATCGCGGTCGGAGTAGCCATTATCCAGTAACGATCGTGATCTTGGCTCTTACTGCCGCTGTACATAGTACGCTATCTCGCCTGTAAGCCAACGCCAACACAAGCGCAGTCGCTAGACATGCCAGTGGTGGTCGAGAGCCGGTAGTAGAGGCCAGCGGATATCAGTGGAGCCCATCAGTTCAAGTGGAAGCCTTGAAGCCTTGGAGCTTAAGTACTGTACTTGAGTACTACAGCGTACATCCAGTATAGACATAGACGCAGACGCATACGCAGGAGGACCACAATGTCCAGCGAGTGGAGAGCGACTGTGGGCGGCTTTGATACCCAATTAGGCGCAAGCCTACGTACTCGGGGCAATGCAGCCCCACGGTCGCAGTGCGGATGTGGTGCGGTTGCAGCGCTTCGACGTGTATAGAAACATTTGGCAATCATCGGACCCCTAGCATGCAGCATCAAATGCACACTAAAGCTCGCCGAGCACAGGGTCGCGGGCTGCCAGTTGTCGAGTGGTCGATTTGCCGTCTCATCAGTCGGCGCAATGGGTCGCCGGCGCTCTGGAGGGAAATATCAGCCTGGAAAGCCTCGGGATTCTGCAATACCAGCCCTCGCAGCAGGGACATCGTACCGGGCGAACGTGTTTGACGCATTAGAGTTTCTGCCGGGCGTGGGAAGTAATAAATGTTGGGCTCGCTGGCTCAGCCTACCTAACGGCTGATTACCCACACCAAGCATACTGCATACTGCATACTGCGGACTGCGGACTGCGTACTGCTCAAGTGAACTGTAGGTGCGGGTGCGTGCCAGGTCCAGCCCCTGTCAGCGACCCACTGGCCCGCAAAACCCATCAATCCATTCTTCTCGAGCTTACTCCTAACCATGGTATGTAATACACACTTTCACTGCTACAGCTGATGCTAGACTAGTAGAACCAAAGTAGGGCACATGTAAGTGATCTTTTTTCTTCCACATCAAGATTTCTTGAATCGTCTTCATTTCCTGCTTTTGGTGGTTTTTTCTCTTCCTTGTCTGTCGCGCTTTCCTTCCTGTCCATCCCCCCTCCTTCTTGTTCCCCTCCCTCGCTCTTTCTTTCTGGGACTGCATCACATTTCGTCATCCCTTTCTTTCAATGTGACCAATATGGCACAATCCAGTCCAGTGCTCCTGCTCCCTGTTACTTCCTCTCTTAGTCAAACAGTCACGAAGCCAGGCCCTCCAATATCACGCGCGTCCTTTGTCTCAAAGAATAAGATTCAACGGCACTGCACCTGTGGCGGTGCAACATCGCTCACTCATTGTCATCCAACACTTCTAGCAATGCAGATGCCAGTCGCCTCCCGGTAGATGCGCGCATCTCGGACATGTATCGCGCAGCAACACAACTTGTTCCGAAATCACGGTTCTCCCAGGACAGCCAAACTTGAAACACAACATCATGAGCCCTGGAGGGAGAGTTCAACTTACATCAGCCGGCATCCCAGCGATCCAATGTTGTTGGCTCGGACCTCCACGCAACAAGTCGCAATGCCTCCTCATGGTAAAGTCAGAAGAATGTGGCGTCGCCCCGCGGCTTCCTTGTTTGAAGGGCGCCGTGGTTATACAGTGCACTGTGCCATACCAGCGGCAAACAACTCCTTGGTTACTATGCACATATGAGTCGACTTGTCCCTACGTTGCTTTTCAATCTTCCAGCTCTTGCTTGTACTTCATCACCACGCGTTCAGCCACCAAGAACACTTTAGACACCCTGCAGATCCTTGGAGACCCCAGAAACCGCCCAAAAGACTCCCCGAGAGACCTTGAAAACGCACAAACCAAATTCATGCCACCGAGAGGACATTATGGCGATATCCTCATCTCCGCTGCTATGCCTCCCACCTGAACTCATCCTCGAGATTAGCGACTACCTTCCTCCAGACGGCATCCTGGCTTTGAAATTCACGCATCCGGTTCTGTATACCACACTGCCCCTGGACATACGCTTACGAAACGTCACCCTCTCGAATTGCGCTCGTCTGGCAATACGAACCTATCTTCGGCGGCCAGATCCAAGGCCTAGCCATATGCGCTGTATCCTATGCAAGACAGTCTATCCCGCCAACTTGTTTAGCTCATCCAATAGCCCTGCGTGTATCCCTATATCCTTTTCCAACAGCACCCTGAACACCGACGTTGTCGAACTACCACGAAGGTTTTGCGCATGGCACGTGGGGCGCTTAGCACGAATCATTCACACCAAGCCTGGCGGTAGAAACGAGTGGGTCAGTCAAACAGAAGAGATGTGCATGCATTGCGGCGCAGTTCAACAATGGGGAAAATGTGAATGTGATTGTGACAGTTGCGGTTCAAGGGCAGTAAGAACATACACACGATATCTGAACAACAATCATGAATGTAAAAAATTCGTATTCTGGAGGGATGCTGCTACGGATAGCACTAAAACACCCCAAATTAAGGAGTGTCAACTTTATGTTCGAGAAACGTGTTTGGATCCAGGTGAGTTTCACTTCGACTGGAACAGTTGGAATAAGTTCAATGTGGCGCGCCGTCATACATTGAGGCTGACATCTGACAGACGCTACAGAACAGCGCACGAGTATCAACTTAGTAGTCCAATTCGAAGACGCTGCCAATGACGACCCTGTGAGCTCTCATGACTGCTCGATATCGGGCGGGTCTTCGACGTATTACCGCCGGTAGAAACCCTTCATTGCTGAGGGTGCTCATGACGCAGCAGAAGCGGGTCCTGCCACCACTATGCTTTTGTTTCAAAACCATGCGGGGGCTCAAGACAGCTTGATGTCATGTTGATTTTTCATCCCATCATACCCATAAGCTCGTTAATTTCCTTCTCTTCAGGTTTTCATATAATCTGTCTTTCTTTAATCATAGAGTTCCTCCTCTCTTCTCTAAAAGGCGCTTTTTCTTCGTCCCTCTTCCTCTCCCACTTTTGCTTCAGTTCCCTCAAATCCTTGCCCCATCTCCACACACTGACCAAAGCCCACCACTGCGCGACCATCAAAACCAAGCCGCTCCAGCCAACGGCAAGCGTGACGACATCAAAGCTCTTTCTACACTTAGACGCCCAGCCATCCTCCCAGCCAAAACCGTCATCAATGTCGCGGCAGATGGCAGAAACATCCACCTGCCAGCTTGGAATCACCGGGTTGACCGCCTGAATGCCCGTCGGCAGAATCATGTTCAAGAGCGAAAAAGTGACGAGGGTCAAGGTGGTGGTGTGGATAAAAGTGTAACATGACACCAACGCGGGGTTCCTCTATGTCTAAGGGTCAGCTCCGCTCACTCGATACAAGTACAAGCTCTCAGGCCAAGCTCCGAGTGAGCCGGCGCAACAGGCGAAAGCTTGAGCGTAGCTACAATATTTAAAAGTAAACAGATGACTTACCTTCATAGCTCCTATAAATCCTATGACACTTGCGCCGGCCGCAGAAAAGTTATATAGAGCGGAGAAAAAGGTTCGACATGATGAGTGGTTGTCTGTGAAGGTGGGCTGGCGAGCTTCGAGGGCGAAGGAGACGAAGAGGAGCGAGTGCGTCATGAATGTGAGGGAGGGGAGGATGATGGCTAGAGACCTAATCGTACGAGAAGAATGACAGTCAGCACAGCTCAACACCATCATCTGCAAAGAATGTAACATTGTTGTGAAGCCTTGCGTTATCTGTGGTCGTCCGTCTCGGGAGGGTGGGGGTGCGGAAATCCGAAAGCTTATCAAGCGTAAAGAAACAGAAAAACGTACCGTGTCTGCCACTGTTCCTCGAGAGCGCCCATGATGAATCAATCCGGTGTCGTGTGAGCGTGGCTCTCCGCAAGGTGAAAATGTCGAGGAAGCAGAGAGAGAGAGAGAGAGAAAGAGAGAGAGGCGGAATGAAAGAGAAGAGAAAGTCGCGTGAGGCCAGACGGGTGTTCTTTATTTTGTTCACAGCAATGAATGGCAGCTGCTGCACTGGAACTGCGCTGGCTGGCTGGCTGGCTGGCTGGCTGATGCTGCGCTGGTCGCCCAAAACCCTAATGCCTTTCCTTCCGTTCCGTCCGCTCGGGTGTCCGCGGAAGCGCCAGCCCTACACACTACAACGTCATGGATCGATGCTCGGGTAAGTCAGGTGGGCGCGTAGAGAGTAGGGTGGTCGTGGATTGTGTGGTTGGCGGTGTGAGTTGTGAGTTGTGAGTTGAGCTGCGACCCAGCTGTAAAATAAATGGCGGCGGAGGAATAGCAAATGTGAGAGGCAGGGCAGGGCCGGGCAGGGTACGGTGGTGCGGTGGTGGTGGGATGTGCGTGAGAACTGGGGAATGGAAATAAACCCTCCAAGCGCAGGCTGGGCTGACGGATTTAAGAAAACAAAAAAAAAGACGGCAAGTCAGAAAAAGGTCAGGCCCCAGTCTAGTGCACGCTCGCTTTTACTTATAAGTAAACTTGTATTATCTGGCTAGGTACCATTAAAGTTCCCCAAAAAAAAAAGAAAGGAAGGAAGATCGAAAAGTACGCAGTGCTGCCGAATCATGCGGCGGCGGCGGCAGCGGGATGGGATGGAGCGATGCGCTGTGATTGGGATAGGGTAGGGTGGCTAGAGCGGAACGGCAAAGTAACGGTAACGCAAAGACAAGGCACAAGGCACACGTATCATCAGTTTATCTTTGTACTGTATGTACATAGGACATAGGTACTGTAATCAGCAAACGGATGCAGCGGTGACATTGACATTGATAATAATCTGTGCTGGCGGGCAGATTTCAGTGTGGCGAGAACCAGGCCTGCTTTCCAATTTCTTGTCGCGTGTAGAGCAGGCCTTAAGCGATTAGGGAAGGTCCCCAGTTTTTTTTTTTTTTGGTTTACGAGTTTTGTGGGTGGGTTTGTTGGTAATCAGGTCAGCAGCTGTTTGGCTTTGTAAGGGAATGGTTAAGCCAGAGAGTTTGAAGAGGTTATTTTTTTTCCGCCTTTGTTGTTATCTAGTACTGCCTGGGTATTCGGATCGCATTGCGCATTCCTGAGTGTGCTAGACTGTTGTAAATTCCTACTGGAGCATTCGCAACATACATGCCTGTACTGGACTGGATTGTATAGGTGGCCTTTGTTTCTTTGTGTCCCTACGAAGTGGAACCTACAACCTAGTTCTCTGCCGTTTTCCTGGTCTGCATTTGTTTCGTGCAAAGTCCGAAGGATCAGTCAAAGCAATTGCTCAATGCCCGTGTCTCTTGTTTTTTTGCCGCCCTGCCGGCCCTCCAAGCTCGCAGTCGCAACGTCAGCATTCGGAAGAGAAGAGACGTCGTCGGGCCACCACCCAATTCCACGGTGTCTCACCTTGGGATGATTGATAGGATGTTGGGATGACTGTTGCCAGCTCATGAGTGGGCCATTGAGGAGCGTCTCCGCTGCGCTTGGCCCGTCGTGTCGCCCCAGTAACTAGAACCAGCATCGCGCCGGGACTGCTCAGAAGCTTGTTTTATTGGCACGTGAGGCCGGAATGGGCGGCTGTGCGTCGTTCCGGCCCTCTACCTCTCGAGCTTCTTCTCTGGGAGCGATGATGCGATGCGATTGCTTGGGCAAGGCTTCTTACATACTTACGTACTGTAGTACTGTACTCCGTACTGTGCGTTTCATTGTCAATGCGTCCATGGATTGGAAAGCGTCAGCAAACGGCCATTCCAGAGTGCATTTCTTTGCCAGACTGCCGGCACGTGTGCAGGCGCATGAGGAGCGCCTAGTGAGCTGCCATGACAATTGCTTGTGATTGTTTAGTATCTACCTGTAGGTGCCCTTTACTCTTTTTCGCAGTCCCTGCGTATCGAAGTTTCCGCTCTCGGCCTCGGTGACTCTCTCCCAGGTTGCATGCAGTGCCGCGGCGACGTGCAGGCTCTCCAAATTAAATCCTGCAGATTGATCTGCCTCTCAAAAAAAAAGACTACTCTTCTCGGGACCGCTGCAGCAGCGCATCATTTGAGGATGGGAAAACCCAAGTCCGTAATTAATTGTTTGATATGCGGCAATATAGGGCCTCCCAGTGAGCGACGAGGCTTCCCCCGCCAACTGCAGATTCTGGTTAGACGGCCGGCTTTTGGAATCCATCCCACCCAGCGTTTCCCCATTGCAGAACATCTTATCGGCAACTGCTCATGCGCCTAGCGACCTAGAACTCGTCGGTTTTCAAAATACCTAGAGCATACTACAAGCATCCATAAGGCCCAGGCACTGCTACCTCGAGGCGGAGTTAAGACAGTGCGTGCCGGCATCTGCTTTTACGCCTCTTTTGAGGCTCATAACGTCATCAACGTCACATAGTACTCCCACCGATGATACCTTCAAAGCCACACATCTGAGACCTGAACAGTGAACGGTATTGAGACACCACGAAAATGAAGGCTTGGCAAGGCCAGTCAGGTTTCGCTCCGGCGTCCTCTCCGACATCCCCCATTGCTCATCACAATCACGTCTAACCTCATCCAGTCGAATAGCTCATGACAACGAAAAAGAGATTGAGTGAACAAGTCCAGTCCATCCCCTCTAGTCTACTCCTTGCTCTAAAGATATGTAGAGTGTCACAACTGTCCAAAACCTAAAATGATCTGTGGGTAAAACTCCCGTGATTAATCGACAATGACTACACACAACCGAGTAGTAATTATCCTCATAAAATTACAGGCAAGGTTTCTCGGAGCAGAACCAGCCAGCATCACGTGGTCTTTATATTGACTCCGCACTCCAAGACCATCCTATTCTCCCGTTGCATGATTGCGCCAAACATGCACACCATCACTCCTTCCTCACCTCAATTGCTAATCATCGCAAGTAAAAAGGTTGGGAGAGCCTTCTAGTCGCAATGCTCGCCCTTGTAGCCGCCGTTTGCATCCCCGCACTGCTTCAATGCGCTACCGCAGCAGCTACCGAGTTTGAAGAGAAATGCCTTGCGTTCAAGCCCGAGACTTTGATCCCTGGCGCCACGAGAACCGCCCTGCAATACGTTTCCGCTGGCTCGACGTTGAGCTTCCCGGACAATGACCCTACATGTAATCGTGCGAGCCAGTTTGTGCCTGTCCACTTGTGCAGGGTTGCGCTGCGCATTGATACGTCTGAAAAGTCGAACATTACGTTTGAGGCGTGGTTACCGAGCAATTGGTCGGGGAGGTTTCTTGCTACGGGCAATGGGGGAATTGATGGCTGTAGGTTTCTTTATTTTTGCTTGTTTGTTAAGTATAGCCATTTCAGCACGGGATGATTTGATCGAGTTGAAAGTTTGAAGCTAACTGTGTTTGCGTGTCTGCTAGGTATCAAGTATGAAGATATTGCTTATGGGACATTGAATGGATTTGCTACTGTTGGGGCAAATAATGGCAAGAATGGAACTGGGGGGTTGCCGTTTTATAGAAACCCTGAGACCGTTATAGATTATGCTTGGAGATCGTGAGTCTATCTTCTCAAGTTTGACTCTATTTTGTTCATACACTAATAAACGATCAGTCTACATACTAGCGTTACGGCAGGCAAGACACTTGCAAAAGAATTGTACGAGAAACCACACAACAAGTCCTACTACCTCGGCTGCTCTCTTGGTGGACGTCAGGGCATTGCAAGTGCCGAGCGGTTCCCTGAAGATTTCGACGGTATCGTAGCTGGAGCTCCTGCTGTTGACTTCAATAATCTCATCTCATGGAGGGCTAGCTTCTTTACGATTACAGGCGCTGCTGATTCACCCGACTTTATATCTACGGATGCATGGAAGACTTGGATCCATGACGAGGTGCTCAGACAATGTGATAATCTTGACAGATTCGAGGATGGCATCATTGAAGATCCGACATTATGCAAATTTGATCCCTCGCCGTTGCTATGTGCACAAAACAACACGACGAATTGTCTTTCTGCCACTCAAGTCGAAAAAGTCAAGAAGATTTTCAGCGACTACAAGTACCCAAACGGCACACTAATCTATTCTGGCATGCAACCTGGAAGTGAGAAGAACGCTATAGAGCGTCTGTACGCGGGTAAACCTTTTCCCCCTTCTGAGGACTGGTTTAAATACGTCGTCTACAACGATCCAAACTGGAACGCCTCCAAATACACCTTCACCGACGCCCAAGCCGCAGAATCTCTCAACCCAGCCAACATCCGCACGTTTCCTTCCAGCCTCCCCGCCTTCCAGTCCCGCGGCGGAAAACTCCTCATCTACCATGGCCAACAAGACCAACAAATAACCTCCTTCAACACAAATCGCTTCTATGAGAACCTACGCGCCCACGCTACCAATGACAGCGAACTGGAAAGCTGGGCCCGTTACTTCAAAATCGCGGGCATGAATCATTGTAGCTCGGGGCCTGGAGCCTGGGTTATCGGGCAAGGCGGGGGTGCGGCATCTTCAGGAATTCCATTTGAGAGGACGAAGAATGTGCTGAGAGCAGTGGTGGATTGGGTGGAGCAGGGGTTTCCGCCAACGAGGATTGAAGGGACGAAGTTTATCAACGATTCGGTGCAGCTTGGAGTAGACTTTACAAGGAGGCATTGCAGGTGAGTGGTTGGAAACAGTTTCTTTCTCCCTCTTTAATTTTCTGGTGCTTGGTGGTGGAATCCATCGAGTGCATATACTAATCTTTTTCTCTTAATAGGTATCCTTTACGTGGATTCTATGCTGGCGGAAATTGGAAGAGTCCAAATGCGTGGAATTGCAGATAGATAAATATAAGCAGAGTAGTCTATATACTACGGCCCCACGATAGTATTTAATGTTCACAGTCACCATTATCTAGTAAGGTATTTCTTGCCTATTGTTAAACTGTCTCCACATTGGGCAGGAATATGCCCCAGAAAAAGAACCCATATTCCAAGCATCTCCCATTTCCGTTTTTGATGCCGCATTTTAGCTTCTTCAACTTATGACTATTTCTAGTAAGGCGTACGCGATACATTTTCTCAGTACTACGAGATTGTTTCCAATACTTAAAGATTCGTTTTTCGCCCTCAAGTGAATAGAGAAGAACATCTAGCTACTTGAACTGCCTTTCCTAGCATCGGCCCCTTTTTTTTCAGCGGATTTTTCCTCTTCTCTTATTTATAACTATTATAAAGAGAAAGGAAATTCCCCAGACCACCAGGATCTTAGAATCAAACCACCAAAAAGTGTTTTCGCATCTTAGCGTTCTGTTAAACATATTGTTTCCCACTAAGAAAATATAAAATATGTAGAAATGTTGAAATAATCATTCCGCTGAGGAGATGAAGTTTGCTTCGGTTAGCAATCATCAATTAAGAAGGAGAAATAAACAGTGCTTAAGTGTTTACTCGCAAAGTTTCGATCATGTCTATCTTGTTAAGGTATTTTGTTTAGCAATCAATTATCTATTTGTTCAGAGCGTGGGTGCAATATCTCGTTTCTGGGACTTCTTTTCTAAAACCCAAAAAAGCAAATCAAATCAAATCAAATCAGGAATCCTAGCCGCGAAGCCTGGAATGTCATGCCGCATAGGTACTAAAACTTAGAAAATGGAAACTTTTTAAAAGAAGAAGAAGAAGAAGAAGAAGAAGAAGAAGAAGAAGAAGAGAAAGAGATAGATGCCTTTAAAAAAAACACAGGCACAGAAAGCGCCAACATATGCCAATTGCTGTATTTCGCTATGGATGCAGACTATATATCTTATTCATCGCGCCACCTCCATTATTTCGTAACTCCAGTGTCCTGTCTTGACGTGTCCGTGTCCCAAATGTCCATGTGACCATGCCTGTGTCCCATAAACCCGATGTCAATGTCGTGGCCTTGTAACTGTCTAAGCAAAGACGTAGCAGGGGATGCCGTACTGCGAGACAGAAAAAACATAGATTAGTTGCAGTTCATCGAATCTAGAAGGATAAAGGTGTGCACAAAAAAAAAAACGACTCACGTTCAAAGGAACGTTGAACTTGAGATCCTTGTCCAAGCTGGAAATCTCGCTGATCTCCTCGGGCTTTAGGTCGAAGCCAACTACATCCAAGTTCTGCTGCAATCGGTGCTGCGAGTTGCTCTTGGGGATGACGGCCAGACCGCGCTGGGTAGCCCATCGGAGCAGGACCTGTGCTGAGGTCTTGCCATGTGCGTCGGCAATCTTCTTGATGACGGGGTGGTCGAAGAGGAGAGGAGTGTCGGCTGCGACCTTGACGTCGCACTCGAGGAAGGACTGCGGACCGAAGGATGAGTAGGCGGTCACGGCAATGTTGTGCTGCTTGGCGAGCTCAATGAGATCGGGCTGGACGTAGTAAGGATGGTGCTCGATTTGTAGCGTTGCGGGCTTGACAGAGGCATATGTGAAGAGGTCGAGCAGCAGGGCGCCGCTGTAGTTTGATACACCAATGCTCTTGGACAAGCCCTTATTTTGGATGTCCTCGAATGCCTGCCATGTGCTCTGCAGAGAGGCCTTGCTGTGCACAATCTGGCTCTCACCGTCATAGTACCATCCTGGGGGATAGCGGACCTCGGGAGCGACGTATTTGAGGGCTACGGGGAAATGGATGAGGTAGAGATCGAAGTAGTCAATGCCCCAGTCTGCGAGCTGCTTCTTGACAATGGGCTCGACCTGCTCGGGGTCGTGGAACGAGTTCCAGAGCTTGGAGACGATGAAGAGGTCCTCGCGCTTGACGATGCCCTCCTTGATCGCGCGGGCGACGCCCTGGCCGGATTCGACTTCATTACCGTAGTCTGTGGGCGGGAGGAGTGTTAGTGAGTGGGTCTCAGTGTTTGTAGGTTTGTAGTGTTCCGAGAGAAAGAGACTAGGTTCCGAGCGATATGCAGGGATCAGATGCCACCACCGGGTATTTGGGACGGGTGCCGAGAGTCTGCAACTCGACGACACTAGCTGAGCATGCTTGAAGAAGCCTCTAAGCCTCTCACGCCGCCGGGCGAGCGCAATATATTAGCCAGCGGATCGCGCCTGTGCAAATTTCAATCGCGCGCGTGGGCATTGGCTCTTGGCCGACAGTGTTGGTCTGCTGCGATTTCGGGACGGCGTTCCGACTACACGCTGACCCCCACCGCGCGACCATCTTTGCCAAAGGCGCGGCGGCAGTTGTTGATGGAATGGGATCCTTGAGGACTGTTGTTGAAAAAAAAAAATAGGAAGTCTCTTCGTATACGTACCGCAGGCACCATCAAACAGCCTGTAGCCGGTCTTGATGGCATTGTACACCTGGTCTGCGCATGTAGCGTTGTCTACCTTCCACAGTCCAAATCCAACCTGGGGCATCTTGTTGCCATCGTTGAGGTCGAGGTAGGGCGTACTGGAAGTCATGACTGCTGTTTCTATTGTGTATCGAGGAGTGTGTATATGAAATGAAAAGAAAGCTTCGGAGGGAGATAGGGAGGGAAGAGAGGAAGAGGACGCAAGTTTATATGTCTTGAAAGCGTGAGCTGCGACGGGTATTAATACTCTCCCACGGATGCTAATGACAAGGGCAGATCCATCAGATGCGAAAGATTGATCCACCAAGCATGCACAGGCACAGGCACCCGCGGCACTATATCAAGGTCCTTAGGACATGCGCTTGTCGATAGGACCCTGCCCTGCTACTTGCATACATATCCCACCGGAGCAGTGGTTTGACAGCGAGCAAGGGCAATGGTTCGCTATGCCCTTTGCAAAAGACCGTCTAACCGGAAACTGCTTTTTTTATCCGGCTCGCTGGATGGCGGTCTGCTGCCTGCCTGCCTGTCTGTACTGTACATAGGAGGCAGTACATCAAGCATGCAATGATGATGCTGCATGCTCGCGCAATGTCTAACGCAGCCTTTGCATTAGCACCCGTCTGGAATACCTGGATAAACGAGCATGCGGCTTTTTTCTTGCTTCTTCCTCAACGCCTTGAGCCGCTCCTATTCGACCCAACAGACAGCTAGATGCATACTATCCATCACCGTAGAGATGCGCGGGGCACAGCAGGGCATAGTACTTGCGTCGTAGTGGGGTTTTCCTTTTCCTGTTGTTGCCCGTGTGCCCGTCCATTGCCACGACGGGTAAAATGGTTGCTGAGGCACCGGATAAATACGAGCTCGAACCTCATCTTTACCAGATTAGTTCCGTAGCACCAGGGCAAAGACCCACCACCGACGATATATATTTCCAGAACGCCAGGTCCTAGGTCCTGTTGGGTTGGTGCAGCGGATAGAGCAGTCTGCGTTTCCGATCTGCTGCACGTGGTGATCAGACAGGGGTGCTACAGGTGTGACCTCGCCCCATATCAACTTGCAATCAACGCCGATAAGAGAATGAGGATACGCGATGCCTTTAATAGTTTATTACATATAGGTACGTATAGTGCGCGCTTTGATGCGACGAAAAAAGAGCTTCTTTCATTCAACATTCGCACAACCTCTCAGCAGCACGGTACCATAGGTATACCCTCTTGCTTCAACCCTTAATCTCAGTGACAAGCTTGCCCCGATTGCCACCGGTAAACAGCAAAGTCCACGTCTTCGGCACATCCTCGAACTTGGTGGGCACCACCGTCTCCGACTCGGGTCCAATCTTGATCTTTCCCTCCTTGACTCCTCCGATGAGCGTCTGGATCATGGGCCCTGCCTTCCCCGCCTCAATCGCGTCAGTTACAATAAAGCCCTTGACTTCCAATCTATTTATAACAATCTCCATCCAGTTCTTGATTGCTGCAGCATCAGGGTTGTTGTATGTCGATACAGCACCGCAAGCAGAGATGCGTCCATAGCGCTTGATACGCAGGAGCATAAGGGACAAAATCTCCCCACCGACATTGTCAAAGTAGACCTCCACAAAGCCCTCAGTGGCCTTCCAAAGCTCCTCCTTGAAGTTGGGAGACTTGTAGTCGACGCAGACATCAGCTCCAAGACTTTCTACCCAGCGGCACTTCTCGTCTCCGCCTGCGATCCCAATGACTTTCTTGCAGCCAATGAGATGCTTAGCAATCTGTACCACCATGCTTCCGGTTGCTCCAGCTGCGCCAGACACGACTACTGCGTCTGCAGCTGTAGTACGTGCAATATCGACAAGGCCATAGTATGCGGTTAGACCTGGGCCACCGAGTGAGCCAATGAAGTTTGTAGGCCGGATACCAGACTTCTCGTCGTATTGGAGCACGCGCACTTGGTTGGCGGGGAGCACAGCGTATTCAGTCCAGCCCGTGGTTGCGTAAACAAGTTGTCCGACCTTGACGCTGTCCGATTTTGACTCGAGGACTTCGCAGATGCCAAATGCTCGCATGACCTCGCCTTTGAGAACAGGGACGGTATATAATCGCTCGGGGTCAGTGTCTGCCTGAATCCATCCTCGCTGTGCTGGGTCGTTTGAGAGGTATAGCACCTTGAGCAAGACCTCGTTGTCTCCTACAGGGGGGAGAGTTTTTTCCTCAAGGGAAAAGGTGGAGTTGGCACCATCAAGGACGGGATCCTGCTTTGGCGGGTTGGCCAAAATCCACTGGCGAGTCTTCTGACCGGACATGGTGGTTGTCAGAAGAGGGGATGGAAGAGGGGGTTGTATTATAGCTTTGAGAGCAGGTAGGAGGACCTAATGCAATAGCAACAATACTAATGCCCTTTTATATATCCAAAAATCAAAATGATAATCCTAAACTATCGCTGATCTTATGAATCCGTCTTTCGTCCGATAGGAAAACAGTTGTATATCCAGGTTGAAATTCAAATACGGCCAGGCGAGGAGTCGTATTTCACCAGTACCCCACCACGTTGTGTTTGAAGGGGGTGTGCCACGTTTTCGTGGTAAAGGCGGGTCAATTACGCAATGGAGTTCAGAACATCCTAATTTGGGCACCCCCCGAATATTAAAAGGCAACTATCGCTCTGGTCGATCTTGGGCGACTTGCCTTTGAGATCTACTTAGCTTACCAAGCACATTTGTAGTTGAATCACAATTGTCGAATCGACCTTAGCGACAACGCGCTGTTGTTTGAAAGTTTTTTCCAATCGGGGACTTAAGAGGGGCATAGTAGGCGCAGGGATAGCTCTAGAACTTGCCTGGGCGAATGGTCTAGGTGGGGTACTAAGAATTGTTGTATCAGTGTAGTGTGTGATTTTCGTGACGTTGGTTCGTACAGAACCGAGGTAGAATTCGTTTGCCGTTCTTTCGCCGCTCACGATTCCCGAAAATTGCATGGAAAGTAATGACTCGGGCGTATTGGAGAAGCAGATTTGGCCGCCTGCCGAGTTTGCCCAGTTAGAGCAGTCCAAGGCTTGCTTTGCCGAGTATGATGGCGCCATCGCTTCTGAGTAGTGGTAAACGAGCTTGGCCTCATCGACTTGTCGTTGAGATAATCATTGGAAACGAGACAACATTCGTAGCAATTTGTATTCGTGATCATTCTGAAATTTAATGTTCATAGTAGTCAACAGGTACCAAGTGTTGATTCATTCAAATTCGCGGAGGAAGGAAAAGAAGAAAATTAATGCCGAATGAGACGAAAGTGGAGATCGAACATTCTTCACTTTAGAAAGATGGCAAACCCCAGGCCAGAAGTAAGAAGCCACTGAAAAATGGGGGCTTTGAAACATCCAGAGCTCACAGTTGAAACGGGAACTAGTCCAAGAGTGAATAATGAATAAAGAGAAACAAGTAGATGTATGACATGACGTAATTCGACAAGATAGATTTTACATGTTACCCAAAGTAGAAGGAGGAAAACCAGTATTTTCTCCAAAAACTCAGATGTATCGATTATTATTCTGCACCAAAGGTTTCACTGCCTTCATGGGATCCATCGGCGCGGGTGGAGTATACAAACCTGGCACCCGAGACCCAAAATAAACCCTTTCGCACCACTGAATTTCAGCTTTTGCGCCCTTTGCCTCGAAATACTTCCTCGCGACTACAAGTGGTGTTAAGCTTCCAAATCGTGCTGTGTATCCTGTTGCTTGTCGACAATTATATGGGACGCTGCGGCAAATACAATCTGCATAACCGCTGAGCTCGCGATCCCACATGAAGAGCTGCTTCGGCTCGAGTTTGCGATACTGCCGGTAGAGTTTGAATGTGTTGGATTGCATGATCAGCATGCTCATCCAATAGATCATGTAGCATATACCAGAGCTGAAGTTCTCAAAGTCGAAGACAGGGTCAAATGTTCGATCTGTGCAGATATCTAGGAAGCCTTCCATGTCGGCGACGTCTACCTTTTTATATCGTGAGCCGTCCTTCTGAAAGTCTCGAAACCAGTCAAAGGCCCTGTCAGCGTGGAATCTGACGTCGCTTAGTAAATTGTCAATATCGTCTTCCGAAGGGCGACCAGCAGCAGCGAGTTTATCCGAGCGCTCAAGAAACCTAGGTATACAAATGCAGATGTCCAGAAGAGCAATATACGGGTCAAACTTTGCAGCTTTGGCAGTTACGCCTAGCCATTCTGGGGTATCTAGCATAGAGGCTCTCCTGAGATGGTAGCCAATACTCAACTGAAAGAATGTTAGCTGAAGGCTTGAGGGAAGGTAATGGGAGGAAATATACCGAATTATAGCGGATTGCATGAAATATCTGCATGCTCAATCTGGTATTAAAAGACGACGGACCGCGTTGTCTGAGTAGGTGGAGCAGACCCTGCACGTGATAAAAGAAGCCGTGTCCCTGTGTAACTCCAACGAAAACCTGTTGGAGGGTCTTAGCACCAGGGGTCCGGAAAGTCAACGGAAATTATCCTACCTCATATAGGGTCATCAAATAGGTTGATAGTAATGTCTCATCCTGGAGTGCCGTTTTAGGGTCCTGGATAGCCCTGAGCATCTGGGTAAGTGCAGTCCCATAGAGTGATCGAGAACGATGAATAAGCTGTAAGTTCTTGTTGTTAACCGCGAGTTGAGCTGCAGATAACGCATCAATGGAAGCCAAAAGCACCCCGCTTGACGCAGGCATAGTTGGTAAGGATAGAATCAACGCAGAAGGGGGTGGTAGCGCTCCGCCCCTTGATGGCAAGTAAAGTGCAATAAAGGTTCCTAAATGCTGAACGCGATCGATCGCTATGGGACTGACTTGCCTCGGAACTGGAGCGTCGACGGGTTTGTGCTGAGACGGTGGAAGACGCGCCACTGCCCGCGCGGGCGGGCTGCGTTCCGTGGGCGAAGTGTCTGGGCTCTGGTTTGCATATTTGTAGCTATTTTCATCCTCTTTTATGAGAGACGGGCGCTGAGCCTGGTCGTCAAACTTGTGGAGGATAAACGATTGAGCTGGACGATAGCCAGGGCATTTTGTGCCCCGCCGAAGACAGGTGTTGCACTCAGGCTTTGTCTCATCGCAACGGACCTTCCTCTGAACGCCTGCTGTTTAACTCGTGATCCTATTGGGGAAAAATGGCAAGCTTTCGTACCTTTCTGCACTCAAAGCATCCCGCTGATCGTTTGGGCATTGCGGAAGGTCCTCAACGGGTGTGAATGGTGGGGCAGGCGCTGGTCGACAACGGTGGCTTTAGCTAGCGATAGACATTGATCGTGGAGATGGCGAAAGGGCGACGGGCAAAGCGGGGCGCAATAGGTTCCTCTGAGTGTACGCTTGATGTCCGCTTGATGCCTGGGCTTGCAGGACAGTGAGGAGACGCGACGAAAATAGAGCCACACTAGGTTTGCGGATGACAGCGCCAAGCGAGCCCTCGTAATCAAACAGCCACTAAGTCTGCCCATCTCTTGCAGCTTTTCCAAGGTTTTGGCAGTTTATCGCTCATCACGACGCCTTTGACAAGCCTCGGCTGGCAAATGGGAAATCAACGAATGCCAGAACCCATCTCTTTTAGCCTCCCCCTGAAGAGGGCGCGGCGGGAGGAACAAGGGGGCGTTAATTACACCCAACTCGAGCGAGAGAAATGGAAAGGAATCGACTTTGATATATTCCAATGATGATCATTGAACAGAAATGCAGACCAATGAAAAGCGAAGTTAAAAAAAATACAAATGTAAAAGACCTACTGGGAGATTTGCGGGGAAAAGTGCTCTTCTGTGCCCCACTCATAGCCCTACGCACAAACTCATAGTGGGAACAAGGAAACAAAAGAACACCTCCAAACCCCATCTCTACAAAAGTATGGCGGGCACAAGTCAGACGAGCAGACTCTGGAAGACCCAGTTCCTTTTATATCGCCTCCTCAGATCGGCAGAACTTATTCACCACGTGTACCTATGGTATTTACCCTTTCCGGTACCCACTGCGAACACGAGTCTCGCCTAGTTCTCCGTATCAGGAAGGGTATGCGAGACCCAGCATCCAAGGGCAGTGGTTAAGTGCAACGCACGAGCAGCTCCGCTTACACTGCATCACACATGCAAAACTCTACAATGTTAATATGAGACACCACTGGCGTGCGTATAAGGAGTATGTGGTCCGGGCCTCTTTTGGGCTGAAAATGCTTATTTTGACTTCAATCATGGTCGATTGAGGTAAGGCTGTTGTAGATTGGATGGAAATGCAGTTTAGTGCTTATAGACTTGGACCCAGGCCAAGATGGCTATGGCTAGAGGATTGGCTGTTGCGCACGAAATGATTGAATGCCCACCCTTGTCTACACTTTACAGTAGCTGCAGGGAGATACGCAGGAATCCGCTGGGCTGGATGCTCGCCGACTCGACGGCAGTTGTCTCTAGGATGGTGTACCAGCGCTATTGCTTTCGACCAGGCCCAAAGTATAAGCACTTTTGCTTTCTAGACTTTCAGTTGATCAGTAATTACGATTGCTCCTAAGAAGAACTGTGGTCCCTTCGGTTACTCGCGCTCGTTTTCGGCCTTTGCGCGACACAAGCACTCCCAAGACCCTTCCAGTCTCACAAATACCCAAAGCCACAATGGCAACACTGTTGCTCACTGCCAAATTTTGGACACTTTGTCCTACGTTACAGGACTTCTGTTCAACATGTTGTATCTCGTCATACCAGAACACAAACCAGCAAACTTTGACCGAATTCTTCCTTTCCTATCCCTCTCAGCAATAGGCTCTTTTCTATTCCACCCGTCACAACACTCAATGTCCCTCCCTCAAGTGCCCCAGCGCCTCACTAAACCCAAAGTAGTGCTGGGAAGACAAATTAAGAGGCTTTCCAATTCGCTCTTCCCCGCCTCAGGAACACCACAGCCATACCGAAGAACAACTACATGTCTCTTACAATGGGGATGTGGAAAAAAATACTCATACGAAGATAAAAGAGCAAGTACGAGAAGAGAAAATGTTATACAATTAATGATTGTGAGCAGAGCTTCTTCTTCAACCTTAAAAAAGCAAGGTTGAGTATCGTATCTATTAACGCCTTACAATGCAATCTAATTTCCCGTTTGAGTAACGACGGATATCGTCTAAAATTGATACAACGATGCATATCTATACATACCCCGTCATTACAAAATATACACCATGCTCTATAAAAATACAATTAGATCAACGCCTCACCCCTGAACATAGCCTGCTTGACTTCCTTGACGATGTCCGCTCTGTCGCCTGGACCTAAAAGTACAATACCCCTTCCACGCCTGCCCATACGTCCCGTACGGCCTAGTCGGTGGATGAAGTCGATGGTGGTGTGAGGTACGTCATAGAGAATAACATGGCGCACGGAGACCGTGTCGATTCCTCGGGAACCCAAGTCTGTTGTGACGATTACTTTTGTGTTTGTTAGCTGGCGTTTGCCGCCCTCACTCTGTGAGATTGTGTTGCTTGGCTCCTCTTCCTTCGTTTTCCCAGTTCCAGTGAACGACGCCAAAATCTTTGCCTGACGAGAAGGATCCGTATCACGATGGAAAGCGAGCGCATCGATGCCTTTGTCCCGCAGGTACTTAGCAACTTCCTCTGTCTGCTCTCGCTCATTAACGAAGACAAGGATCCTCTTTGTTGGGACCGCTTCCTTGCCCTCAGACGAATCGTATTCGCCGGCGGACCTGCCGATTTGCCAAATTGTATCTGCACAGGCCAAGTCCTTATTTCCTCGATACGGGTCCTTGTTTACATCGACAACACCTAACTGAACTCTCCGTGGGATAGCGTGCAGGTTTGGTGTTACTAACCGTTTCATATCTGGATACTTATTCGCCAGATACTTGTCGAGATGGCGAGGGATGGTGGCAGAACAAAGCAGAAGCTTTTTTAGCGAAGGTGACGCTTTTTCGATGATTTCGACTGTGCTAAGCTTGAAGGAGTGGTCCAGGAGGGAATCGGCCTCGTCGATGATGAGGTGAGTGACACGCGCGAGAATGTTTGGATTAGTCTTTGCGATACTTTCAAGGAGATATGGTGTAGTAATGACAAGGTCCACACCATTTTCGTTGAAGAGGCGATTCCGGATGACAGTCGCTGTATTCTTGGCGGAGATGGGCGCCGCGCGGAATTTCACATTGTGTGATAGTGACTTTGCAACTGCGCCGACTTGGGCGACAAGCTCTGCAGAGGGAACTAGGACAATAGCCCGGGGTCGCGCTGGATCGACCGCTTTGTTAAGCTGTGGCTGCTCTACAGCAAAAATATCGGACCGTTGATCTTTCTCCTTCGCCATCAATTCCGCAGCTTCCTTGTCCGCCCTTTCCTGAGCTTCTGCTTTTTCTTGCATCTCCTCGCGTTTGATGGCGTCAATTGTGGGGAGAAGGTATGCCAAAGTTTTACCCGATCCAGTTTCTGCTGCGAGAAGGAATGACTCGATGGCTGACTTGCTTGTTGAATTTCGCTTTTCTCCTGAACTAAGCAGAGCGGGGATGGCGAGGGCCTGCGCAGGAGTGGGATTGCGGTACTCGAGGCTAGGCAGGGCATCTTTTATGGCTTGTTGCACCGATTCCAGTAGGGGTAGGCTGTCGAAAGACTCGACTTGTTCAATCTTGCGCTTGATAGCAGTTCGCGCTCCGTAGGTAACTTCGTGAAGAGAGCGCTGCATCTTCAAGGCGTGAAAGGGCTCTGGGCGGGATCTTCTCTTTCCGTCCGATCTTGCTTCGTGTCTGCCAGTTGGTCTGTCAACATGCTGTCTCCTGTCTGTAGCGCTGTCGGCTCTGCGCAGTCCTTGGTTTCTTTCGCGGGCCAAGTATGCCGGCGCCCTTGTGCGATTAAGATGCGAGAAGGGCTCGCGTTTGTTGCGGGCAGGCTTGCCGTCTGGTGATGGGCGGGGAGGAAGTCGGGCGACGGTGTCGGAGAGGACCATTCGCGAGGGTCTGGGCCTGTCACGTCCTTTGAAGGGGGTTGAGCGGGGGCGTGAATGGGAGTGGGAGTGGGAGCGGGAGACGGAGGTTGAGGAAGGAGCAGAGCGCGGGAAACGGGCGCCTTCTAGTTGCGAGTAGAGGCGCGACTGCGACTGCTGGATTTGGGGCTGGAACGCGGGTGCAGGCCGGGCCAGGAAGGCGCGCACCTCGCAGAAGGGACAGGAGCGAACGGCGTGGCGCAACATGATGGAGAAGAAACAGGGAGGTTGAAGCAATTGAAAAGAGAAGAAGAGGAAAAACAGAGTCCCCGAGGCGAGGGAGTGGGTCTGCACGCCGGGGGGTATCTTTGCCTCTTGATGGAAGGAAGGAAGGATGGGTGGATGGATGTGGAGAGAGGGATGGATAGTGGAGGAGGTAAAGCGGTAGTAGTAGAGCTTCATAAATTTTTGGGCGCCACAGCTTGGAGCAATATCTGTGGCTAGTGATGCAGCTAGCTTCTGTGGCTGGTGACGACACACTGCTTGCAGCTCGCTCGCTGCCGCTGCCCACCAAAACGCGGCTTGTTGCTCTGGCGACGCTCGAAACCTGGACGTACCCCGGCCGATCAACACTCGGTCCTCTGCTCAGGCCCCATTTCAACACGACGTCTGCTGCTGTTTCTCTTCTTCAACCCAACAACAGCGCCTGCGCTTGGTTCTACGTTCACTTCGATTCTGCTTCATTTCTTCCCTGCGCACTTCAACCATCCATCCATATCCTACCTCTCGCTGCGCGCCCTTCCTCGGGAGTGCCCGCAGCCCCTTGCCCATCGCCTTTGTTCTCTGCATTCCTCACCAGCACTTGCTCGACTGTAGTCGCCAATTTCCGCCTCCCGGCGCTGGTCGGACACCATGGCTCGCAACGAAGCGGTAGGCATATCCATTCTAACAACTGGCCTGGGATGTCCCCGATGCTAACCTGCCCAACAACATCAGGTGTCGCCGCTGCGCATAAACAAAACACCTACTACTTCTCCTACAAAGGGCAGTGGCCGACCTCTTTCTGAAATCGGTTCCACGGAGCGCAGGAGGAACTCTCCAAGCTTTAATCAGGCAACAAAGGTATGTATTGCCGGATCTTTCAACCCCGCTCCACTGCACTCGTACTTACATGGTGGCGCAGAAACTGTACCTGACTAAGGAGTCGTCGCCACTGGACTCGTCTCCGTTTACAAACAGCCCTCGTCTGTTTTGGAAGGAGCAGACGATCTCTCCGAAGGCCCGTTTCGGGTCATCCGAGAACGATTACGAGCGCGACCCCTCAGCGCTCTCACCCAAGCGCAACTCGATTGAGAACCTCAAGAAGGCCTCGCGGGTCAAGAACAGCAACATGTTCGCCCGCGAGCAGAAGAACGAGTATGACCCAACATCAGTCCAGCCTCTGGACCGTCCTCTGGCTGCTGGACGACCGTTGAGCGCCTCAGTTCAGGGCAATGCCTATGGAGGCAGCGGCATGAGTGGGTTGCGCGAGTCTATAGGCCATCGTCGCGGAGAGAGCGCAAGCAAAATCCCTACACTCAGCCCCTCCAAGACCTCCCCAGCGAAGCTCCCCACACAATCATCATTTTCCGGCTCGCCAACTAAGGAAATGCACTCGACTTCTGAGCCACGCCCATCTCCAAGCAAGTCGTCTCTTGTCAGCCCTGGTCGCTTTACTTCCATCGAATATAACCCAGATTCCAGCATGTGGTCCGAGGACGATGAGCTCAAACATCAGACTCCTCGCCCGTTGCGACGCCATGCAAAGAGCGTAACCTTTGACGCAGCTCCTCCAACAATCAACGAGTATGAGATGGTCACACCTGACCCCTCTTCGGTTGCATCTGGTTCGCGGGAGGGAAGCTATGAGTCCGACGAAGAGGAACTCAGTTTTGATCAGGATGACAGCTTTGATGCTTCCTTAGAAGACACCGATAAGACACCGGTTGTTCTTCCTGAAGATTGGCGTCATATGAGCCCTGAAGCTGCAAACACATCGCTAACAGATGCGTACGATGACGTGTTTGATGGTCGTGACAACAGCCCTATGCCAAACGCACGGCCCGGCGGCGCAATCAAAGATAGCTCCCGTCACGGCTCCACTAATTCAGAGGGAGAGTCCAGGCCTCTGCCGCCTCTACCTGGAATGCAAGCGCATGATGAACGACGCCGCCGTGATTCCAGCATTGGCCTTTCAGCTGCTGCTGAACGCGCAAGCGGTGCGCGCAGGTCGCTACCACAGCCTCCCCAAGCTGCTGGTTTTACCAAGTCTGATCTTCTCAATATGCGCGAAAGTTCCATGTCTTTGGAGGACAGGCTGCGTCTCATGAACTTCGACGATGAGCGTGACACTAGCACTCCTACACAGGAAAGTCATGACAAGAAGAGTGAATTGGGACTTGGCATTGAAATGCAGGTCGCAGAAGTCGATGATTTGACTGAGTCAGACATTGGTGTTGGCGCAACAAAAGTTCCGCGCATTTCGCGCGAGTCCATCTTGCGAAAGGTCAAGAGCCGCACTTTTGATGATTATGACAGGTATAGCGAAGAGCCAGAATCAAGTCCTGAACGGAGCTATGGAGACCTCGCGGACCTCGATCCCGATGTACCCATTCCCTCTCGCGAGGTTTCGTCCAATTTTGATGAAACTCCACGCGATAACTTCACTGCTACCGAGTCTGAAGCTGACAGCGTCATTGACGCGTACTCATTTGCGGAGACCACGGAGATGGGCAATGAGGAGATCTCTCAGCTTGAAGACTATGAGGGCGAAACTTCTGTCATTCACCATGAAGTGCAAAAACAGACTCACGATGAAGAGGAGGAGGGTAGCCAGTACTCCCCTCAGCTAGAGGAACAGCCGACGTCGCAAAGCACTATCGACACCTCTGGACCGCCAACGCCAACTGCACTCGAGACTTCCCCTGTAGCTGAAAAGGAAGCTCGCAATTCGATGTTTGCTTCGTTCGACAATGATGATGAGATGGACTTGCGACTTGATCCTTTGAAAGCTTCCTTCCAGACAGCTCTTAGCCCGCTGGACACTGCTCCTAAAATGGATGCGATGCGCGAGTTCCTGCGCCGACCAGCTACACCCGAAGAGGGCGAACAGAATGACGCTGAAGATGAGGGACCATCCACCCCTGACTCTGTTATTCGCCATCCAGTGGTCATTTCTCCTCCACAAGACGATGCTCCACCAGTGCCAGAACGCTATGCTACCATCAAGGGCGCTGGAGGAAAGCTCAAGACACGTCCATCACTCATACCCGAGGACTTGGACATGGCTGCCCAGCGTCGACAGGTCAGCGGCGAACATCCTCCTCCAGTACCAGAGCGAAGCCCTAAACGCCAGTCGCTCAGCCTTGAGTTTAGCCACATTGATGAAGAAGATTCACAATCAAGCCTCAAGCAGGATAATAGTCTTATGCTCGACCTCAATCTAGGCGATGAGTCCAATGATCTCAGCTTTGGGCTAGACAAGGAGTTCAACAACATCATTGAGTCACAAAAGGTACATAACCTTTTTCCATTAACCCCTTATGTTCAATTTCCTACATCTGCTGCTGCGGTGGGACAGCCCGACCTGCCTTTGAACAAAGATCTTTCTTATTCTTACAGATTTGCTAACGACAATGTCATTACACAGAAAGGCTACTTGATGCGCCAAAACACCAAAGTTGTTGTCGCCAGCAGCCGGCAATTCAGCGATGAGCGACCCAATACAGATGGTCGACCAGCATCCTCCCGGGCTTCAAAGGGCACTGCGCCTCGCAAAACCAGCGCTGAACGCAAACCTGCTTGGACGACAGAGCCCTGGAACGGTAAGGTCAGACGTCGCAGTATCCGAACCACATCCGAAGCCCGACGTGCCGCAGGGGCAGGTCCGGTGCCTCCTCTCCCCGGTCAAGAATCTGCTGTTGCCGGTGGTCTTGATTCTGTTGCCGAGCAGGGCGCGGCCGAGGAAGAATTCGAAGACGGAGAGGAGAGGGGCAGACTATTTGTCAAGGTCGTCGGTGTCAAAGACCTTGACCTTCCTTTACCTAAGAGTGAGTTTCCATACTTGCTTTCTAATTCATTAAGTGAACATATTGCGCTGACAATGACTTTTTAGCTGAGCGTACATGGTTTCAGCTCACCCTTGACAACGGTCTGCACTGTGTGACCACCTCTTGGCTAGAGCTCGGCCACGCTGCACCTATCGGTCAGGAGTTTGAGCTAGTTGTGCTTGACGATCTTGAGTTCCAACTTACCCTGCAAACCAAACTGGAGCCTCCTGCTCAGCCGCCCATTGTTGCTGCGCCGGTGAAGGCAGTGAATCACAAGAAGTCTCACTCTGCCTTCCGTAATTTGCTTTCATCCCCTAAGAAGCGTAAGGAACAGGAGCGGAAGCAGCAAGAGGAAGCAGAGCGCCTTGCACTTCAGCAGCAGCAGGAAGCTCAAGCAAAGAAGAACCGTCAGGCCACTGCTTGGGATCTTCTTCACGACTTGGTAGGCAATGACGGTTCTTTTGCGCGCGCATACGTGTGCCTCAAGAACCATGAGAGTGAAGCTTATGGCCGTCCTGTGACTGTCGACATTCCTTGCTTCAACGAGTGGGCAGTTGATGACACTGGCGCAAGCAGTGTCAAGAGCAAGCGCGGTGGTGTCGTCCGTCGCCCACCGTATCGAGTCGGAAAGCTTACCCTTCAGCTTCTCTATGTACCTAAGCCAAAGAACGCCACAGATGAGGACATGCCGAAGAGCATGAATGCCTGCATCCGTGAACTTAAGGAAGCCGAAAATGTCAAGGACATGATGTATGAAGGACATTTAAGCCAGCAAGGTGGCGATTGCCCAGTAAGTTCTTGCATATCTTCATGACTACATCTGGCGCTAACACAAAGATATAGTACTGGCGTCGTCGTTTCTTCCGCTTAAAGGGAACCAAGCTTACTGCTTTCCACGAGGCCACACGACAGCCGCGAGCTACCATCAATCTTGCAAAAGCCACTAAGCTGATCGATGACAAGTCCGCTCTCCAGCAGCCTTCCTCAACCAAGAGTGGTGGGCGCCGCAAATCCGCTTTTGCTGAGGAGGAAGAAGGCTATATGTTTGTCGAAGAAGGTTTCCGTATCCGGTTTGCCAACGGCGAGGTCATTGACTTTTATGCCGACAATACTGAGCAAAAGGATGGATGGATGAAGGTCTTGTCTGAGGCAGTCGGCAAGGATGTTGCTGGCGGCAAGGGCTGGACGAGCATGGTCCTTGACAAGGAGCGCCGGGAGAAGGCTCGGTCACAAGTGTTCAGGGAAAATCCGAACCCACATCCGGCTTTGCAGCGTCCTCGATCTCATGAAGGACCTCAGAGCAAGTCAACTCCTTCAAGTCCCATCAAGGGTCACTCGCGAACCCAATCGCATGCGCCTCCTCCACCGCCACCAGAGAAGGATGCACGACACAGACAGGCACCACCCTCAAAACATCAAGTTGGAAAACCAGGACGTAGGGATCAGGTTCGATCGATGATTTTCTAACTTTCTTCATATATTTTTTCATCGATATCGATACCCATTTCTTACGCCTAGGAGCCATCCTTGAACATTCACTTACATTTTTTCCTTTGCGTCTCAGATTCTGTCTTTTTTGCACTTAAGCAGAGTTTGACTAGGGTTGTGGAAGAAGACGCGATGAAGCAGTGCTGTGCATCGCTGCCGTACTTTTGGCCGGATGAGTTGGTGTGGTGGTATATCTTCTCTCTTCCCATACCGTTGGATATTCACCGCTCTGTATAAACTCACCAGACCCCACGGTCACCTTTCTTGGATCAAACCTGATCAGTTGTTTATGCGAAAGAGGAGGGGAGCAAAGAGATTGTGGCCTTCTTATTCTTGTTTTAACTTTTTATGCCCGTTATTGGTTTAGTGTTTTGGTTATTGGCGTTGATGGGTGGCTGTTATGATGGCTCCTCTGTGTAATGAAATGAAGATGAAGGGATTGGGCAGAGGCTTCCATTAGGGTGGATAGGTTAGGACGAAAGACATGACGTACTTGAAACCCGTTCTCTCTTCACTCTCGTTGCAAAATTGATGTTTGATGTCCTTTTGAGTCGGTTGACATCACAGTCTCTGCGATTTCCGCGCAATCAAGACGACGGTCGCAATATTGTTTGCCCTTTGGTAGCGCTTGCTGCCACAAAATCACACGTCGGTAGCCGTTTGCCATTTTCGTTCGTACAACATCGAGTGATCACACTCTCATTTAAACACAAACAATTTCTTCGGATGACATGCCATCCATCATCTCAACCAAGGAATCATATTCTCACTGATCGTTTCATTCCTCTCTCTTACGCTTTTCTGTGCAAGTACTTCGTATTCCCAGCGACTCCCCATATTCTCTTTTGACTAGTGAAAATTCCACGGCAAGCCAATAGGCATTTAACTGATTGATTGCTCAATCGGCTTCAACTAGTCAACCTGCCTGCTTACTTGCTTACCTCCATACCTGATCCCCCCATTATCATGTCTGTTTCCCACGCTTCCAACTAACTCATTTCTCCCTACCATGGGCACATCACATTCCCACCTAGCACCGCCCCTCGTCTCCGTCGACGCTCCAGGAGGAAACCTTCTCGTCCCAGCAGGCGCCACGTTCTCTGTTCATCCTCCCACAACCCTAGATTCTCGCTACCCCTTTCCGTCAAAGACTAGACAGCGTGGACTTGGCCGCGGTGCTCATCACGTCCCTGTGTATCGTCCCTTGGGAAGAGAGTTTCCGTTTGAGGAAGGTTATTGTTTGGGTAGAGGACCGGGAATACAGCGAGGACCAAGGCTAGGACCGAAATTTAGGGCTGGGGGGTTTGGAAGTGAATTAGGGAGTACGGAAAGTCTATTTGGGGGTGAGGGGATGAGTGCTTCTGGGGATATGGGCGGTTGGGGTGGAGGGTATGGTGGGAAAGGACCACCTCCTGGGGCGTATTTCAATGCTAGGGAGCGACAAACACACTCTATGCCTGATCTGCCTACTGGCGGATTCCCTTTTATGGGGCAGCCGAGGGGAGGCATGGAACCGCCACGAGGAGGTATGGGACCACCACGAGGATATGGTGCTGGGAACGGGCCTACAAGTATGTTCCCTCCACCAGGATACACCGGAAACTCTGGAGAAACTGGATTCGGAGAACCACATTCATTTGGATATCCGGGAAGCAGATCGGATTCGCCACCTTTACCGCCTCCAATGCAGCCGCATCAGCAGCCTCGAGGTGGTTTCGGCCCTTCAGAACTCCATGATATCCCCATGGGAGCATTTACCTCTGCTGCCATGAAACCCACCCGCTCTAGATCCGGCCCACCTACTTCGGCACGTGTCAACAGGAAACAGCCTGCGGATAAGAAAGTCGGTCCTTCAGGAAACGAATGGCTCGAAGGTGACCCGTTCCTTGATGCATGTCTTTGCACCACAAACTGCACTTGCCGAAAAGGTCAACGGGTCATGTACCGCTCCAAAGCCCAAGGTAGAGACAATGATCTCGATCCGCAATATGGCCAAGGAGAGATTCGATATGTCCTCAAAGAAGACGTAGGTAGAGACTGTGGGGACCATTCCCGCTGCAACAAGCGAAGTCAAGAAGAGCGGAGAGGCAATGAAAACGGAATTAGTAGAAGACAAGTAAAAGCCGAGGAGCGTGCGAGGAAAGAGGAATTCAGGGGTCTCAAGGAGGATCTCTTAGAGGCGCTGGATGATAAAATGGATGAGATTAGATATGAGCAGCGACATGCACTTGGGAGAAGATCTAGGAGACCAGGATTCAGAGCACAAGGTCGAACTTATCCGGTAGCGATGCAGGATATGGAGTGCCCCTTCAATGATGATGTGATGGGTATGCAAAGAGGGCGGCGAATGTATCCTAATATGCCTGATGCTATACGCAATCCCCGAATGTCCATGGACCCTCCTATGGGCCCTCTGGGACCCGTGGGCGGCGGTAGACCATTTGGAGATGATGTGTCTCTTGGAGAGATGGAAGGGATGGGTGGTGCTATGGAGATGGGCAACCCATATGCCACTACCACTCCATGGGCAAAGCACAGGCGAGCCCCACCCCCAGAATTTATGAATCCCAGACGTGGGAGGGCGGAAGGTAGACCTCGAGGCCCACTTCCAGGCATGGGCCTGGGTCTAGGCATGGGATCATTTGGCCGCGGAATGGGAGGTCGGCCTCCGCGGGGAGGACCACCACGTCGCCCTACAATGTTCAACGATGAAAACGTGAGTGGGGGGCTAGGTATGCGGAGAGGCGCGCGGAGTTTAGCTAGCGAGGAAGATGACTGGGAAACTACTGGAGGTGAGAAGACTCTTTTTATTCTGCTCGTATGCTACCACCTCAGTGATCAGAGCTAATGGAGTCTTTATAGATGCCAGTGTCCATGATGACGAAAATGAACGAGGCAAGCCTCATGGCAGATCCCCTCGCCGCAAAAGGGGATCTGATCGAGGGTGTAGAGCCAAAGGGTCTCGTTCTGGTAGGCAACAAGCTCACGTCGAGGATGATGACGACGACGATGATGGTTTCTAAGAGGGTTGGTTAAATGGGACACGGAGCCTTTCAGTGTGGTCAGTCCATGCATGTCCATTTCGAGTAAACCGTCTATTCACCACCACTGTTCCCGATTCGCTAGGTTGTATATTTTCGCCTCCAATGCCTTCCCCATTACGTACAAAACGATGCAACATATTCTGCTTATAGACTTTATTGCCTTTTTTTTTCTTCTTTTTCTCTCATTCTCTATTTCTATTTGACGTCAGACGCACCACACTTGATCGTAATTCGTATCATTTCCACCATCGTACCATGACCTTATCGTGTCAGCTCACGCGCAAACACGAATCTTTCCCCACATCCCCACAAACCAAAAAAAACTCTCCTCACACAAAGAAAAACCAAGAACAAAAACGAGGCACACGAAAACTAAACTCAAACCCAAACCCCCTCTAGATCCACAACCACGGTAGGCTCCCTCCCACACTATTGCTCAGTTAATTCTCCGAACTATTGCTCCGCCTCCGCGGGGCAACATGTCGATTGCCTGGGTACAGTGTGCTATTGCCACACGCGCGGAGCACGCTCCACAATGTGTATGTCGTTCGGAAACGCGACGCGCACGAGAGCAGGATTCAAAGTGGCGGACAGTCGCGGGAGCCTATGGCTAGTGGCAAGCGAGCACGAAAAGGCATGTAAAAAAAAAACCTGAATAGGACGGGAAACCCCGCTATGCGCTGGGAAGAACGCAGCAACTTTCAAAGTTAGTCTAGTCTAGGGTGTTGTTTTTCAGAGGTCAGGCCACTTCGTGATGGGCAGTTGGGCAACCTCCCTTGGCGAATAGATGCTCATGCTATTTACTGATCGTCTGGCTTTTTGGCGTCTAGTTGAGGTCAGCAATAAGTGAGTGGTTGAGAAAGGCATTAACACTGCCCTTACACAACTCTAATTCGGCCACAATGAAAGACTCCTCATCCTGTAAGAATGCTCAACCGATGAGTTTGATAGATGATCCTGACTTTGGTGTAATCCCCATATGCAGCTCAACTTACTCGCTCATAGACTACCGTGTATTCACCTCAGCCAAGGCCAAGTATCTATAACTAGAACTAAAACTCAATCGAAGAATAAAGCCCATTAGACATCCTCATCAACCCCATCATTCTCTCCATCCTGGCCAACATCACGTATCTACCCTCTTTAGCTACCAAGCCTCCAGCACAGCCGATCCCTCACTATCATCCGATCCAAAATTCACCTCACCGAAGGGGAGAAAAGCAAGATATGAAAAAAAATCTTGAAATAATGCCCAAAACTTACCCTAAACAATACATCGTGCAGCACAACACAGGCAACAGAGCCGGGATCCTGATCACGCAACCCCTTGCCTCTCCTGCATGCACGTCATATCATCGCAATTCTACAAACCCGATAACGCAGAGAGCCGTGACGTGCAAAAAAAAAAAAACAGCTCAGAACCGTTTGTGGAATTTTGGCTATGATGAAAGGACCTAGAGGTAGGGAGAGGAGGTAAGAATGAACAAGTTGTTTCATGTATCACAACGTTTACGATCAATGGCATCAGCAAATAGAGTACGAAATGCAGAACACAACACAACAGCACTCACAAACAAGCATTCGAAGGTACAATAGTGACGCATACAAATTTATATTCATACTAGCCCCAAGCTTTCATGCTTGAGTGAGGTATCGGCAGCTGTGCCGAAGAGAAACGAAAGTAAGGTTGAAGAGGGGCAATAGAAACCAGTTTGTGTGCCATCGACTCTGTCGAGTCCGCTTTTTTGCGCACTACTAGGGTGACTGCCAGTCTGAGCCTAGTCATCGAAGGAGAGATCAAGAGATCCATTCCGCGCCATTATCAGTCTGATAAAGTAAAAAGGAAGGGAGTAAAAAGACAAAAGGAGAATCGAAAGGACTTGTGAGCTTTTTCACTTTGTAAATGCAACCAGTAGAAGCCAGCCAACTCCTCGCTCGAAGGTATAAGATCGCAAAAAGGGGAGACACAGTCTCGGACGAAGTGAAATGTTCGGTTTCTGAAGAGTCTAAAAATAGGCTCTTCACTAACATATCCTGTCAATGACAACTTCATCCCAGCATAAGCCGTGAGGAGAGTACGCACGCTGAAATACAGCGAGCTTAGCGGCGGGTGAAATCCACCTCATTAGCATCTATGGTGCACACCAGCCCATGCCAGTAGGAGCAAGACCGATAGCCAAGCTGAGGCGCTTGCCCTTCTCAGCCAGGCTCAAGATGTTGCACTTCTTCTCAGCCCACCAGTTCTCAAAGTTATTGACAACTTCAGCGGGGATGGAACCGGTACGCTTGGCCTCCTGCCACTCAGTGTCGACTTTTCGGGAGGTATGACGAAGACGAGGAATAGCCTCGGTACGAAGAGCTGACAACTCCATCGCATAATACGCGTCGTTCGGCTCAAGGGGAGTAGAGAACGATCGCTCACGATCACGCATATGCTTGTCCAAGAACGGAGGTTCAGAGGGTGTAAGGCAGATGGGAGAGACTGGTGACATGGCCTGAGAAGAGGTAGGTGGAGATGCAGTCTGAGAGATGGGCGACCCAGTGAAAATGGGCGAAGGAAAGTCGGACTGGAAGGCGCTGCTAGCGTTGCTGGCGGTCCGCATCTTTGGAGAGGGAAGGTCATCCAGCTGGACCAAAAGCTCATCCTCGTCAAATTTATGAGGTGGACGGCCATCGTCGAGCTCTTCAGTATGCTTGTCAAGGCGATCGAAACCTTGGGGGAGTCAACACGTGTTTTCAGTGTATGTAACCCAAAAGGGCTAAACGCGGCAGAAGGCAGTGCAAAAAAGTAGGTTTGCGTGAAACTTACCAGTCAAAACAGCGGCGCCAGCGTGCTGAACAGCAATCAAAGAAGACTGGATCTCAGACGACAGGTTGTCCCAGAGACCTTGGTTGCAATACCACAAAGGGAGGTAGGATGGACTATAGCTGAAAGTATCTCCATCCTTGGCGACGTGGGTGCGCTGAGCCTCAATGGACGTTGATAGATTGGAGAGCGCAGTGCAAGAGCTCTTGTAGCTAGAGCTGTGACGGACGCGAGCGCGACCCATAGTGGGCGAGTGGTGGAGCAGAATTGGAGACTGTGGAGTACCCATAGCGACGACTAAAGCGGCTAGTAGTGTCGGCTTGGTCTTGTGCTGTCGTCAATGCAAATGTTGTGCCAAAGATGACAGTCGAGGAGGGGGAAAGGTGAACGAGGAAAAATACAGTGGCTGGTGCAGGTGAGGGAGAATGGCAGTTGTAAAGGAAGTCGCGAGAGCGCGTTTGTTGATGTACTTACTCTAGGCTAGGTAGGTGCGGATTGGGGTGAGAGAGCGTCGAAGCAACAAAAGCCGGTTGGGTTGGTTTTGTAGGTTGGAGACGGAGGACAAGTAGTCGAGTGAGGGAAATTTCTAGATAAGCGGTTAGGAGCGCGCCGGGTTGTTAAGGGACGGACTGGCGGGCGTGGGCAGCTGAGGATGCGCGGCTTCGAGACCTCACACAATATGATGGTGATGGACTGATCGGTAACAAGGAGTGGGAGAGTGGGGCTAGGACTAGGTGGTAGGAGAACTAGGAATTGGACTTGGAAACCTACTTTGCACAACCACAAACGACCCCAGAGTGCGGAGCACCTGAGAAGCCGCAAGAGCTAAGTAAAGGGAGCTAGGACTGCTGCGGCTGCGGCTGCTGGGCCGTTGTAGCTTGTAGCTTGCGGCTTCACTTATTGCCTCCTGCCTCTTGACTCTTGATTTTTTTTTTCTCCTATCGCGCCTGACGTAGCTTCTTCGTAAGTCACGGTTGTGAAAGTGTAAAGCGACGACTGGCAAAAAGCGAAAGGAGCTTAGCGCCACTTAGAGCACGCCTATTTGGGCCCAGAACTTATTATCGCAGTTCTGTCGTAAATGCAGGGTCGAGCCAATTGTGCTGGCGCGGGCGCCAGAATACCTTGCACGCTGTGTAGCTGCACAATGCACAACGGACGCCTACCCGCCCGTTTTTATTTTGGCGTATGCGGCTGGCCTATTGCGGTATATTGCGTTATGTAGTTCAATGATATATTGCTGGAGAATTAGCAATGTTTGGGCTCGGAGCAAAGAAACAATGACCACTTACGACGTCACTTTGTCGTCGATGCCCCTTGTCCTCGATATGGAGAACAACGTGTCTTCGGAATGACTCGGCTGCACCAACTGGGACACAGAATACTCGCCGAAAGCGGACAAAAACGCTAGTGGTGATTAGCCTCTCAGCGCCGGGGTGAGTTCCTGCTTGAAGGATAAAATGAAAGTGAAGGGAGAGAGGGTAAAAGTGTGAAGTGAAACGTAGGTGAAGGGAAGCAAAATTATTATGGAAGCGGTCAGTGAAGTAACGGAGGAAAATCCCTTCGCGACCCGAGAAGTAAATATCGCAGAAATGGTGGGTTGTTGGCATGTGGCGACAGGTTTTTGAGGTCCCACTATCTCTTTGCCCAACCGTTGGTACCCATATTACCACAGCAATGTTTGCACATTTTCTTCTGTTTAGACACAAGGAAATAGATATCTCCGCAGGGAACTCGCAGATACCACTTGGCAACACACGAAAGACTAGTATGAAATGGAAATGGAGATGGAAATAGGAAATCATATCATACGCGAAGACTGCCCTCAAACGAGTAGAAACAGACGTGAAAATAGTGCACACATGACTCTCTGCGCCTGAACAAGGAAGAAGTGCTACAATTGCAAGGATAACCATGGCGCTGGGTTGCACGGATAATTGGTGCCCTAAACGAGCAGTTCTCACATTACCTCTCGTGTCGCGAAATGACCCCGATAGATACGGAGTAAAGCTGTCGTCATCAGGATATCTACAGTCAATAAAAAGCTCTAGGGTACTTGTGGAAGGGTTAGTTTTGAAAACCGCTGAAGCCAAAATATAACACGACAGTATCCAATCCAATTCAATTCGGATGAGAGTAGTGGTGGAGTTGAAAACCGCCGTCTAGATCCGGATTATTTCGTGACACAGCAGACTACCTAAATATCACCTAAAGATGCTGGGGGCGCATTGAGCATCTAATTTCAGTATTTTTGTTAACTATGAAACGCGAGTAGCCTATTCAAGTCTGTTGAATATTAGTCTTGGCATTCGACGTGTTGTTGAGTAGACTGACCGCTGGATCAAGTGCACCCCGGAGGCCGTTTCGACGATCTCGCTCACGTCACCCTTATTGAGCTTGAAAGCCGCTTCCTCAAACTCCTTTTGCATATCTCCTCGACCAAAGAAGCCCCTTGTCAATCTGTTAGCGATGTAGAGATGGTGATGAGGCAAAGGAACTTGTCGAAAGCTTACAAATCTCCACCTTTTCGAGCACTGCTGCAATCCGACTCTGTGGTCGCGAGCTCGGAGAGGGACTTGGGCTCAGGATGATTGAAGGTTCTGCCCTCGCCTGAAACACCCTCAAAAGTTTTGATTTGCTGCTCGTAGTTTTTCAGGAGCTCCACGGCTTCATCCCTGGACCGTGTGATCTTCGCCTCCCGCCAGCTAGCCGGGCGACGACTGTCCCTGTGCTTGACGAGGAGATGTGCGCATCGGATCTTCTCTCCTGGCTGCGCATTGCTGGCAGGAGCGACACCCTTGGAGCTATGGTATGTTGCCATATAGGCCTTGAGCATCTCCGGGTCGGTGCCGGCGGGAGGCTCCCATCGCGAGTCTTTGGTTTGAGGGTGGAAGTAGTATGGAAGATTTTTTGTGTTCGACCGGCGCACCTCCCAGCCTTCGGGCAGGCCTGTTTCGCTGGATGACTGCGAGGGAATGTGAGTCGGGGCTGACAGTGCTTTCTACGGTGTGCAACCGCGGGGCCATTTGGAGATGAGGAGCGACTTACCATTGTTTACAAAGTAACGAGGAGTGTCGCAGATAGCTTGGGGTACCGAATTAGAAGGTCAAGCAAGGGGAAAATTCGCTGATGTCAAAGGCGGGGAATTATGTGAAGTGGGAAACGAGGTGATGGAGCGATGTTCCTGCTTGCGCATCGGTTGGCCGAGCGATCGCTGCGAGCTTGACTGCGGGGTGAGGCATGGTTGGTGCTTTCCCAAAACAACAGCCTTGTACCTGACCTGCGCTTGCCTTCTTTGGGGAGTAATCACCCTTGCCCCTTTCGGATTAGCCCGCATTGATGCCGCCGCCGCCCTTGGGTCAGTATCAAAGTGTCTCTGCCTGCCACACCGCACCATACTCCATACCTTTATCACCACTCCGCGCCACCCACACCATTCGCCCTCATCCCGCCGTCTTTCTACTTGAGAAACATTCGAGACCGTGCCACGACGACCACCGAGTGATCTACGAATCGAATCCATATACCCCAGCGCGCAACTATGGCCTCTCCCTCTGCTCAGTCCGACACCAAGGGCGACGACCAGAACAAGAAGATTCTCTTCCGCTTCTGCTCCGAATGGCGAGTCTGTCTAGAGATTTTCTAGATGTTTTGTTCTCTAATCCTACGCAGCTCTAATTTGCTATTCCCCCGCGAAGACAAAGCCGAGAACAAATTGTTGTTTGCCTGCCGGACATGTTCCTTTACAGAAGAGGCGCCGTCAGCCTGTGTGATGCGCCATGAAATCGCATCCACGGTCGGAGCGACAGCTGGTGTGACGGCAGAGGTCGGACAAGATCCTACGGTGCGTTTATTTCGTGTCTTAAGTCCCGAGCTGAGCTGTGCGATTTGTCCGGAAAAAACAACAGTACCTCTTGTCCTCGAACCTATCATGCAAAGAGGGGCTTCGGTCGGATAATTCGCACAGGTCTAAACACACTGTAGCCCAGCGACAGCATTTCTTCTACATGTCGTATATGTGGCTTGCATCATGCTAAGGATTCAAACTGATGGTATATTATTTTCTAGCTCCCACGCGTGCAAAAGCCTTGTCAAAACTGTGGCGAAAACGAGGCTGTCTACTTCCAGTCGCAGCAGCGAACTGCTGACACGGGCATGGTGAGTGTAGACTCTGAACCAGATTCAACTCCTTTTCTTAATTATATTGCAGAGACTGTACTACGTGTGCTGTGGATGTGGTTACGTATGGCAGTAAAAAAGTGAAGATATTTCTTTGTGATAAATCTTTGGAAATTAGGTGGCATTGGGTTGGAGTTTTTCTCTTCTTAACAATATCATATCTCTCTTAAACGTAGTGATGTGTGGTGTCCCGGACAAAATAGGTACTTTTATACCCATGGATATTGTACAAATGGCAATATACATATGTTTACACTAGCATGGTATTTCCTCTTCTAGACGCCGTGAAAAATGCGATACGCTTCCCTTTCTCTTTTTCATTATACGTGCATGGGTGCCAAAGACAGGATCTTGGACCATTGCATTTTCCTGAGCTCTGACGCGACGACGCCGCTGACTCTTGAGCCGATGGGTTCGCCGGCCTTGTTGATGAGAACGCAGGCGTTGTCATCGAATTTGACGACGCTGCCGTCGGGCCGTTGCCATTTTTTCGCGGTGCGGACGACGACGGCGTGGCGGACGTCACCACGGCGGACCTTGTGGGCGGCGGAGATGGAAACGCTGTTGCCAGTTTCGGGACCAAAATTTCGCTGCTTCTTGACGACGACTACGATGCGATCACCTGGGAGACCGTCTGATTAGTCTTCGATAATGGTGGTTTGCGGGTGGGATGAGAGCGGCAGCAGACGGGGCGAAGAGGCTCATCACGTACCGACTTTGGCAGGTCGCTTGGATCGTAGGACATTGACGCACTCGACAATGGCAGCGCCGGAGTTGTCGATGCAATTGATGAGAGACTAGACAAGGCGGAAGAGCGTCAGTATGGGAGTGGTGAATTGGGGTGACAGGGTCAAAGTTATGCCAAGGCGAGGGTGTCTATAGCACCCTTTGTGCCCATTGTGCGTCGTACCTTGAGCTGGATCATTGTGCCGACGCTGTGGACTGCGGCTGCAGCGCAAGGCGATTGTCGAGGCCGGATTTGAGGGCTGCGGACGGGAGGGATGGAGTTCAGCTGTGGGTGGTGGTTTGCAGATGTTGTTGCAGATGTTGCACACGAAAAGACCAGGGTCCGGGCCTAGTTTCTCGCTTTGAAGCGGCCCCGGCTGCTTGACAGTGCTGGGGTTGATTCCTTGTGCTGTGGCCTGCACGGATTGGGGATGGCCTCGTTGCTCATATTTGTCGAATCTGTGGTCCTTGTACTTGGGCCTAGGTACAGAGGTAGACAGCCTGTAATAATGTATGATGGTTCCTGCCTTCGCGTACTGTACTCAGGTGGTGCGTTCTCGCGAACCGATCCCGCCCGACCAGGGTGCGGCCAACGCGATAGGCGCGAGTGAATGTTGTTCCATAGTAGGCGGTAGATAGGTTGTACTGTGTGGGTGAAATACCGACTTGTATTGTTCTTATTGTGTGTTGCCTCGACCCCTTCAGCCCGCCCAGCCCAGCCTCGCTCACTCAATCTCACCTGCGCATCTCACGGCTCACTTCACCTTCACCCTCGTCCGCCTCGCGCGCCATTTCCACTTTGCGTTTGCTGCCGCTCCGTGCAGCTCCCGCTCGCTCCTTCCTTCCTTCCTTTCCTCCTTCCTTCCGCTTCTACATACTGTCCCTTCTCCCCTCCCCCTTCTCTCTCCTGCATCTTCTTCTCCTTCGTTTTTCCTTCTCTCCTCACGTTTGTTGCTGTGTCTCCGCCTCAGCCTCACTACGCCTGCGTGAAACCTGTATGTCGCTCTCTTGACAATACGTCACCCCAACCACCCCCTTAATCCCGCGTTTCTCCACCGGCATCTGTCAAAGGTTCCGACACCGCTTCTGCCCGCCTAACAACAGTCGCTTCTTTTCTCTTCGTTTTGCTGTGAACCATGCCGCCGCAAAAGGAGAAAAGGGGCGGGCTCACGCTGGAAAAGCTGGCATCGTACGACGACGTGATAACCGATGCGCTGGTCGACAAGGTATGGTTTTTGCGCTGGCAATCGTGCCAACACGGTCGCGGGACCTTATGCGAGAGCACCAACTAACAATGCGTGCTTTTGACAGGTGTATTATTGGACTACGATTCGCAAAAACCGTGGCGGCCGCTTCTCCGCTTCGCGTGGGCTCCACGAGGAAGACATTGCCAACAGGCTGCGTGAACATGTCATTTTGGACAAGGACCCCTCCGAAGCCGTTTCCGAGCTGCTCAAACTACCCGGTCTACGCAAGTACTTGTCTACTCTGAAAGACGAAAGGGATCAGGAACAGTTCAAGCGGCACCTCCGGCGATATGTCAACATCTACATGCCCGATTGTCCGTTCGAAGTCACCACCACGAACCGCTACACAATCACCGAGCACGAGGCATCTATCACAGCGCGACGAGACATTAAGGCCCGCGAAGAAATCAAATATCTGACCGGAATTCAAGTCGCCATGACGGAAGAGCAGGAGAAGACGTTAGAGTTGGCGCGCAAGGACTTTAGTTTGGTCATCTCGAGTAGGAAAAAGACGCGTTCGCTGTTCTTGGGACCCGCGCGCTTTGCCAACCACGACTGCGGCGCAAACGCCAGGCTCTCAACGAAGGGCTACGAAGGAATGCAGATTGTAGCGGTCAAGCCTATCGAAGCCGGAGACGAGATTACGGTGTCCTATGGAGAAGACTATTTTGGCGAAAATAATGAGGAATGTCTTTGTTCGACCTGTGAATCCCGGGGGATCAATGGCTGGGCACCTTTCAGGAGGGTGGAAGAAAGCTCAGATGAAGACGAGGATGAAGAAATGGAGGAATCAGAGCAGCCGGCCGTCAACGAAGCTGAACAGCCAAAATTCTCGCCCTCCCACGGAACCAAGCGAAAATATGATTCTTCTTCAAATATCGACGACGACGTGTCGAGAGAGTCTACACCACCCGTGCCAAAGAAGGCCAAGACGGAGGCGAATGGACCTTCTCCATCCAAGAGACGCTTTTCCGACCCGCTGCGTGAGGCCACTCTGAAAAATGCCTATGGTACGGCATCCCCGCAGCAGGAAGTACCTGTTTCGAGCATTGAGGATCCAGCGTCGAATATCGCTCCTGTTCCACATTACTCTCGCGAAATCCGAACGCAGCAACGAGTTGGCTTACTCGCCGTAACTCTCGACGAGACTGCAAGTTTGTCACGGGGTACCACTCCACCCTCGTCCTCAAATGCTGGGTCGCCAAAGTCTACACAGTCTACGGACGCTACGTCAGTCGATGAAGAGCACTCGTCAGCAGATCTCAAAACGACGACCGTCAAGGTCGACCCTGAGACAATTCAAGCAATTCCGACCTTGGGAGTGGCTACCGTCAAGGATGAAACAACAACGGTAAACGCCCCGTGGTCCTCCCTGTTTGACGACGATACCTCGTCCGAACTCAGCGAACTTTCTGAGAATATGGAGTTTGACAGTGAAAACGAACAGATTGTGAAGCGAAAAGTGCGCCCGACACTCCGAACCACCCGCTCCAAGTCGCGAAATGATGCCCAGAATCCGATCGGTACCCCAGTTTCAGCGACTGATATCCCCGAAGAAGGTTTCGTCGAAAACGTCCGCAAGCCCGGCGACTATATGACCTCCGCCGCGCTTTTGTCGGCCAAGTATAGCAAATGGGTCGAGTGCCAAACGTGCGATGCGGAATTTGTCCAACAGAATGGGTATCATACGCGCAAAGAGTGTCCCCGGTGCGAGCGCCACTCGAAGCTGTACGGGTTTGCGTGGCCCAAGACAGAGCGTGAAGGTAAACATGACAAGGAAGAGCGCGTTCTAGATCACAGGACCGTACACCGTTTCGTGGACCCAGAAGAAGAAAAGAAGTTGAAAACCGGAAAAACGCGCAAAGGGTTGATGCGGAGTATTCAAGAGCGGTTTTCAACTCCGAGGAGTAGACAGGGGAGCATGAGCCAGAGTGTGGAAGCAGAGAGTGGACGGAGGAGACGGTTCAGGAAGACGATGTAAGAAAAGGATTATTCGACAGATGTGAGCCGATACTTTTGTGGAGTGTTCACTTTGGCGAACATGAGCATTTCTCTACCATTGCACTTCTGTTTCCTCTGCGGCATTTTGCATTGCGGTTGCATCAGCATTTGTATTATACTTAATGCGTTTTCTACTCTTTTACTCTACTTTTTATTTCATGCATGTATACGCGTTGGGGAAACGGTTTTGGGAATGGGTTATGGACGCATGTACAATATCTCTCTTATACTAAAGGTGTATATCGGGTTTGGGACTTGCACCTGGGTTTTGGGATTCAGAAGGAGATGTCTTGAGAGAGAAAGATAGGAACAAGTGGGTGTGCATATTACAAGTGGTTATTGACGGGAACATGGAATCGATCAGTGTTGAGATCGATCGAATATATCGCGCTCCCAGTATCCTGCATTTCTTGAGGCTATTCTGCTTGTGTGAAGTTGTGTTTTCTAAATATGGGTGGGCTGGGGCTTGGCTACTTTTTTGAATGTCAGGAACTTGCATTCAATGAGCTATTATAGAAACGAGTATTTGAAGTTTCTATAGAGCTCATTGTTCTCTGCGTATACGCATGGAGTGGAGTGGACCCGGTTTCAAGTGCTATCTAGCCGCAAGCCAAATCACGAACTTGATAGCGAGGGTTATGTTTGCCATTGACCATCGACAATTATACAATACGACTCCAAAGAATATTCGAGTGATGGTCTGATATTCATAGCATCGGCAAACCCAATTTAGCGCGATATGTGTCTTAGATATGCCACTGTTTCTGCACCGTAGCCCTAAGCCTCTTCGTCAGCTTTGAAGATGATGCCTAGAGAAATACATATCCTACCCTTAGGCAATAATTCTCATTTAGCTTTCCCCTATTTCTTCGAAACTGTAGCTCTCGAACTGCGCCCCGATGCCCTTTAGATATAGATCCTGAAATGCCGGATTGCGGAACGGTCTGGGAGTTGCGTCTTCGGGATTAGTGTTCTGAATCGAGGGACGGTGAGGCTTCGATATACTTCTCATTTGAGAGAAACACAGTTCAGTGACTTGATGTGAGAGCGCGTTTATTTAACTCACCACCGTTTGCTGTTCTCCGGCGCACTACCCACTCTCTCCTCCTGGGGTTGGGACTTCAAGGTAGTGTTTGTAATTATGGCAGACATGAGGAATCATAGAGGGTTATGGGGTCCCAAGTGTGATTTTGGACAGACTATAAATGGCCAACCGAGTAGTCCTGCTGAGCTCTGTGGCAAAGGTGCCCGGACGCGGTGGGATGGTCTCTCGCCCTCCTTCCTTCAGTCGAGCAAGCAGGGAGGCGAAATAAGGTTGAATGCAAGCCACTGGAACGAAGAACTGTGAATATTACCCATTCAGGACCACCGATTCACAAAATGGTGTTGCTTGGCACACCAAGATCTTTCCGAAGCCCTTAAAGCATGTATTGCACCATTTCTGGCGCCACTCTACGTGCATCTGTGCGGGTACTACGCTTTTCAGTCGGCCTGTGCAATGAGAGGCACAAAATGATACATACGCATGGTCATCCCTAGTCTGCGCGCTTTTTTTGTGATCAGAACTGAAACACTAAAAACTCTTATTCTAAATCATTTGGCTTCGGTCAATTACAATTTGTTGTATGGTAAATGGCATGCAAAGCAGGGGTGCATATGCCGTGTTCACCACACGCCACGTCACGTCTGCCTTGACGGTCCTTCACTTCTTTCGCCGCTGGAATAATTAATGTTCATAGGCTAAGTATCTGATGAGGAGCATATTTACATAGATATCAATCAGATTAGTCATGTATACTGCAGTGTTTTCCTGAGCTTCTTCGACGCATAGAAACATTCAGAGCAACACTTTCTCATGTACATGCACCTATCTAGCTATCTGCTGGCATCAAGACCCCTCAAATCAAATTTGTCAATCAAGATATACAGCCTGCAGTGAAGTGGCGACTCAAGGCTAAAAGAGTGCCGTGGCAACAGCGGTGAGACTGGCCGTCTGTGCTTATTGCCACCACCGTACTGCAAAAACCTGCCTCGTAAACAAGAAACAAGCAAGGAAGACTATCTCTCTACATGTATATTCCCTGCCGTCTTCGATTCAGATAGCAAGATTGTGCTTTTAAGTCTGCAGGACCGAATTATGTGATATCAATATCTGTTCACTGTTTCAGAGAATCCCGCCTATTCACGTGTTGATTATATTTAAGCATGCAAATGTACTCGATACATGGGCAGACACACTCATCTTGCTTCTGCGGACTTTATTTCTTCGAAGACGGTCTCGGTTATTCAGATGATATTGAAAGCCCCCAATTTGTCCGTTCAGATTAAAAAAAATGCATTCACTGGTCTCGGCTTACTCAAGCTCGCGGGGCATCGTATCTGCAGCGAGAGTGTTCTAATACCTTCCTAACGGAGTGAACGACCTGCCTACCTTATACTTTCATCTAGGAGACACCTGGCTAGTTCCTAGGCCGCCAGGACAAAAAGATGTTTTGAAGTCACCGCCGGATTGTGATTAGCCCGTTGTTGGATATAGCTATTGTGAGGTGTCATGCCGCTCCAGTCTTCCGGAAACGTGCGCGATCAACACTCCGCCGCGTCTGACTCAACCATTTCAGCTCAGCTGAGGAGGAATCAAAGCGTGAAAAAGGTTCCGCGTGAAGCCGGATTCAAATGATGTTCTATCGACACTGACAGGTCGAGCGAATTAAGAATAACCTTGGAACGAGCTATGCGAACCTCAAGTAGTCAGCAAGGACAAGCTTAGTCCACAGAAGAGTACGTTAATAGAGGATAAGTCGGTCTGAAGAGCAGGTGTGTGGGCGGTTCTTACAGTGTTCTTGATGCGAGCAGAATGTCGGTTGTTGAGGTGCAGTCATCAGTGCGACGTAGGACATAAGCGATAAGCACTATAGGCTACCCCAGGTAGTAGACTATAGAAGTAACTCTTTCACGAATTGATAGGTAATAGGCAAAAGATAGGCTGGTGGAAGATAATTTCCCTCGTTTAGAAAGCTGCTGTACTTAATCGTGAGTTGTACAACTTGGTGAACCCTGTGCTGGTTATTGAGTTATCAACATTGCGTAATTGCATTTACTTCGACGATAATATACAATAAGTTTGCAAGGCTGCCATGGGCACTTCTTGCTACCCTCACTCAAAAGGGCAATTGTAAAAAGGCTCTCAACGCAAATCGATCTATTTTATTCAGTTTTGGCGCATAAAGACTCATGTTTGTAGCGGGCATAATTACCCCGCATGGACAGGTATATCGGGCCCCGTTACCCCGTTGGCACAAAATGCTTGCGTTACTAGTACGACAAATAGGGAAATGGAGGTCCACAGGCCGTTCTTCCACATGTGGGGTTACAAATGTCCTCGAGATTTTGAACGTCCCTTCCACTAATCTGGTGAGTCATTAAATCACTGCAAATCTGCTGAGATTCACACACCCTTGATAAAATCCGACATCAATTCCACTCACACCTCCCAATAGTTACCAATAGCACAGCCATCCCATCTTTTACAGAGCCAGGAGCGATGTACGAACCTCAGTTTGCAAGCTGTGCTCCTGGAATAGGAAGCATTGATATTTCCAGCCCTGTTATTATTGTTGATGCCGAAGATTTTGAAGGTATTCACATCGCAGTCAATGCCCTCGCTGCGGATTTTGAGCGGGTTACCGGCAATACAGCGCCATTCGTGTCCAGTCATATTGGGGGCAAAGATACAAGGGGTACATTTGTACCAGATGTAAGCAAAATTTCGCACAAGTCAGCTATCATAATTGGTAGTAAGGACAGGTCTCACATAATCCAATCCATTGTCAAAGGTGGCAAACTGGATACTGCTGCGATTGATGGTCAATGGGAGTGCTACGTGACGAAGCTCATCGACAATCCCCTCGAAGGTGTCAGTAAGGCCCTCGTCATAGCTGGTAGTGATAAGAGAGGGACTATCTATGGAACATATTCTCTCTCTGAGCAAATTGGGGTTTCGCCGTGAGTCACCCACCTACTTCGCCCTTCTTACAATACAATCCAATTTTTGAGCGTGGTTTACAGCGGCCACATTCGAGGCTTGACCCGCGACAAAATGATCTGACTTGACTCAGATGGTATTGGTGGGCAGATACCCTGCCAAAGCAAAGCAAGAAGATATATGCCCTAGATGTCACAACCAAGTACGGTCCTCCTGCTGTAAAATATCGAGGAATATTTCTCAACGATGAAGCCCCCGCTTTGGCTGGTTGGGTTCACGAAAAGTTTGGTGAGCATTTCAACGTAGAATTTTACAAAAAAGTCTTTGAACTCTTGCTTCGGCTTAAAGTATGGCCACAATCCGTAGCATACTGCGTTGAGAGATTCTTACTGTGACTAGGCCAATTTCTTGTGGCCGGCCATGTGGTTTGGCTTTCCTCACCCCGGAAATAGCTTTTTCACGGACGATCCGTCGAATCAGCAGACTGCGGACCAATACGGGATTGTAATGTCCACATCGCATCATGAGCCCATGCAGCGAGCCATGAATGAATGGTTCGACCGGCCATACTTCGAACCAGAAGGTAGTTGGTCATGGATCAAGAATAAAGACAAGATCACCAAATATTTTGAACAAGGTGCGCAGCGCGCAATGGGATATGAGAGCTATTTTACCATGGGCATGCGTGGCGACGGAGACAGGGAAATGGATGTCGATGACCCCCCTTCAGTTGTCAGGGAGATTCTTTCCACTCAGCGGGCTATTATGAAGGAGACATATGGCAAGGAGGATGCGGTACCTCGTAAGCTTGAGTGTGACACTCATAGTCGAGAATAATTGGCTAATGTTTCCCCTCAGAATTGATGGCTCTGTACAAAGAAGTGCAAGAGTACTATGAGGGTGGCCTCCAGATCCCGGAAGACATTACGCTCCTTTTTGCTGACGACAACTTTGGGACGGTTCGCAGACTGCCCTGTGGCGAGGAGCCAAAGAGACGGGGAAGAGCAGGGGTAGGCTTATCCCTTGCCCTAAATCACAGAGCCTTTTACTAAGATTCCTAGATCTATTATCACCTAGAATACGTGGGAGAGCCGAGGAGCTACAAATGGTTGAATAGTAACTCCCTTGCGAAGATCTGGCAGCAGCTGGAGTATTCGTATGCTCGTGGAGCTGATCAGATTTGGGTATTCAATGTGGGAGATCTCAAACCTCTCGAGATACCGCTCACCTTTGCCATGAACCTTGCGTGGGAAGTCAAAAGTCTGGAGATGAACAAGCTTCAGTCGTTCTTTCATGCATTTGTAGAGCGCGCTTTTGAGCTAGACGCAACGGCTTCAACAACGTGCTCAGAATTGTTGCTCAAGTATGACCGTTTGGTTGCCCTCCGAAAGCATGAACATATCGAGCCAGAAACCTTTTCAATAGTCAACTACGGAGAAGCGGACAGGATCGTTCAAGAATGGAGAGACCTTCTAGACCAAGCAAAGGTTTTGGAAAATGCTTGTTTAGAAGATCAGAAGCCATCATACTTCCAGCTAATACTTCACCCGATCAAAGCAACCTACATCTACATAGCTCTTCGAGTGGCCCAAGCAAAGAACCGCCTTTATGCATTACAACGTCGGAATTCGTCAAATGCTATGGCCTACGAAGCCCTTCGTCTTTTCGAAGAAGACTTCGAATTGAGCGAGGAATATCACAAACAGCTTGAAGGTAAATGGAACCACATGATGAGCCAACCGCACTACGGCTACAGAGAGACCTGGCATGCTCCCTCTCGAGACATGATAAGTGGATTATCTTTTGTGCAGACACGACAAAACTCTAATGCGATATCGGGTTGGATTGGCATCGCAGTCGAGGGACATCCTGGTGTCCGACCTGGCCTTGTTAATGAAGAGTCTGACCGCACTCATCCCACTCGCCGCGATCGTGTTCCTGGAGTAACGCTACCCCGTATGGAGCCTTTCGGCCCTACATCGCGCTGGTTCGAGATCTACTCTATAGGGTGTAGATCCCTATCATGGACCGTTACATCACCGGAACCATGGCTTACCGTCTCTCCTGCATCTGGAGATATTGAGCCAAAAGACGCTGACACGCGTGTCACGGTGTCAATCAACTGGAAGAATGTGCCCCCAAATTTCAATAGCGAGGTGCTACTCGATCTGAAAACCACACTGGGTGATTATGAACAGATTCATCTCCCTGTGGTACATCGAGAGTTGTCTGCGGATGTGATGGGCTTTGTCGAATCTGATGGTCATGTCTCCGTGAATGCTACATCGTTCACAAACGCCTCCTTACAAGCATATCGTATATTACCATTCATTGGTCGTACGTCAACTGGAGGGATCGCTCTAGTAGCTCGCGCAGAGACAACCCACTCAGAATTCCTTGAATACCCTTTCGTTACTTTCACACAAAACGAATCAGCAACACTGGTTCTTGAATTCACATTCACTTTGGACACCGATCCTAACGCACCTATAACATACCAGCTCCAGATCGACAATGGGCCTACATTTGCTCACCGTTTGATACCCGAACCAGAAGCACCCGGCAGGTTGCCCGACGGATGGCATCAATCCGTCATGGACAACGTATGGAGCCGCCTCCATCCGATTGACATGAGTGAAGCCGGGCAACACAGCATCAAGATCCGACTGGGAAGTGAGAATTGTGTATTGGAGAAAATTGTTGTAGACCTTGGTGGCGTACGAGAGAGCTATCTGGGGCCACCCCAGAGCTTCTACCATTCTCAGAATTAGGCTTCTCAACCGATTGTTCTTATATGAATGTCATTCGCTGGAACGGTGTGCCATCACAGCGTCAACGAAAGCATTTGGCACACGACACAGATCATCAAGGTTGCCCGACATTAGATTAATGGCTCATGGAAAAAGGAACAAGACAAGGAGTGGTAGGCTACTCTAGCGGCACACCTTCGTTTTTGTATGCTTGTTTCTCGAGACCAGAGATGACTTTGCCGAACATTTACCGCTGCACCCTGGATGGAGATTCGTAGATACAATACCTGATCGCAAGAGAAAGATGCACCGAGATGGCTTGCATGGGGCTGACAGAGCAGGAAGCCCAGCCCCGTCGTCATTTCTCCTCGTTCGACCCAGACCATTGGGTTCTTCACCGTACCACTTACACAATCAGATAAGAGGCTATTACGCGCCAGGTTGGTTGTACTTACCCATTGGTAAGCTACCTCCCACCTATGGTATGGATATGTCGAACTTGCTCTGGACAAGAACGGACGGCAGCTGCGGGGCGGCTCCCTAGACCGCACTAGATTCCCATGTGGCGCTACGTATGCATATCGCGGAGGGTTTACCTATAGGTGCAACCCTGGTCATCTACTGCATAATCACTTCGCCAATGCAGGTTTGCCGAAGAGGCCGAAGCAAGCTGGAGAAGCAGATGAAGTAAACCAATGTACAACTTTCTTTGAGCGCAATGATAGCTGGATCCTGTAATCTTTTGCTCATGATGATCTGTTTCAGACGGGCAAGGACGCATTTCATGAAGAAGAGACACTGCTACATGAATAATACTAATGTAGCGACCTACTGTAAGTATAAATGTCGTGCTTGTACAAACTGCACCCATCTCCTAAAGGCCCGACTTCTATTAGGGCCGTTACGTGACATGCTGTCAATGTGCCAACGGGGGGAGTTCGCTTCAAGTCCCGAATCCGTGAGCGACCAGCCAGATAGAGTAAAAGGAGCTGTCGCTCAGTTGCAATCCACAGGCATGCACCTTGCTCGCCTCATTTAACAATCATGATGACTTGCTTTTGCCTGCTCCTCTTGCGTTTGACGCGGCCAGACTGATAAAGATTGTTTGGATCAGAAATTGGCCGCGCTGGCGTCAGTATTCCCAACTTCCCACTCCCCTTGACTCGAGCCCTTGCGCCTCAATACCAACCTGCCGCAATCCCCAGCGCCAATAGAGCGGAACGGAGCGGCCACCTTCTGCTCTGAGCTAGGCCTCCTATCTCCAGGAAAAGAGACCTTGAGCGCGAGTCAGGCCATGTCTACGGCCTCTGCTCAAGTGTTTGACGTTATGCTCCCTACAAGCATTGCGCGTAACCACGGCAATCCTTTCCATTGGGTACGCGCTCCAATGTCATATCCGAATTACTTGTTGCCCTCAAAACCCCATGTCCCAACCATGGTCGAGCCGAACCGCCGTCCCCATTATATGTATGGCGTAACGTTCGTCTAAATCGTTTCCCCGCGACGACGTCGTTCATCATGGCCTCACATCCGCGTTCTCTCCCATCTGGCATGCAGCATGTAGAGCGTCGCGAGCTCTATACTTCCTTCTCCAAGCGCCTGGCCTATCTCCATTCCTTCCTAGAATTCGGTCAAGGTGGGAAGCTCACAAAATACTTGAATTCGGATGACGGATATTGACCTTGTTCACCGCAGATGACGCCGATGCACTTATTAAGGCGCAACCGTTCGTCAAGTCGCTGATTCCCACCGTCGCCGAAGCTGTTTACAACAAAATCCTTGAGAACGATATTACCGCGCAGGCTCTGATAACGCAGAGTACAATAGAAGAGTGCGAATTGGATGAAGATGACTTCTATGACAAACATAGCATGAATGTCAAATGTAGACACATGGTAAGCATGTCGTTACTCGAGAACAAAAGCGCTCTAGTTGACATTTGCTTCCAGTTTGTGCGCTGGTACCTCACTAAGGTGAATTCTGACCCCACAAACCCGGAATACTGGGACTATATGCATAAGCTTGGGTAAGTACTAGGCCGTGTAGCTTCTGCATGTGCGATTCTGATCCAAGCATAGTGCTATGCATAATGGTTTTATCCGTCGTCAGCCCCTCAAAATCGACGTTATTCACTTCTCTCTCATGCTAGGTTACATCCAAACGATGTTGAATGATGCCATTATTACCTCCGCCAGCATCCCGATGGCCCAGAAATCGCCCCTCATCAAAGCGTGGACGAAGATATTCTGGATACAGAACGACCTCTTCACTAAATGGCACGTCAAAGACGGCAACGAGTATGGCCAATCCGAAATGCGTCCTGAAGCAATGAAAATTATGACCGAAACCATAACAAAGGACTCAGTCATGCGAGACGAGGATGGCAAGATCGCACAATGCCCCTTTTCGAATATGGCAAAGCTAAAGAGCGGCGCGTATGTTTACAAACAGAGTCAGCCGGTCATCAAGCCAATAAGGATTGGAAGTATTGAGTCTATCTATTCGCCGGGGTTGGTAGGTTCCGCTCCTAACTGAGCCGTATCTCGTTTTGGAGCAATAAAATATACCACGCCTCATGGATCCGGCCTTGTCTCTGGAGTTTGGGGATAGCATTTGCCCCAGATGCCTCAACAACATAGGAAGTCAGTGCAGAGCCATGGAACAGAGATTGACACAACGAGACAGGAAGCAAGCTTTATGGACTCTCAGAACGAATAGACAGGGCGCAAGGGAACGATGCGCCCTTTTTCTTAAGTACATACATACTGTAATGTAGTGGGGCACCTCGACGGTTTCTCTCAGATTCAAAGAGGTGGAAGGAAGCACCAGCGCTTCACGTTGGATGTATGTTAATATTAGTACCGCAGAGGCAGAACATATCAGGCCGCGAAACTTCAACGTACATATTTATCATCCTAGAAGAGAGGGTGCATTGGGCTGTTGAAAGATCAGATTTCGAAGATGCCCACGGAAGGAATCATATATACCTTTCTGTAGGAATTTATACCCATATTAGCTTTTTGTAACAACCTCAACGCGCACTTGTTGGCATGAATGCGTCGCTTCTTTCTGCCGATGCGGGGTTGATTGACAATGATTTTTTATACCTTTCCGTGGACGCATTTCTCCCATGCAAAGAAAATAATTTGCTCACGAAGAAATTGACAACTGACGCTTTCAAATTGAACGAATAATGGCTCAGCCTTCTATTATGGTGGGTTTCCTACGTAGGAACTAAATCCAGAAGCATTGCGAATAGATCGTGGATGGTGCGAGGAATGGTGAATGGTCGAAAATTTCCGGTCCATTGGAAAAGCGAGGTTTTTGGAAAAAGGATGCGAGATACGAGCTAGAGAAGTGGTTGAGTCACTGGGTGGATTTCGTAATAGCTCGTGACGAGAACCACTACATCGGTATCTATCCTCATACAGGTCAACAGAGTTCTTCCACCATTGATACATAAATATTATCACCCAGCTGAGGGGCCTTCTAGTACAAGAGACTGCAGTCGATCATTTTCCTGCTCAGTTGAATCTCATCATGTCTCCATCGACTCCAACTCCCGCTCTTGATCACCTCATTCTTTTCCTTCCCGCAGATCCATCCACCAAGTTCCCGATCCTACCCAAATTTTTCACTGACAATTTTACGATAACTCCGGGCGGCTTCCATGCGGATGGAGCCACCTCAAACTCGCTCATCGTGTTGAAAGATGGGTGCTACATCGAGTTGATCAGCTTCATCTGCCCACCTGAACAGTCAGCCAAGCACTGGTGGGGACCTAATCCGGACTTCAAGGGATGGAAGGATTGGTGTCTAACAACATCCGATTCCTTCGATGCCAATTATGAAAGAATCAAGGCGAGCCATGGAGAGCCCATCAAGGGAGGAAGGAAAAGACCCGATGGACAAGATGTGAAGTGGGCTGTGACCTTCCCGCAGGGAGAAGACGGAGGACAGCAGATAAGAGGGAAAATTCCCTTTTTTTGTCACGATGTCACTCCGAGGCAGGTTAGAGTGCCAATTGACGACGAAAAGGCAACGCATCCTTCCGATACATTAGGTGTGAGGCAGATCACCATTGTGGCGAAGGACCAAACCACTCTTGATGCGACAAGGGCACAATATTCTTCCATTTTTGGAAAAGATGGGAGCATTCAAGGGGATGAAATCCATCTTCAAGCTGCTAGAGTGCACGATGTAGATGGATTGGACAAACGCCCGACAGTCACATTGCGATTGCCGAAGAATGATGTCGAGGCGGAGAAGACCAAAGAAAAAGGTTTTTGGTATGGAGATGTAGTCCTTGCTGCAAAAGCCAAAGCAGGAAAAGAAGTCGGGAAGCATGAGAGGCTTGACGGGGCTGGCAATGATGTTGGTGGTATCTGGCTGGAGTTTGTTTAGACCTAAGAAACTTGCGGCAACTTTGGTTGACCAACATTTGTACACCATAGAGCAGAATTCAGCAAACAACAGGATTATAAAGTTATAAACTGCATTAAATGCATCCTAGTCTAAAACGTTGGGTAGTGTAGAATGAGTGTCTCTTTGATGAGCCAAATTCTGATCTAGTCGCCACGCTAAACAGCTACAAAAATTTGAGCAGAATAAGCCCATAAGTGTACACAGTGCAATTCCGAGTACCGAGTAATAGTAATGTTTAATTCAGGCCCTTATCAAAGAGCCCATGTTGTAACCCCTCTCCGTCCCAACTTGGCAATCCCCTAACCGCATCCAACTTACCGAGGCAAGCCGGGAAGCTCCCCAAGGTTCCGAGAAGCTCACAAACTCCGACGACTCGCACATGCGACGAACCCGCCATAAGCAATCGGCACACTCACGTCTTTTTCAATAACCGCTTTTCAACCCGGCTTCCCTGTTGACCCTTCCAACATTCTCTTGAAGCTTGATTTTTTGTGAGACAGTGAATTCTGGTCCGAACACATCATGGCAAACCCGGCGGAATACAAGCATGACTTCTTTAACGTTACCTTTCCCGCGGAATATGTTGCGCATGTAGAGATCAATCGGCCGGAGAAGCTGAATGCTTTCAAGGAGGTGTAAGTATACACTTTCCATTTACAATGTGTTTATTTCGCATACTCTTGCTTCTATACTCAAGGTAGAAGCAATACATGTCTTCTACTGCGGGGCGAAGCACTCCATTTACACCCACGTACCACGATACAACTTCCTCCATTGTCCTAATATCCATGACAAGAAATGGAATCATTTCCTCCTGATTCCATATCCTCACCATGTAGTCAATTCTAACACACCTCAGCATGTGGCTCAACCTCCAAAAAATCTTCCGCAAGCTCTCCCACGACCCCAACGTCCGCGCCATCATCCTCACCGGCGCCGGAGACCGCGCCTTCACGGCAGGCCTCGACGTCCAAGCCGCCTCCCAAGGCCAGCTCACCTCAGACACCAAGGAGGACTCTGCCCGCAAAGCAAACGGCCTCCGAAGACACATTCTAGAGTTCCAGGATTGCATTACCGATATCGAGAAGTGCGAGAAGCCTGTTATTGCGGTGTTGCACTCGATCAGCTTTGGCCTGGCGCTGGATATGTCCCTCGCTTGTGATATAAGGATTTCTACTGAGAATACCAAATTCTCGGTCAAGGAAGTGGATATTGGTATTGCGGCTGATATTGGAACGCTATCTCGTCTGCCTCATGCCGTCGGCAATATGTCCTGGGTCAAGGACGTATGTCTGAGTGCACGCATTTTTGGAAGTGAGGAGGCGCTGAGAGTGGGTCTTGTGAGTGCCGTGTACAAGGACAAGGCACAGGCAGTCCAAGAGGTGAGTTTTCATTATTTGTTACAGAACACCAAAACGAATTTCGTGCTGATCATGCTATATAGGCCCTCAAGCTTGCTTCCACGATTGCTTCAAAGTCCCCTGTTGCTACCATGGGCACTAAGGAGATCATCAATTATTCGCGAGATAAGACAGTGGCTGACGGACTGAACTACACTGCAGTATGGAACATGGCAATGTTACAGACTCAGGATGTCAAGGATGCCATGTTGAGCGGACTGCAGAAGAGGAAACCTACCTTCCCTAAGCTGTAAAGTACGATAGACTTCAATTGAAATGTACATGAAATGGATGGAACAAATGGACTTGATGAATTTTCATTGACTCTGAGCGCCTGGAAGTGCTAATACCGGAAGGAGTTAACCATCCCCAAAACCCACCCGCATGAGCGTGATCATTTCCCATGGCATGCTACAGAATTTGGAATCATGATTTTTCCCTCTTACGCCCTACCAACTACATCATCACTCCCTTATGCCCTCGCCATAACACCCCAGCAGCGGATGCGGTTATCAGTGTAACCAGCGAAGAGAGTCTGACCGTCAGCGCTCCAAGCCAAGCTGACACACTCGGGTTCCCTGCTCTTCTTGCCAACCTCCATGTACTCAGGCTTGAGCTCATCAACCTTGCTCTTCTTCTCGAGGTCGAAGATGATGATGCTGGAGGAGGTGGCAGCGCACAGCCAGTAGCGGTTGGGAGAGAAAACAAGAGCGTGGATCTCGTCACCGGCGGCGAGGGAGTAGAGGTGCTTGGACTCGTTCAAGTCCCAGAGCATGGTGGTTCCGTCCTTGCCACCGGAGGCGCAGAGAGAGCCATCGGGAGAGATGGTGACGGTGTTGATGTAGCCGGTGTGGCCGATGTGGTCGGTCTGGATGCGGCAGGAGGCGAGTTCCCAAACCTATTGTGAAACTTGTCAGCTTTAAGAGAACCAACAAAGCCGAGAGTTTGAAAGTCAAGTAAGTTTTGTCGTGTCAGTCGTCGGTGATTGTTTGTCTCATAGCCAAGGCTCTGAAGTAGCAAATACTTTAAAGGAAATACCAAATCATCAGGGAAAGGTGTGCAGCCCCAAAAGGGCAGAAAAGTGCCAAAAAAAATTCCACCCACCTTGACGAGTTTGTCCCAGCCAGCGGAAACGATGACGGGGTTCTGGGGGTTGGGGCTGAACCTGACGCAGGAAACCCACTCAGTGTGGCCCTTGTCGGTGATGGTGTACTTGCAGTCACCGAGGGTGTTCCAGAGCTTGATGGTTCGGTCGCGGGAACCGGAGACGATCTGGCGGTTGTCGGCGGAGAAAGAGACAGAGAGGACGTCGTTGGTGTGGCCGACGAAGCGGCGGGTGGTCACACCAGTGGAGAGCTCCCACAGACGGAGGGTCTTGTCCCAAGAAGAGGAGAGAGCGTAGGCGCCGTCAGAGGAGATGACCTGTTCAAAGCAATTGTCAGCTCAGCCGGTTTCGACTTCCTAGCTAGCCAATTGCCCTTGTTGTGGGCGGACTTGGATTTCAACATACGCAGTCGGAGACGATGTGAGAGTGGCCGTGCAGACTCCTCTTGGGGTATCCGTACGAGGTCTCGTCGCGGGTAAGGTTCCAGATGATGAGGGTCTTGTCGCGGGAACCAGACAGGAGCATGTTCGGGCTGTTCGCAGGTCAGCAAAGCGCGCAAATGCAGCATCAAAATTTCGGGAATACGCACTTCTCGAGAGAGGTAGCAAGGGAGGTAACCCAGCCAGAGTGGCCCTCGAGGGTGCCACGGAGAACCAACTGCTCGGCCATGTTGTATATGTGAGTGGCTTCTGCGGGGGGTGTATCGGTAGGCGCACTCGTTGTTGTTCTGGCGGAAGTTCAAGCAGCGAAGTTGACGATGGGTTGCAAAATCGGGGAGTGCGGTTCCATTAACGCGCTAGGCAACTTTGGGGAACCCAGGCGAATCTTGGCGCTGGCCCCTCCCAAGTGACCCTGCACCATCATTTCCTGCCACCACTTAGTACTTTCTTTGCTTTGCCTTTACTTGCATCTCTCTGCTGGAGGGCGTCTTCGAATCATCAGGCGCACAGTTCAAAATACGCTTCTGAACTTTATCTATAACTTACAGAACATATTACACCATGTCCTACAAGACTTACCAAGGATCTTCACCAAATAGTGTCAACCAACATCTAAATACAACTTTGCCACCACAAGCCCCTTCCCTTTCAAGAGCTGAAATAGCGAACTCCCTATGGTTTCACGCTTTTTATACTAAAGAAATGTGCATGAAGTACAATTGCCATAATCCGACGCCATCTGGCTTATGTGCAATTCCATCTACTCAAGGCCCCACCAATGACACCACAATGTGCAAAACGTATCCTGACCAGCCCTCTGAATTCCCACTGAATTCCTCGGACTGCAAGACCTAAACTCCGTGTGCCAAGAAACGTCCGAAAAGTCTCGGATGTGCACATCGTCTGAAGATGCAAAATGATTTATAACCTATGCTAAGTCTTGATTTGACCGTTGTCTCCTCCGTCATATGTACATGAGGAACATCTCATGTCAACATAATTTCCCTTTATCTTCCCCTCAGCGCAAGTACACCCCTCTCCAATCAAACCACCAAAGGTCAAACCACCCATCGAAATGACGTCTCCAAAAATCCACAACATCCTCCTCCTAGGCGCCGGTGAACTCGGAACTGCCTTCCTGAACCACCTATCCGCCCTCCCAAACACCCACATAACCCTAGCAGTCCGCACTCCTTCGAAGTACTCTCACTTCATATCCAACCCAAATATCAGTCCCCTCGCCCTCGACACCAGCGCACCATCCAGTGACCTCTCCGAAATATTCTCTCAGTTCGACACTCTCATCTCAGCAACTGGATTCGGCCAACCCGCCGGCACGGTAACCAAACTCGCCCAGGAAGTCTTAGCGGCGGGCAAAATCAAGAAAGAGAAGGGTGAATGTAACCTATGGTTCTTTCCATGGCAGTGGGGTGTTGATTACGATGTCACCGGTGATGGAGAGGGCTTGATGCCGCTGTTTGGAGAGCAAAAGGATGTTCGGAATCTATTGCGGTCCAAAGCTGCGGAATCTAATGTCAAATGGACGGTTGTATCAACGGGAATTTTCATGAGTTTCCTGTTTGAGCCCTTCTGGGGTGTGGTTGATAGGAGTGGCGAGCAGGAAGGGAAGGATGTCAAAGTGAACGCGTTAAGGAGTTGGGACCACAAAGTGACCGTCACTGATGTCGACGATATCGGCAAGGTTCTGGCGAGAATCGTGGCTGGCGATATTGAAGCTAAAGATCAAGTTGTGTATATCGCTGGGGATACGGTCAGTTACAGCCAACTAGCCACGATCGTTGAGCGGGTTACTGGATACCCTGTCAATGGGGAGGAATGGACGATTCCCCATCTGGAACAGGAGTTGGCAAAAGACCCCGGAGATAGCATTAAAAAGTATCGGCTAGTATTTGCGCGGGATGGCGTTTGGTGGGACAAGGAGGAGACTGTAAATCACAAGCTCGGTATTTCACTGATGGATGTTGAGAGCTATGCAACGAAGCTTTTTAGGGAAAGGAAATAGCATCTCAATTGAATTACTCATCATGAAGACTACATCTACTTCGTCATTGTGAGAATGTAGGTAATGTGCTGATAGGAGCGAACATACACTATGCAAGCCTCCATCATTTCGTTATGACTTGTTCGTGAGAACTCCTCCACTGTAAGTTCCCGGGTATCAGATCAAAGACTCCATTTTGCACCCCTACTCCTATACTCTTTCCATCCTCCCCAATAGCTGCCTTTGCTCTCCTAAGAAGTATCTTGACTTGATGATTTCACTAGGTTGTAAGAACCATAGGAAAACATTCAACGTCCTGGAGGACCACTTCCGGGACGGAATGGAGGCGGGAAGCTTCCAGGGGGTGCACCTCCCGGAGGCATATTAGGTGGGGGGAAGGGCATACTTGCTGGGGGTGAGCCAGCTTGACCTGGTGGCGGGAACGGGAATGGCATGTTCGGTGGTGGTCCGCCGCTCATGTTTGGTGGTGGAGCAAATGGTGGCATTCCAGGAGGCATAGGTCCACCAGGACCAGGTGGTCCTCCTCCAGCCATATTTGGTGGGGGAAATGGGGGTGGCATATTCGGTGGCATGTTCGGAACAGCTACGCCAAGTTAGCACTATCATAAGTGTCGCATCATAGCCAAGACTTACGTCCTCCACGTCCTGCGGTCATGAACGGTGGCGGAGGCATTCCTGGCATGCCCGGTGGCATTCCTGGCATTCCTATTGCGAAGTGAGCATCAAATTCAAGCGCATTTCAAAGCCATCATACTCACCTGGCGGAGGGAAGCCGTGTGGCGGGAACACAGCTCCACCTGGGGGAGGAAAGCCAGCTAAAGGCATCTGAGCAAGCGGATTCGCTTGGCCTTCCGAGTTGTACGCGTCCGTGATACTGTTGATGACGAGTTGTGTTTGCTCCGAAGATATCTCTAGTTGTGAGGTTAGTACCCTGAGTTCGGAGGCAGAGTACTCGGAGACTATACGCTCATAGTATGCTTGAACGTTGCGCAAATGGTTTCGTCCATTGTTATGCGCCTTGCGCACGCTCATTGAGTCGTGGGTGAGGTAGACATCGCAATAATCGCCTGGGTCGCGGTCAGTCGCGCAAGCAAATGGGGTGAACTTTTTAAGCTTGCAACCTACAGAAGAGTAATGTAATGTTAGCGACCTATAAACATAAACTGGGGGGAACACTTATATTTCGGCATCTTTTCTGACTCCGCTACTGCAGCGCAGTAGAATGGTAGATGGTATCAGGTGGTCAAGTCGAGAGCCCGCAGGTGAAGAGTCCCAGAATCCCGAGCTTTGGAGCGGCGTGGACGGATTATCTTTTCACCGACTGTCGCCGCAAGCTACTAAGCCATATCCGTCCTATCAGCCAATCACAACCATTCACCTTTCAAGATACTCCATCGAGGCGCTTCCAATTTGACACAAGATAAAGATACTCTACAAAAATACGAAGGACACAGCGACTACTCTCTCGAAGTTTCTTTTTTAAGAAGAAGGGTCTAGACTCACAGGATCACAATAGGAGAGGGTGAGTTCCCTGGCTAGATGGCGCGCTCATCTAAGCAGTGCAACAGAAAAGCATACTACCATGGCGATGTCTTAAACATGTGGCGCCCAAACGGCATCAAAAACAACGTAGCTATGCATTTACGACTATCTCCTCCCATCTACATCTGCACATCGATATCACCAGCCGTAATCCCACCGCCTAATACGCCCCCGTCTCGACCGCCCACCCTGACATAATCGCCCTGGCAAACTTTAGGGCGCGCACAGCATCTCCACCCCTCAAGGTATTGCGATCTCCAGACAAGCTTCCACCATGCTCCGCCAATATCTCTTAAGTAGCCCTACACCCAGACATTGCCCTTCATATATCTTACGCAGCGCCGCCACCCAATCACAAATTAGCCTATTCACGCAACGCCGCTCATGACCATGCATCGCGGATCTAAAGTGGTATTTGAGTTGATGTGCCCTTGTTCATGGTGGAGATGATGTAACGAATGAGTTTTGCTCTATTTGCGAATCTTGAGGAGAATGTGGGGACGGGGGCGTGGTGGCGGGAGCGGTGCAGCTATAGTGCTGGTGTGGAGAAAAGGAGGTTAATGATGGTTGGTATATAGCATGGGCGATTCGCTGTCTTCCCCGCGCGAAGAAACGTTTTGTGGTTGTACGTATCTGTATCGAGTTTCCGCTTTCTCGGTTTTGGTTACAATGCGGCTCTTTCAAGTGGTAGCAGTCATTGCTAGCTTGGTTACGTTGGGTAAGTACCTATGGTACCTCCCAGTAGTACACTTCACTACCATCTCTGGACTTCTTCAGTCTCGAGTATCAACCATACTGATGATATTCCAGTCATATCTCAGACATACACGGCAACCCGATACTATGAAAGCGCCACTGGCATCACCTGGTCCTCCATTGGACTCCCCGGCGGCCTGACATACCGCATTGCTCTCCCCCAAGCTGCCTCCTCTGCCGATGCTATTCTACAGATCATTGCACCCAATTCATATACCTGGTGTGGTCTAGCGTGGGGTGGGAGAATGACAGGTAATCCACTGAGTGTAGCATATCCGAATAGGCAGGGTGGAAACCAGCCCGTGACATGGAGCAGTAGAATGGCTACGTATGAACACCTTTCGTTACATCTAGGATATGCATCATCATGAGAATAAGTGCGACATCACTGAGCTAATACACTTTAGCGGATACTCACTGCCCAGCGCCTACAACGGAGCCTCCCACACGCCGATATCAATCAGCCCCAGCAAGACCAACGGTTCACACTGGACAGCAACAGCACGCTGTCAAGGATGCACACAATGGAGTGGAAACAATCTCAATACAGCCAGCTCCGCACAACTGGCCTATGCATGCTCAACAAAACCCGTTTCAAGCCCCGCGAGCAATACATCCAGTTTCCAAATCCATGATACGCCAGGTCTCTGGAAACACGATTTGGCACTTGGGAAGAATGCAAGTTATCCTAAGTGGATCACATAGAGTAGGAGTGTTTGATTAGATTTTTGGTGGATTGATGATAGGTCGGAAGGTATTTGGAGGCACCATTTGATGGAAAATCAGAGCAGGTCAAGAAATGGGGCATAGTTAAAACTCATGGAATTTAGCTAAAACTCTGCACACTTTAGCCAGAATACATGTATTGATAATGATGGCATCTTTTATCTATTTTAGGAGCATCAATGAGAAATAACTTGCCGTGCTTTTAATGTTATCGAGTAATGTGGGTGAGTGAAGTGCTACATCTGAGATCTCAAGTTCAAGTTACTACGCGACAATAGCCATAATCGATACTATTGCATTGAAAAAAAGACTGGAATCGAGAGACAAAAATTCCAAATATCTATTGATGCATATCTATACAACTTTAATTCTTCGCGGGCCGTAAGACCTGCCTTATGGACCTAAAAAAAAAAAAGCACTAATGGCTATGGTAGGAATGATATGATGAAAGGCTCTAAAAACTTCCCGAAAAATGCCTAACAAAATAAAACCCTTCCACAGCTTTTCAACAATCGGGTTATGACCCATTTTATCGTGGGCCAAACGGCCTGGGTCCAAGAATCTGCCTCCTTCCGCCAAAGTTGATGCCATTGCCAACCTTATTCTGGCTGTCGCCGCCAATGTAGCCGTATTGATTGACATCCCAGCTCTGGCCTTCGCCAGTGCCAGCATTGGGGTCCTTGGGAGCATTTTGCATAGATTTTTGAGAATCCTCCCATTCACGTTGACGTTCACGCTCTCTCTCCATTTCGCGCTCAAGCAATGACTTTGATGCCCAACCGCCTGCCTTTGTCTTTGCCTGAGAAGCAGCACGTCGGGCATCCTCTGCCGCTCGCTCTGAAGTGGACGTCAGTTCCTGAGGAATGTGGCTTGTTGGCTTGGGGGCAACTGGGGGAGGGTTAGACGCTAGGTAACGGTCTGTACGACTTTGCTTTGCGTATGCAGCAGGATCGGGAAGCGGCCTTGCTGAGGGCTCGGGAAGCGGGCGTGGTGGTTGAGCTGGCGCTTTCGGCTCTGGTAGTGGTCGTGCCGATTGTCTTTGAGAGCCGTGCCACTGCTTGCGAAGGTAGTCGCGCTCATCCGCTTGAGCCCACGAAGCCTGGCTCTCCTGCGGTGAGGGAGCTCGTGGTGGGGGCTGAGGTCGAGGACGACTTCGTGACCGCTCACGGGTCCGACTCTTCGAGCGTGAGCGCGCCTTTTTGAGCTCGGTAGTGTCCTTTACGCGACCCTCTCGCTCAAGCTGGTATTGTCGCTCACGCTCCTTTGCTTCCTCGAGTTGACGTTCCAGATCCCTGATGCGATCGCGCTCAACATTGTGCTCCTCCTCATGCTGACTGTTTCGCCGACTGCGAGGCTTGCTTGCCTGCTCTGCTTGGTACTGGCTCAAAAATTGACCCTTTAACCTAGCATCACTGTTGGCACGTTTCCGCCGCGTCTCTTTCTCAATTTGCTCTATTGCTTCTCGTTCCTCCCTTTGTCTCTGCTCCTCCTCCATCTTCCATCGTCTCTCTTGTTCCTCCCACTCGCGCTTCTGCTTGTCGAGACGCCGATGCTCTTCCTCACGCTGTTTCCGAGTCTCCTCCTCCCATCTTCGCTCTTCTTCAAGCCGCATGCGTTCTTCTTCCGCTTCTCTTTCGATACGACGCTTGTTCTCCGCTTCCTCGGCTAGCACACGTAAGCGTTCCTCTTCTGCCTCTCTTTCTCGCCTCTTCCTCTCCTTCTCCGCCAGGTTAGGTACGTGGGGTCCCGCGCTGGTAATCTGTCGTCGGCCGCCAAACGAAATGCCCTGGTTTCCCTGACTGGCGCCGCCCATGTAGCCATATTGGTGAATGTTCCACGCTGGCGCTGTAACACCCTCGTCAGTCTTCTTACTCCAACTACTTATGCCGCCTGGGGGCGACTTGGGAATACCATTAGAGGTTTTTGACGAGTTGGAGCCCCCTGTCAGTGCAGGACTAAGTGTTCTTTCTGCAGGTCTGGCAAGTGGATTGAATGTACTCGAGCCGCTAGTGGTGCTATTCGAACTGGGACCCCTGCTTTGCCTGAAACTGGGAGATGCGAGTCCAGGGCTTGTGTATCCGCCTCCACCGGTCGTAGAAGGGCTCAGTGGGCCTCCTCCACCGCGCTTAGGGCCTATGGTTGTTGGGATGTTGGCGGGATTGATGTTATTGGCGACTCGGCTGAATGCGCTCAAGCATTGAAGAACCTGCGCGGGATCCTTGGACTCGTAAAGGTCAACGGTTAGAAAGCGGTCGTGTGAGGGCATGTTTAGTGGCGCCATTTCGCAGGCGCGGAGGAAGTGAGAAATGTTCTCCATTTGTATGAAAGGCATGGGCGACTTTTTGAATTTGATGCCGGGGTTCGGTACAGCGAGATTGACGAGCCTGAGTATTGTTAGCAGGGAGTAAGAATAACCATGGGTTTCTTCTGGCGCAAACTTACTTGCACAGAACGGTTCCATCTTTCAGCGCCTCGAGCAGGTCCCCTGGAGGCAACCGCTCTCCCAGTGTAGATTCAATCCAGGCGCGCACTTCGTTGGCAGCCTGTGGTGTGTATCGCCCCATCCGCAACTTCTTCATGTCCTGGTCCAGCGACGTTACGGACGCCATGGTGGGAGAATTGAGCGCAAATCCTGCTTATGCCTGAGTTCGGCGACCCGCGGGCGCAGAGGAGAGTGGATGCAATGTGTAACTTCGACGTGGAGATGAGGTTAAATGGATTTAGCGCTTGGAGCGGCGTAGAGCAGAAATAGATGCTGCAGTGTGTAAGCGCAAGAGGTGCGAAAGGAGTATGCGAGCAAAATGGGCAAACGGGGGAGGAAGAAGGAGGTTAGCACATTTGGGTTGGGTTCTGCGTTTGGGTAAGATGACGATGGCGGGGAACGGAAGAGAGGCTGTGGCGCGCACCAGCCCCCTTCGCTTTCGTCACTGGCCAGCGCGTCAACTCCAAGCAACCCGAAATTTTGCTTCACAACACAACACGGCCATGGCAAGGCAACCTGGGCCGATCAAACGGCTATGGTACAACTGGAAGATGATGCGTCTGCCCTGGCGTAAGAAATGGCTCGTCGGTATGTCCAGATCCCCCCAGAATTGCTCTCCTTGTCCGCCGCACTCCCGTCTACGAAACATGCACAACCGCCTCCGATCTTTTACTGTCAGCGCATTTCAGCCTGCTCCGATTCTTCACCAGCCTTCTTTTCCCCTACAGGGCGCTCCGTTGCCGAAATTGGAGTCATTCCAATTCTTCCCGCCCTCCACCGTTCCCCATTGCGCTCCCCCGGGCCAACCTTGCACGCAAACCCGCCACACAGACACACCAATCCTAACACCACATTCTAGGCTTTGATCTAGAAGGAAACACTTTCTGGGAATTCAAGGACGCCCTACACGCGCACCGGCACCGGCGCATCGTCCACTACAGCCGCAGCACACACCTCAGCGAAGTCAACGTAGCTCGTTAGTTTTACCCCCTCCCTCGCTCTTCCGCGGCCAACCTCAAGTATCGCATGTGGAAGAGAATCAAGACTGCTGGAATGATTGTTGGACTGACACTCTCCCAGCGCAATGGGTACAATGGCTCCGCCACACAAGATTCGACCCGCCTTCCCTCACCGAACAGCGAGCAGACATCATGCGGCAAGAGCGCATGAAACTCCTGGCCGCAGCAGCCGACGCACGCTGGGCAGCAAAGCCCTCAGTACTAGATGCGCCTGATATGCAGCAACCAGCACACATGCTAGAATCTCGAGACCCGAAATCAAGCATCAGTCAAACAAACACAGCACAAGAGAGGACAGTGCAAGCGGAACCTATGGAGTCGATATCGAGAACGACACAGGAGGCACAGGAACAGGATATGGATCCCGCGCCAACGCTCAAGACCAGAAAACCCATGAAGAAAGAACCCAGAGACTCGCCATGGAAGAAACAAACCGCACAAGGTAACCCGGGCGACGACTGGCAACCCAAATCCTGGACACCAGAGCCCTCAAGGCGGCGGGCCTAAGCCAAATCACCATGTACGAAACATCTGTATAAATACTTGTAAGAATGGTCCCGGGTGTACAGGATAAAAATGAACATTGGATGCGAATTGCGGGCTACATTCTTTACGATAGTGAGTTGACACAAGGGAAAAAGGATAAACGAACTCAACTCATGCATATGTTGCGATTTAGCAGGATGGATGGATGGAGTTTTGCATGGTATGAGAAACACACAGCATTTAGAAATCTCCACATCTATTTCTAGGCGCAGAAAATCATAGCATTTGATACCGTACGCAAATAGCAACAACAAGTAACTTTCTTCCACCCCAAACATCTCCTTCCACATACTCTCCGCATAATTACCCAAGTACTTGCAGAAAAGGCAAGCGAAAAACAAGAACTTGAGAAGTGAAAACGAAAAGAGAAAAGAAAAGAAGACACAAGATCCCCTTCTATAACAAAAAAAAATCTACACCTCCTAAAAACGACAAATATACGCCATGCTTCTAACTTTTCTTCCAAAAGTCGAGAATGAATGAAACAAAAAGGGCAAAGATAAGATATGACAAAAGTCACTGCATTCAAATATCCCATTCGCCACTTCACATATCACTCTCACTAACGCTAATAGTGCAACCCGATCAGCGAAATGAGAAGAGAAAAAAAAAAAACAACCTAAAAAAGTAAAATTTTTATTGCATCTTGAATATTCGCCTGGTAACCCCAAATCCAAGTTTAATTAGAGAAGAAGGGGAAAAAAAAAATTGAATTTTTTGTTCATGTATCCATGGACTTTGTACCTGAAAACTCCTTGCGCGATGTAGATAGGGTGTAAACGTGAGTGAGGGTAAGATAACATCATTAATCGTTTCCATCCCAGTCCCGATCCAAGTCCCAAAGAAGAATATGGAAGTGACGAACGAGAAACGCATAGCAACAAGGCAACTCTATAACGAATAGTGCAGAGCATGATTCAAAGGATATAATCGCATAATCGAACGCGCTGCAAATTCTGCATCATAAATCCAAAACAAAATAATGGGGAGGAGATATGCCCAAACGCTTTCAAAATTCGAACTCCCCAAAAATTCAAAAACATCCCCTCGCTCAATATGCTCAGACACAAAATTCCCTCCTCGCTCACTCATCACAAACTCTCTTCCTAATCTCAGGTAACTCCTTCCTCAACTTCTTGATCCCGGACTTCTTCTTCCACAACACACGGTAATATTCACTGAGACACGGATACTTTTCCTCGCTCCACCCATCCCAGTTCTCGATGAGATTATCGATTGCGGGCCATGTGGAGCAATCGCCGATGCTAAAGCGTCGGCCAGCGATGAAGGGACCGTCGCTGAACTTACAGCGCTCTTCGAGGCTGTTGACTAGGTTTACAAAGTCGTTGTAGTAAGTGGGTACGTGGCGATTCATCCAGTATTTTAGCAAAGCAGAGATCATGATAAAGATTTCATAGGACGCTGATGTGCAGGCTCGGCCGCGGTCGTCGCGGTCCATGGGGTGGTAGCGATCTAGGTACAGCAGAATGGGAACCGGCACCACAACCTCCGTGTGGTTAACATCGGCGTCGCGGAAGCAGACTTGGCGGTCGAGTTCGTATTGTTTCTCGAGGGCTGGGGCAGCGACGAGGTGATGTGGGATCTTATTCTCCCAAAGGAAGAGTTGGATTTGGGAGGTTTCCACTTTGTTGTTGGAGGCGAAGAGGATAGGGAGGTCCTCCGGTGGGGCGTGTAGATGGAGGACGTCGAAGCCAGGGCCATAGTGTTCCTCCCAGTCAAAGGTGGAGGAGTGGTTTTCGTGGCTGAAGGCGCGGATCATGCGTTCAGATTCGATGTCATCGTCGTTGATGACATCGCCGGCACCTTTTTGTTCTTTGGCCACAGCCCCTTGACCCCAGATAGTACTGTTTTCTGCGTCGACGAAGGTGCCGATGTGACGGAACGTAAGAGATATCCTTATTCCTGAATAGGCCTTCTCTACTTCGCTACGCTCGGTCTCCATGCGTTTGTCTGCCATGATGCCATGAAGCCATTTCTCATTTGATTTTAGCCCCAGCACAAACATGGAATTATGTGGCATGGCGACTCGTTGGGTGTCTCGCTGCGTATTCTCCTCGTTGTCATCTGCTTTGGCGCCTTTCTTTGTGCGTAGTCTCATCGTTCTTTGAGCACCAAAGCTGACATTCACAATTGATGTGCCCTTGACAATATCCAATGTCTTGTCTGAGTGCTCTGAGATATAGTCATTTCCAGAACGGTAAAGCTGAATCAACACATGATTCAGTGGATGACCGACTAGCTTCTCAGCTTGTTTTCGAATTAATTGCACTTTTGGAGAAAAGTGTAATAGTGGCAGCACTTGATCGGTTGGGTGTCGGTACACTGGAATGGAGCCATCCTCGCTGAATTCACCCTGACAGCAGACAAGGCGTGGTACCTCGCCCTGCTGATGTAACATCTTCTGCCATCGCACTTCGTTGAATAACTGATGGAATATTAAATCTTTTAGTGGTTTGGATGGATCTGAAGGATGGCGTAAGTCTGCCGGAAAAAAGTTATGAATAATTTTAGAATCCCCCTCGGCGATACGGTCTCCTGGACCAAGCACCGGGAAGGTTGCCAGAGACTGCAGCTTTCTACTCATTACAGGTTGCTTTGAGGGTTTGGGCTCCGGTGCTTCTGGTTCAATGGGTTTTATAGGCGATTTTGCTGGTGGTTCTTTGGCAGGCACCACTTTGGTTGAGTCAGACTTGGGGCTTCTGGACAATGCGAGGAGAGAGCGCTTCCTTTCCCTAGTCTCAACACTAGAGGCCGACAAAGAAGGCTGGGAGCTAGAAGATTTCAGGGAATGTGGCTTCAATGTGGTGTCACGAAGCCTATCGCTACTTTCAGCTTTCGTGATGGAAGACCGTGGAACTTCTGATGGCTCAGCTTTGGGGGACTTTGACCGCTGGTTGGCGGTAGTTGTGGTGGCTTGGTCTGCGGCGGTGTCGTGCGTCTTAGTCTCGACTTTTCTGGCGGATTCTGTTTTGGACCTGTGACTGTCCTCCTTTTTGCTCCTGTCACTGCGACTCCTCATGCGGATTTTGGACTTGACTAAGTTTTGTTTTGCTGGTGGTTGGTTCTGGTCTACGCCGGGAACCTTTGCGCCCTGAGTTAGTTTCTCGGCAAACTGATCATCGCTCAGCTTGGAATCTGTAGTGGTGCGGCTTTCCGCGACAGAGGTATCCGATAGTGTGCGCTGTCTTCCATTTAATGTGATAGTGGGGGATCCGCCTTTTTGTTGCACTGCTTCGCGCGAATTGGGTTGGCGTGTGGGGTTCGCTTCGTTCAACTGCAGCCGTTGAGCCAGGGAGTGGAGTTCTTCGCTGGCATCGTTCGATCCGTTCTGCACTTTTGGCTCTTTTTGGCTGTCATCCCGGCTGTCCCGACTCAGGATTTCGGCGCTGGTGACCATGTTTGCGTCGAAAAATTCCACCATGCGCTTCAAAGCGACTTCGTGCCGTGCTCGTTTGCGGAATCCTAGGCAGTCCTCGACTACATTTATCTTGATTCCATGTCGTGCTGCATCAATGACCGTTGCAAGTACGGAGACGTTTGTGATGCACCCGCATATGTAGAGCTCGGTAACGAGCTTGGCTCGCAAGATGAGCAAAAGGGAAGTTCCTTGAAAGGCTGAGTAATTTGTGGTTCGCATCACTGCATCCGAAGGCTCCATTCTGGGCTTGAGGATGTCGACAAATTCTGCGCCTGGTGTGTTGGGTAGGCAAGCAGGGCCATTTTTGGAGGCTTTCACCAGGAAAAGCTCCTCGTCTTCCTCTACAATAGCCTGAGCTACCTCGCGGGGAACGGTTCTTCTTTTGGCAGAGACTCTTTTAAGCAAATCGAGCGCCCGTTGTTTGTGCTTGGAGGACCTTGACTGGGTTGGTTGGAGCAGCTCCTTGGGAATATCTTCTTCGTCGTCGGTGCTGCTTTCCACGCCGTCAACCAGGCCGCCCACAACAACGGCATCTCCCTCGCCGGTGGTGGGATCATTCGCCAGGCGATCTGCTTCGTAGAGAGTTTGAATCCAGATGACGTTGGCGGAGAGCTGGCGGAACTTGGGGATTATGGTGTGAATGCGGTCGACGAATCCGCTGCGGGTGTTGACGGGTAGCTTGCCGTCTGGTTGGATGAAGTCGTTTTGGAGGCCAATGACCAATAAGGCTTGATGAGTTTGAAAATGGGGTTGGTTTTGGGACACCAGGTCCATAAGAGAGAGAAGGGAAGTCATTGCGGATGGTGGAGAGAGACGACCTGGGCTGGCGGATGCGGCGTACGAGACACGCGCACAAACGAGACAGGGCAAAATTGGATGCTGCGGCGGCGGCGCATGGAGAGAGGGGAGCGGAGAAGCACGCAAATGCAGGTGGACCAGAGACAGCAAGAGGAAGAGGGAGCGCGGCGAGGCATATAGCCAGAGGATAAAAAGGCGGACGGACTACATTACCGGAAGACGATGGTGGCGGGCGTATGTTGCACCTACATGACAGGGCTGGATGGAAGGTTGGATGGAAGAGTGTAGAGTGTAGTGTAAGTAAGTAGTGTGGTGATCAGACGCGAATGCGGTGCGGGCGGTATGACCAAGAGTAGCAGAGACTCGAGCGCAAGAGGAAGCAGGAGCAGCAGCAGGAGCAGGAGCAGAGGCGGAAAGCAGGCAACGCGCGGCTAGGAAAAGGCCGCAGAGGTTGCAAGACGCTGCAAGGGCTGCAAGGGCTCTTGCGAGCAGAACCAAAGAGGCGGCGTGCAGTAGGGCAGCTAAGAGCCCAGTGGTAGGAAGGAAGAGAAGCAGCAAAGAGATGATGTGCTGCGTGGGTGTGTGTGCAGGAGGACAGGGACAGACACACAGGATGAGACACACGGACAGCTATCTAGAGAGGAGAGGCCTGCGTGTGCTAAGAAATCGCTAAGAAAGTCATAGACACCGTTTTACAAGTACTATTATTTGCTGCTGCGAACAAACAAAACAAAAAAAAAAAAGGCCTCGGTCGGAGCTGGTGGGGCGCCCGTTTCCGTTTTTCCTCTTGTGTGTGCGCGTGTGTGTGTTTCTGCTGGAGAAGGGTGCCTGCCTGTCCTGTCTGTCGCCGCAACCCGTTAGCGACTCACTAAAGTATGATTCAGTCCCAAGCAACCATGCATACCCATCCAGCAATCATCAATGACCCATACATTGATACAGCATCAGCAGCTCATCCTCCCCCCCTCCCACCTCCCACCTCCCCCCT